>JAVYIG010000025.1:0-500000 GCA_035222895.1 Strongylocentrotus droebachiensis
TGATTGGCTAACTATCGTTAGAGTATGATGTCGCATAAGGTTAGCGCGTGATCACTTCATAAATATTCATTCCTTATGACCTCCCAACGACTCTCAACGACTGGCGCGCGCGTATGCAATGTGCACACTACGCGCTTATTGGTTTAATCTGTTTTACCTTGCGCGTATGCGAATAAGGTCAACTCGTGATAGTTATATGAATATTCATTAATCAGTACCACCAACGGACTACGATTGGCTGTATGTAAATGAAAACAAATACGTCATACCTCATTAGGTTTTGTCCCCTGACGCGTATTAATTCTTGTTGTAATGACAGAAATACTATTACCCCAGTCATTGGATTCAATGCTTGCCCGCACACATTGTATGCACAATCTTCACTCCCTGGGGAGTATTCCAGCCAGGCATTAATTGACGCTCAAAACTGTTTGACCAACAATGACGGTCGCATCCTACCGGGTTCTCATTTAACACCTGGGTGGAGAGTAGCAAGTGCAGGTTAATATTTTGCCAAAGGATATTAGTGCCATGTCGGGATTCAAACCCTCGACCTTTGCATGTCCAGTCAAACGCCACATGACGAAAATCAGTGACAAATCTGCTGATAACTAATCAGAAGCAAGGATTTCACTAGCTTCTAACAAAAACTGTCAATTGTCACTGATGAAAAGGTTTTTTTTAATGGGGCCAAGAACTAAATTGTCTTTAAATTGTACTTTGTGTTGTTCTGACCTATTCTGTCAAATTTCTACAATTCTGCAAACTGGTCTATATTACAGGGATGGTTTGATACAGATCAAAATGCTTAATTTACACTTGTATCCTGAAAGGTTAGCATGTTTTGCAATTACAATATCTTACATTATTCACTATGTATGGTGATGGGAATATTTTTAAAGGCTAAGAGAGCATAGTTAAAAAGTACATTCTGCACTGTACAGTTGGTCATGTATGCATAATTCATATCAAGGCAACATGTACACAATTTCTTTCTTTTTGTTTCATCATATTTCAGTAACTTGCTTTGCATCAGTTGTTTTAGAAGTCATGAATAGGGATATGTTGTGTATGGCAGTACTAAATCTTGCAGATCTTTAAATAAAAACGTGTAACCTTTAGTGTGTTGAGTTATTTAGAATGTACCCCTGTATAGTAAGATTTTATCTATTAATTGATATTACAATACAGTATACCAGATGTACCGGTATGTTCAATAGGTTAGAACTGGTTCCAGTTTGATCTGGTTTGAACCAGTCTGCACATGTTTAAAAGTTGATATGATTGTTTTGAGTCACTGCTCTTTCTTTGTGCAATACTTGGGGGAGTTATGATAAGAGCCAGTGAGAGAAAAAAAACACCAAATGATTTGAATTACACATGTATTTCTGTCACCAGGACTGGGTGTAAGTATCAACAATTGTCATTCCTAGAAATTATGATAAATGTGAATGCAAAGAAATTATTCTTGCTAATAGCAACTTTTTCATATTTCTCGTAACAACCTTTCCATGTTCAAGTTGTATCATGTTATCTGCTGCCCTAATGACTCTCTCTCTTTTTTTAGGGGGGGGGGGGGGGATTTATCTATGTATTTTATCTTTATTCCCGTTCAATTTTTCTTTTACATTTAGAAATGTAGCAAATGTAAATGTTTTATAAAGTTTAACAATTGACATATCCATGCTCTATATGTTTTCCATCATGAACATTTATGATTTTTAACCTCAGTATACTCAACAAACTTTTTACTCTTGCTGTCAAAACACATTTGACAAAGTAATCTTTCGTATACTGAGATTACTTTTACTTTGTCAAGAAATGTCTATAATATAAGCTGTACTCTCCATAGAAGTATTGATTTAGTCATTTAATATTTACATATATTTTTGCTCATATTATTTTGATTTAAGAATTTTATCACAAATATTTATAGGCCTAGGCATATTTGGGACATGGTTTGCCTGTACGATTGTAAAATTAAGAATAAATCTGTGTATATTTTATTCAAGACCATGTTACTCAGATAATGACATAAATCAAGACAATTGTAAGACAAAATATGTGATCTTTCCGCGGTCCTTATTTGGAGAGAGAGAGAGATGATGATATTAACATTTTCACTCATAATGTTGCATTTACATGGCTATTTATGACTCACTCTTATGATAAACTGGTGCACTTGATAATATGATGAGGAATGACTTATATTAAGATGATTTTGAAGATGTGATGCTGAGGAGGACTAGCGATTAGGAGGACTAGGAGGAGGAAGCAAGAGTGATGATGTATAAAGACGATGAATACACATGAGATTATTTTTATATCAAAAATGTATAAGTATGATGGTGATGATTAAAAAGTGAATGATGAATGATGGATGATGATTGTCAAAGTAATGATGGTGATGATGATGAAGGTGGAGATAATGGGGGTGATGATTGATTGATTGTCAAAGTAATGATGATGCTGCTGCTGATGATAATGATGATTGATTGATTGATTGATTTTTATTCGACAAGCTTCCAACATACAACAATAAACAATAATAACAGATCAAAAATAAGTCAGCTTGAACAGGATAACCCACGAAAGCTCGAGAGCTTATTTCCAGTGGGGTCCCTTACAGACAATAATATGATGGTGAAGATCATGGGCGTCAATCCTGGGGGGGACGGGGGGACACGTCCCCCCCACGAATTTTCAGGTGGCGAAATGTCCCCCCCATGATTCGGGGTTAAAATCTTCTTTCTTTTTTTTTCTTTCTTCCTCTCTTTCTCTCTGTGTTGAGAAAAATCAAGCCAAATCAGGCGATCAGATTTTATTAATAAAGCGTCATAAATATTACATTCACATTCGGGAAGTTCAAACATTGGTTTACGATGAAAATCCTTTGACCAATTGAAAAAAAAATCAAATTAATCCCTTGTATCTTCCAAACTTAATGGCTGATAATGGAAACGACAAATTCATCTATCTATCCCCCCCCCCCCCCCCCGTTGCGTTCTTGTTCCTGTTAGTTGAACTTAAGACTGTTTTCTTTTTAATTTGGCAAAAAGTATGGCCCAAATCAAGCCATCTATCCATCAATTTCAAAAAAAATCTTCAACTTCTGAGGGGGGCACATCCCCCCTCAGACACCCCCTGCGTTCTACTGTTTTCTTTTTAATTTGGCAAAAAGTATGCCCCAAATCAAGCCATCTATCCATCAATTTAACAAAAATCTTCAACTTCTGAGGGGGGGGGGGAATCCCCCCTCAGACACCCCCCTGCGTTCTACTGTTTTTTCTTTTTAATTTGGCAAAAAGTGTGCACCAATTCGAGCCATCTATCCATCAATTTCAAAAAAATCTTCAACTTCTGAGGGGGGCACATCCCCCCTCAAACACCCCCTGCGTTCGTGTTCCTTGTTAGTTGCACTTAAGACTGTTTTCTTTTTAAATTTGGCAAAAAGTATGGCCCAAATCAAGCCATCTATCCATCAATTTAAAAAAAAAATCTTCAACTTTTGAGGGGGGCACACCCCCACCCCCCTCAGACACCCACTGCGTTTTACTGTTTTTTTTTTTATTATTTTGGCTAAAAGAATGCACCAAATTGAGCCATTTATGCATCAATTAAAAAAAGTATTCAACTTCTGAGGGGGCACATCCCCTCAGACACCCCCCCCCCCCTGCGTGGAGCGGCCGTTCGCCCCCCTTACAAAACAACCTAGCGCCGCCCTGTTTTTAACTTGTGTCCCCCCCACGGTCTGATTTGGATTGACGCCCATGGTGAAGATAATTGGGATGCTGATGTATCCTGTGGTGAAAAGGCCTTTTCAGCTGCAGGACCTTCTCTTTGGAATAATTGACCATTTAATTTTAGAATCACAACTTCCTTAGAGACCTTAAATCCAAGCTTAAATCTCATCTTATTAAACTATATCTGTACTTTGCACTATGACTCGTCCAAACTCTCTTATTTTAATTCTAATTTTCTTGTGCGCCTCGATAACAAACGAATTGTCTATAGAAGAAGATCATGCAAAGAAGAATTTCAGAAGAAGAAGAAGATCGAAGAAGAATTTAAGAAGAAGAAGATCGAAGAAGAATTATAAAGCTAGGAAAAGAAGCTGGAAGAAGAAAGATCAAAATGAGGAAGAAGAAAATAGATTATTCATAATTTATTTGCCTGTTCAAAGACATCATAGGCATTGAATGACACGAAATCTAAACCGAAGTGGTAGTCAAAGTGATTTGAAGTTCTTGTAGAAAATGGAAGGACAACGTTACAAGATGTCAGGTAAAGGTATAGTCAAGGTATTTTATGAAATGGGTCGTAAGTCGAAGGTTTCTTTTAGAATTATATTCAATGATCAATTCAATACACAGGTGCAGCTCAGCATGAGTCTTACAGCTAGCAGCACAGCAGTCTCGACCCTGGCCATGCTGGCGGGAAGGGCAGGGCCGCCAGGGCGGCCAGGCTAGCCAGCCAACGTATGAAGGGGTGACCAAAGTTCGCGGACATTTTAGAACATAGGCTATTACAAAATGTGATATTCGATCTATGATTTCTCATATTCTACAAAAATGTATTTATTTCAATTATTAACAAAATGGACGGCAAAGTTTTTTACTACAGATTGATGGAACTACAAAATTTATCGTCGAAGGATTTCGGAGATATCGTGATCTAAAAATTTGATGTTCGATCGTGCGTGCGCGCTGCATCTAAAAGAGTCATAAAAACATGTAACTTCACGCACGGGGGTTTACAGTTGATTTATCAAAAAATGTGATCAAAAATAAGGTAATATCATAATTTGCAAGGCAATATATCATACAATCAGTTGGTACCACTTTTTACTTACAATTTTGAGGAAATCTGCTCTCAAATTGAAGATTTTCAGACCGTAATATCGGTAAGTTGACATTTTTTCGGAACGGACGCAAAAGATTGCAAAATTTGCTGATCTTTTGTCTATATCTTCACAATTTTGTACCCAATTCCAAAGAAAATTACATCTTTGTGTAATGTTGTGTTCCTCTTTCCATTGCATTGGTGATTTCAGATTTTCGAAATCTTACTGATTTTTTGAGATAGCGAACTTAGGTCACGCAAACTTTGGTCACACCACGTACCACCATACTAAAAATGTGAGGGGTCGAAGCGAAGTAAGATTAGAAACGCATGATGCGAGGCCGCTTTTAGTAGCGAGTACACTGGCAAAATTTTGCTTAACCCCGTACTATAGGTGGGGTTAAGGGGGGGGGGGGGGGTCTTGGCCCCACCTATAGTACGGGGTTAAGCCTATTCCATTTTCTGTTCAGACTCGTATTTACCAACGTGGGCTAACCCCCAGCCCTCCTCAGTACGGGGTTAACTAACCCTGCAAAATATCAGGGCTATCTCCGCAATTGTGGCGCTAACTCCTGCTATACCCCGCAATTGCGGTGCCAAGCAAATGAATGAGAACAGAAACGAAA
Source organism: Strongylocentrotus droebachiensis (assembly GCA_035222895.1). Lineage (NCBI taxonomy): Eukaryota > Metazoa > Echinodermata > Echinoidea > Camarodonta > Strongylocentrotidae > Strongylocentrotus > Strongylocentrotus droebachiensis. The sequence continues at coordinate 5,469 of JAVYIG010000025.1, forward strand.
AATAGTCCGGTATTACGCAATGGAGCGTATCGCAGCTGGCCAGATGCGAAGTACATGTAAGGAGCCCACTGTCTAAGGCCATGTAAAATTGATTACATGTTGATCGTCCGGATTTTTTGAAAAAGAGGAGGAGGGTGTACCATGTTATTTGATATTTGATATTTCAAAATGGCCGCTCAAAATGGCCGCTCGGTACATTTTCCCTGACAGTCGAGGCTATTTTTTTTCAAGATGGCCGCCGACAATTTTTTTTTTTTTTAATCAGAAATAGAGCCATTTTAGCAGTGTTTTTCATGTTTTTTTTCTTTCAAAAAAATAAAAAAAATAAAAAATAACAAATAACAAATAACAAAAAATAGGAGGCGGCCCCCAAAAAGGAAGCGGGCGGGGACGATCAACATGAAATCAATTTTACATGGCCTAATCATATAGTCCGGCGCTAGTATATGCGGGCTGCCATTTTGGATTATAATGCATACCTACATTATAATCCAAGATGGCGACCCGCATGTTTTGCCTCTGCTCTTAGACCAATATTATTAATTTTAAAAAAGTCATGAAAAGGCACTAAATATGAACAAACATGGTCTACAACAACTCCAAATGACAAAATAATCCCAGCCATGAATTTTTTTTGAGCATTTGACAGCGAAAAACTTTTGTCATAAAAAAAAAAAAAAAAAGCTGATTTTTTGGGTCGATCTTCCGATCCGATACCGATCAAAGGTGCGAGGGTGTCGCTCCGATCTTCCGATCCGATCAGAGCCCCAACTTACAGGGTTATGTAAAAATACATTTTCTTCCAAGCACCAGTAAAAACTTTGGCTTCACATCAGAATGCACACAACTATATTTAGGTCACTGCCTTGAAATGGTTTTCCAAAAAAATAGTCATGAATATACATTAAGTCTTGGGGAGGCGATACATGTAGGTGTTCTACTAAAAAAAGGTCCAATGGGGATGGTTTTCATTAGTTGGACTAGGAACAGTTTTTAAAGTGGTCGGGTTAGAATATGGAGAGTATCATCATTGTGACCCATTTCCAAATGTTCTGTTTATGTATCTCCTAAAAGAATAATTTGTTACAATACAAGTGGCATTGTGTTTAAAAGGCTTTATTTCCCACGGAATCCCTATTCATGCAGAGTCAGTAACATTTTAATCCTTACTAATTATATATTTTAGATGAACCAGTGAGCAGCAGGGAGGAGCAGCCAAAGGTTCAAATCGAAAGTGGATTTGAGATTTACCTTATCAAAGAAGAAGAGATAGAAGAAACTTCACTTCAACAGAATGGTGAGAAAGTTATATTTTACAATTAGGCACATGGAGGCCTGAATGGAAAACATGTGAAGAGAGAACCGCTTTGGAAATTTTAAAGTTAAGTGACAATCATGTAATATTAGATTGGAATAGAGGAGATGAAATGGCAACACCAATAAATAAAACAAATTGAAAAGTACATTTATAGTTGGAGTGGAACTAGGAAGTTACAGGTTTTAAAATCAGCATGCCATTGCTCTGTTTTTTATTTGCATTTACAAAAAAGGGGCAATAAAGATGTTGTCCTTTTTAAATTTTGCAGTAATACCAATTAAAATGTAGAAGAAAAAAGAACAGTTATCATTCAGCCAGTTTGTAGTTACAATTTGTGCATGTGCAGTAAAGGTCATTTGTGCCAATTACAAATGGCCTGTATAGTGTATGGGCTATGGTGGACACAAGAGTATGAATTACATTATTAAACGGGTAGCATGTCCATCAAAACAGATGCACATACACACACTGTTTCTGATCTTTTGAACCCCCCACTAATTAGAAACTACTTTTGATATCTATAATTTGTCTGATTGCATATATACCGTATATGTCTTCCTTTTTCACCAGATGTTTGTTGCAGCTCTAAAAACGCTTCAGATGATTTGGACTGTCAGGAGAAGATATCAGAATCCCAGTTATCAGAGGATGAATGTTTAGAGGTTGACAGCGAGGGAGCATCTGAAGGAGAACATTTAGAGAAGGAAGATCATGAGGATTCTGAATCAGGATGGCTTCCCGTTTTAGAAGGTATCTCTCCCGTCTCTCAAGACTCCAGCCAAGTTCTACCCAGCATGGAGAACAGTAGCCAGAGTGAAAGAGAGCTAGATGAATCCATGATTGAACCAACAAATTCTCCTCCTACCCATGAAGAAGATTCTACAGGGAAACAGGGATTTGACTGCACCAAGTGTGAGAAGAGATTTTCTGTTGAATCTGATCTTGGATCTCATGTGATGACGTGTTGTGGAAACCTATCTACTCAATGTCCAGTCTGCAAGAAGATTTTCAAGTCAAAGTCGGATCTAGGAAAGCACATGAGACTTCATACTGGGGAGAAACCATTTGAATGTGGTGAATGTGGAATGAGATTTACTCAGAAGCAACATCTAGTTTACCACCAGAGAACACACACGTGTGAAAAACCCTTTAAGTGCACAGAATGTGGTAAAGGTTTTATCGAAAAGTCTGTCCTAAAAGTTCATTTTAGAAGACATGGAGGTAACGAACCTTTTCAATGCTCTTATTGTGACAGGAAACTGAATTCCAAGAGAGATCTCATGAGACATGAGAGAACACATACTGGTGAGAAACCCTTTAAGTGCTCAGAATGTGGTAAAGGATTTTCCCAAAAAAGTAACCTAACATTGCACTTTAGAAAACATGGAGGTAATGAACCTTTTCAATGCTCTTATTGTAGCAGGAAACTGAATTCGAAGAGTGATTTCATGAGACATGAGAAAACGCATACTGGTGAGAAACCTCATCCTTGCTCTTCATGCAGTAAACGATATTCAAGAAAAGATCACCTTTTGATTCATGAAAGAAAAGTACACCTGAAAGCAAAGAGTCCCGAAACGTCCAAAGACTCTATCGATGACAGTGCTGTGTCTTTTCAAAAGGACCTTGATAAACAGAAGACATGCAGTGATAAGAGTTCTTATCAATGTCGTGAGTGCAACAAGAAATTTAAAACAAAGATGAGTTTCACGAAACACATGAAAGAGCATACAGGAGACAAGATCTATCAATGCTGTGAATGCAAGAAGGGTTTCACTTCAGAGTCTGGTCTCAAACGTCATATGAGAATACATACAGGTGAGAAGGTTTGTCAGTGTACTGCATGTAAAAATACATTTTCTTCCAAGTACCAGTAAAAACTTTGGCTTCACATAAGAATGTACACAACTACATTTAGGCCACTGCCTTGAAATGTTTTTCCCCCAAAATAGTCATGAATATACATTAAGTCTTGGGAAGGCGATACATGTAGGTGTTCTACTTAAAAAAGTAATAAGTGACAATCATTTATTTTTTGATTGGAATGGAGGAGGCAAAATATCAACACCAAAATTACCCCCAAAAAGTACATTTATAGTTGGAGTGGAACTAGGAAGTTACAGGTTTTAAAATCAGCATGCCATTGCTCTGTTTTTTATTTGCATTTAAAAATATCAATATGTATGTATGTATGTACTAGATTTAGGAAAATCAAGGTTGACGCATTCTCGATCGCCGACTGAGACGACGTAACGCATGCGCAGTGCCTTAAAATGACGTCACACGTTGCAGTCAAAGCTGTCGGCGTGCAAATCTAAAAAGTCCCTAATATCTTCTTCTACTTGGACAGTGTCAACTTTACTCTTTATATGCCACATAAATAATCTTTGTGTGCCACATTATATTTAGCATGGGATAAATATACCAAAGGCATCAAGTTCTTTAACTGTTTCCAGTACAAGATTGATCTATAATGGTGTTTAAATTAAAGGTTTGTCATGGAGCTAATCATGACCAGATATGTATGACTTGCAAAGCCATTGTGTTGCATAAAGCAATCCTTTTGCCATTGGTGCCTATTGTGCAAAAATTGCACTTGTGACAAACGAGCACCCATGCACAGAGGCGAACATAGCAACGTAAGTGTCAATTATCATCATTATCATCATCATCATCATCATCATCATTATCAACATCATCATCATCATCATCATCATTATCAACATCATCATCATCATCATCATCATCATCATCATCATCATCGTTTGATGTTCATCAGGATCATCATCATCCCTTTTCTCTCTCATATCTCAAGGTCGGTCCAAACAAGATAGCGCTCAAGGTGAACGACTTTGAGGAGATTGAGTTCAACCCCAAGCAGCTTGTGAGGGATATCTGTCGACTCTACATCAATATGGGCAACGAGCAGAGGTTCTGCAGGGCGACCGCCGAAGATGAGGTTAATTACTCAGCCATGCTGTTCATCAGAGCAGAGAAGGTGCTTGATAAGATCAGTGTGTCTAGGGATATGATTGAGAAGATGAGGGAGTTTGCTGAGAAGGTCAAGGTGAGATTAGATCAATTATTTTAAGTCCCATCTGCCGCTAACATTAATTTATTTTAATTTTTATTATTTCAAACCTCACAGTATACATGTACATGGACGCTTATATACTACATAATCAACCAACTTTATTTTTAAGAGCTACGTGTTTGTATTTTTTAAACTACCTGTGTGTGATGCCCTTCATTGTGGATTTTCATACTATTTTTATAACAATCTTTCTGAATTATTACAAAATTATCCTGTCACCTCACACTACAGTGCGTCCCAGAAAAAACGAAACCGAGAAGTATCGATGTTTTATCATAACTTAATCACAACCATAATTAATGAATGATACATATTTAGAAAGCTTAGAGTCTCCTCTTTCAGTTGATGCTACTCAGATGATGCATATTTTACGCATTAGTGATTAAAAGCACTTTGAAGGAAGGAAACCAAAAAGACATTTGGCGGGCGGTATCTGAATTTCGAAGAAAAATTCACATTTCTAGAAAGTTGAGTTTTTGCCCTTTCATATGACACCTCAATCAGGAAAAATGAGCGAGGAATAACAAAGTTCTGTTTGATTAAAGTAGCCCTCACATTTTCATAATTTTAACAAACGAATTCGTTTTCACTGGGTGCCTGCCGTAGCAAAAAGCAGATTTGACAAAAGACTTAACTCCGTTTCGTTGACAATCAGCCATGCATGAAGACTCTCGTCTACGGCTGATTGTCAACGAAACGGAGTTGAGTCTTTTGTTAATTTCGTTTATTGATACGGCAGGCAGCCAGTGAAAACGAATTCGTTTAATAAAATTATGGAAATGCAAGCACTACTTTAAACAAACATAACTTTGTCATTCCTCGCTCATTTTTCCTGATTGAGGTGTCATATGAAAGGGCAGAAACTCAACTTTCTAGAAATGTGAATTTTTCTTCGAAATTCAGATACCGCCCGCCAAATGTCTTTTTGGTTTCCTTCCTTCAAATTGCTTTTAATCACTAATGCGTGAAATATGCATCATCTGAGTAGCATCACATGAAAGAGGAGACTCTAAGCTTTCCAAATATGTATCATTCATTAATTATAGTTGTGATTAAGTTATGATAGAACATCGATACTTCTCGGTTTCGTTTTTTCTGGGACGCACTGTATAATACAAGAAACTAAAATGCAATAGTAATCACACAAATTAGCTAAGCTTCAGGCATGAATGGTGCTTTATGGAAGTCTTCCGTTCAACAATTGTTTGAATAATAATGGGATTTGAAACGATACCCATGTATCATGTCATTTTTATCCCCCCCCCCCCCCCTCCCAGGCTCTGAGTGAGACGAATGAGATGGAACAAGAGATGTTTGCAGATGCTCCTGATGAGTTCATTGACCTTTTGACCTTCAACATTATGGAAGACCCTGTGAGCCTGCCCACTTCAGACATGAACATCGATAGGTCAACGATAGCAAGGCATTTATTGAGGTTAGTCCAAGCTTTGAAGTTTGAAGTTTATTTGTTCCCATTAACACAAAAAACTATTCAGATTCATATAACAGGGACGCCAGTTTTCAGGCAAAGGCCTGAATTCAGGCCCTGGCAATTCATTTTCAGGCCATAGTTTTTGTTTATTGTGTACAAATAGCTTGTTCTTGGTGAATTTCTGGCAATCTGATCATTTCTAAATGGCATCCCTGATACTAAAAAAACGTTTAGATAACTTGAAGTAAAATGTACAGTTTATGGCAAGGTGTTTTGAAGAAAGTGTAGATAAAACAGGCAATATAAAAACGTTAAATGTGAGGAGCCTAAATAAAAAATGTGATACTTACGTAAAGGAACCGGAAATCCCTCTATATTTGCCTTCCCTGAAGTGGTAGCGATGTCGGTAAAATACTCTGCCTTTATAACTTTCTACAACGTTTGGCTGGGTGGAAGCAAAACTAAAAACTGAGAGATACATGATTTTTTAAAAAGCTTATTTTGATTTTGATTTTGATTTTTTGATTTTTTTTTTTTTAAATAAGTTGAGATCACATGAATTGTAATTGCACAAAAAAAGAGACATAACGAGTTTTGCTTTTTACACTAATAAAATGTTTTCTTTCATGACAAGAGCTCACTGATAATAATTAAGAATTAACATATATTTTCTTTGTTATTTTTGCTGCTTTATCTGTAGTGATCAAATCGACCCATTCAACAGGAAACCGCTAACCATGGAAGAAGTACCTTCAAATCCAGATCTCAAACTTCAGATTGAAACATGGAAACAGGAACAGAAGAACAAAAGAAAATAACATCAGCAAAAACATCAACTTCAAACATGTAATCTCTTTCTTTCTAATAGTTTAATAATTTGTTTAAATGGTAAACATCACTGACTTCTTTTTTTTTTAAATGTTTCTTTTATACCAACAACATTTCTTATCAAAGCTTGTCAAAATGAACTATTTGTTAAATGATGTCGATGCACAAACCAGCATTTAAAGGTGGGGTGAAATCCAAATATTAGTTGATTCCTGTTGATGTGCAGGGCTGCCTACAACTCATAATTTGTTATTCAATCAAACATCTAAATATTTTTCATAGATTTTTGACTGAGCTGGAGGAAGTTGCATACCATGTTGTTAGCTCATTAATGACTGACAGTTGATGTCAAAAGATGAATGAGATCTGGAACATTTGTTTAGGGTGGAGCTAATAGCAGGTCTCAGAAAATTATTTAAAAAAATAATTAAAATCTATGAAATATATTTAGATGTTTGAATAACAAAATATGAGATGTATGAAGCCCTGCACATCAACAGGAATCAACTTTAATATATTTGGATTTCACCCCACCTTTAATATTGACCTTCTTCCTGCCATGTTGTGCAGCTGCATGCGATAGCCACCTTCATGCTTCTGTATGGCTTTGATTTTAGAAAGAGATTTCTCTGTAAAGGAAATGTTGAGTTCTGGGAAAGGTGACAAATAATCATTTGTGAGTTTTTTCTTTCTTTTTATGTGATTTTGGAAGAGTATCGTAGAGAAAATGTCCCTTGAAAAGGAGGGTTCTTCAAATGCCCTCATATTCAAAATATATCAAGTAACAGCTAAAGGTTGTGGACCACAACTTTTATGCCACATGTTTATGTACCGTAGTCCCATATACACATTTCTGTGTAGAATGCATGTGTCTCTGTAGCAAGACTGAGCCAATGTCTCCACAGTGCACATCAATACCAATGTGGTACATGATTAACCTTCCAATCACTTCCACACAGTTTCAATCACATTGCATTTGCATGACCAGGGATCCATTTCACAAAGCCTTTTTTCAATGACAAATAAAATTCCACTTTGATATAGCGCTTAATACATGTACAATGTCTCTAAGCGCTTTACAGAACTATTACCCCGGTCATTGGATTCAATGCTTGCCCGCACACATTGTATGCACAATCTCCACTCCCTGGGGAGTATTCCAGCCAGGCATTAATTGATGCTCAAAACTGTTTGACCAACAATGACGGTCGCATCCTACCGGGTTCTCATTTAACACCTGGGTGGAGAGTAGCAAGTGCAGGTTAATATTTTGCCAAAGGATATTAGTGCCATGTCGGGATTCAAACCCTCGACCTTTGCATGTCCAGTCAAACGCCACATGACGAAAATCAGTGACAAATCTGCTGATAACTAATCAGAAGCAAGGATTTCACTAGCTTCTAACAAAAACTGTCAATTGTCACTGATGAAAAGGTTTTTTTTAATGGGGCCAAGAACTAAATTGTCTTTAAATTGTACTTTGTGTTGTTCTGACCTATTCTGTCAAATTTCTACAATTCTGCAAACTGGTCTATATTACAGGGATGGTTTGATACAGATCAAAATGCTTAATTTACACTTGTATCCTGAAAGGTTAGCATGTTTTGCAATTACAATATCTTACATTATTCACTATGTATGGTGATGGGAATATTTTTAAAGGCTAAGAGAGCATAGTTAAAAAGTACATTCTGCACTGTACAGTTGGTCATGTATGCATAATTCATATCAAGGCAACATGTACACAATTTCTTTCTTTTTGTTTCATCATATTTCAGTAACTTGCTTTGCATCAGTTGTTTTAGAAGTTGAATAGGGATATGTTGTGTATGGCAGTACTAAATCTTTAAATAAAAACGTGTAACCTTTAGTGTGTTGAGTTATTTAGAATGTACCCCTGTATAGTAAGATTTTATCTATTAATTGATATTACAATACAGTATACCAGATGTACCGGTATGTTCAATAGGTTAGAACTGGTTCCAGTTTGATCTGGTTTGAACCAGTCTGCACATGTTTAAAAGTTGATATGATTGTTTTGAGTCACTGCTCTTTCTTTGTGCAATACTTGGGGGAGTTATGATAAGAGCCAGTGAGAGAAAAAAAACACCAAATGATTTGAATTACACATGTATTTCTGTCACCAGGACTGGGTGTAAGTATCAACAATTGTCATTCCTAGAAATTATGATAAATGTGAATGCAAAGAAATTATTCTTGCTAATAGCAACTTTTTCATATTTCTCGTAACAACCTTTCCATGTTCAAGTTGTATCATGTTATCTGCTGCCCTAATGACTCTCTCTCTTTTTTTAGGGGGGGGGGGGATTTATCTATGTATTTTATCTTTATTCCCGTTCAATTTTTCTTTTACATTTAGAAATGTAGCAAATGTAAATGTTTTATAAAGTTTAACAATTGACATATCCATGCTCTATATGTTTTCCATCATGAACATTTATGATTTTTAACCTCAGTATACTCAACAAACTTTTTACTCTTGCTGTCAAAACACATTTGACAAAGTAATCTTTCGTATACTGAGATTACTTTTACTTTGTCAAGAAATGTCTATAATATAAGCTGTACTCTCCATAGAAGTATTGATTTAGTCATTTAATATTTACATATATTTTTGCTCATATTATTTTGATTTAAGAATTTTATCACAAATATTTATAGGCCTAGGCATATTTGGGACATGGTTTGCCTGTACGATTGTAAAATTAAGAATAAATCTGTGTATATTTTATTCAAAACCATGTTACTCAGATAATGACATAAATCAAGACAATTGTAAGACAAAATATGTGATCTTTCCGCGGTCCTTATTTGGAGAGAGAGAGAGATGATGATATTAACATTTTCACTCATAATGTTGCATTTACATGGCTATTTATGACTCACTCTTATGATATACTGGTGCACTTGATAATATGATGAGGAATGACTTATATTAAGATGATTTTGAAGATGTGATGCTGAGGAGGACTAGCGATTAGGAGGAGGAGGAGGAAGAAGCAAGAGTGATGATGTATAAAGACGATGAATACACATGAGATTATTTTTATATCAAAAATGTATAAGTATGATGGTGATGATTAAAAAGTGAATGATGAATGATGGATGATGATTGTCAAAGTAATGATGGTGATGATGGTGATGATGATGAAGGTGGAGATAATGGGGGTGATGATTGATTGTCAAAGTAATGATGATGCTGCTGCTGATGATAATGATGGTGAAGATAATTGGGATGCTGATGTATCCTGTGGTGAAAGGGCCTTTTCAGCTGCAGGACCTTCTCTTTGGAATAATTGACCATTTAATTTTAGAATCACAACTTCCTTAGAGACCTTAAATCCAAGCTTAAATCTCATCTTATTAAACTATATCTGTACTTTGAACTATGACTCGTCCAAACTCTCTTATTTTAATTCTAATTTTCTTGTGCGCCTCGATAACAAACGAATTGTCTATAGAAGAAGATCATGCAAAGAAGAATTTCAGAAGAAGAAGAAGATCGAAGAAGAATTTAAGAAGAAGAAGATCGAAGAAGAATTATAAAGCTAGGAAAAGAAGCTGGAAGAAGAAAGATCAAAATGAGGAAGAAGAAAATAGATTATTCATAATTTATTTGCCTGTTCAAAGACATCATAGGCATTGAATGACACGAAATCTAAACCGAAGTGGTAGTCAAAGTGATTTGAAGTTCTTGTAGAAAATGGAAGGACAACGTTACAAGATGTCAGGTAAAGTTACAGTCAAGGTATTTTATGAAATGGGTCGTAAGTCGAAGGTTTCTTTTAGAATTATATTCAATGATCAATTCAATACACAGGTGCAGCTCAGCATGAGTCTTACAGCTAGCAGCACAGCAGTCTCGACCCTGGCCATGCTGGCGGGCAGGGCAGGGCCGCCAGGGCGGCCAGGCTAGCCAGCCAACGTATGAAGGGGTGACCAAAGTTCGCGGACATTTTAGAACATAGGCTATTACAAAATGTGATATTCGATCTATGATTTCTCATATTCTACAAAAATTTATTTATTTCAATTATTAACAAAATGGACGGCAAAGTTTTTTACTACAGATTGATGGAACTACAAAATTTATCGTCGAAGGATTTCGGAGATATCGTGATCTAAAAATTTGATGTTCGATCGTGCGTGCGCGCTGCATCTAAAAGAGTCATAAAAACATGTAACTTCACGCATGGGGGTTTACAGTTGATTTATCAAAAAATGTGATAAAAAATAAGGTAATATCATAATTTGCAAGGCAATATATCATACAATCAGTTGGTACCACTTTTTACTTACAATTTTGAGGAAATCTGCTCTCAAATTGAAGATTTTCAGACCCTAATATCGGTAAGTTGACATTTTTTCGGAACGGACGCAAAAGATTGCAAAATTTGCTGATCTTTTGTCTATATCTTCACAATTTTGTACCCAATTCCAAAGAAAATTACATCTTTGTGTAATGTTGTGTTCCTCTTTCCATTGCATTGGTGATTTCAGATTTTCGAAATCTTACTGATTTTTTGAGATAGCGAACTTAGGTCACGCAAACTTTGGTCACACCACGTACCACCATACTAAAAATGTGAGGGGTCGAAGCGAAGTAAGATTAGAAACGCATGATGCGAGGCCGCTTTTAGTAGCGAGTACACTGGCAAAATTTTGCTTAACCCCGTACTATAGGTGGGGTTAAGGGGGGGGGGGGGGTCTTGGCCCCACCTATAGTACGGGGTTAAGCCTATTCCATTTTCTGTTCAGACTCGTATTTACCAACGTGGGCTAACCCCCAGCCCTCCTCAGTACGGGGTTAACTAACCCTGCAAAATATCAGGGCTATCTCCGCAATTGTGGCGCTAACTCCTGCTATACCCCGCAATTGCGGTGCCAAGCAAATGAATGAGAACAGAAACGAAAAATAGTCCGGTATTACGCAATGGAGCGTATCGCAGCTGGCCAGATGCGAAGTAAGGAGCCCACTGTCTAATCATATAGTCCGGGGCTAAGAATTGCAGTGAGAACAGCATGAATTTTCTTTTTCCAGAATAGGCGCTAGTATATGCGGGCTGCCATTTTGGATTATAATGCATACCTACATTATAATCCAAGATGGCGACCCGCATGTTTTGCCTCTGCTCTTAGACCAATATTATTAATTTTAAAAAAGTCATGAAAAGGCACTAAATATGAACAAACATGGTCTACAACAACTCCAAATGACAAAATAATCCCAGCCATGAATTTTTTTTGAGCATTTGACAGCGAAAAACTTGAAAATTTTTGTCATAAAAAAAAAAAAAAAAAAAGCTGATTTTTTGGGTCGATCTTCCGATCCGATACCGATCAAAGGTGCGAGGGTGTCGCTCCGATCTTCCGATCCGATCAGAGCCCCAACTTACAGGGTTATGTAAAAATACATTTTCTTCCAAGCACCAGTAAAAACTTTGGCTTCACATCAGAATGCACACAACTATATTTAGGTCACTGCCTTGAAATGGTTTTCCAAAAAAATAGTCATGAATATACATTAAGTCTTGGGGAGGCGATACATGTAGGTGTTCTACTAAAAAAAGGTCCAATGGGGATGGTTTTCATTAGTTGGACTAGGAACAGTTTTTAAAGTGGTCGGGTTAGAATATGGAGAGTATCATCATTGTGACCCATTTCCAAATGTTCTGTTTATGTATCTCCTAAAAGAATAATTTGTTACAATACAAGTGGCATTGTGTTTAAAAGGCTTTATTTCCCACGGAATCCCTATTCATGCAGAGTCAGTAACATTTTAATCCTTACTAATTATATATTTTAGATGAACCAGTGAATAGCAGGGAGGAGCAGCCAAAGGTTCAAATTGAAAGTGGATTTGAGATTTACCTTATCAAAGAAGAAGAGATAGAAGAAACTTCACTTCAACAGAATGGTGAGAAAGTTATATTTTACAATTAGGCACATGGAGGCCCGAATGGACAACATGTGAAGAGAGAACCGCTTTGGAAATTTTAAAGTTAAGTGACAATCATGTAATATTAGATTGGAATAGAGGAAATAAAATGGCAACACCAATAAATAAAACAAATTGAAAAATACATTTATAGTTGGAGTGGAACTAGGAAGTTACAGGTTTTAAAATCAGCATGCCATTGCTCTGTTTTTTATTTGCATTTACAAAAAAGGGGCAATAAAGATGTTGTCCTTTTAAATTTTGCAGTAATACCAATTAAAATGTAGAAGAAAAAAGAACAGTTATCATTCAGCCAGTTTGTAGTTACAATTTGTGCATGTGCAGTAAAGGTCATTTGTACCAATTACAAATGGCCTGTATAGGCTCTTATATTGTATGGGCTATGGTGGACACACCAGTATGAATTACATTGTTAAACGGGTAGCATGTCCATCAAAACAGATGCACATACACTGTTTCTGATCTTTTGAACCCCCCACTAATTAGAAACTACTTTTGATATCTATAATTTGTCTGATTGCATATATACCGTATATGTCTTCCTTTTTCACCAGATGTTTGTTGCAGCTCTAAAAACGCTTCAGATGATTTGGACTGTCAGGAGAAGATATCAGAAGCCCAGTTATCAGAGGATGAATGTTTAGAGGTTGACAGCGAGGGAGCATCTGAAGGAGAACATTTAGAGAAGGAAGATCATGAGGATTCTGAATCGGGATGGCTTCCCGTTTTAGAAGGTATCTCTCCCGTCTCTCAAGACTCCAGCCAAGTTCTACCCAGCATGGAGAACAGTAGCCAGAGTGAAAGAGAGCTAGATGAATCCATGAATGATCCAACAAATTCTCCTCCTACCCGTGATGAAGATTCTACAGGGAAACAGGGATTTGACTGCACCAAGTGTAAAAAGAGATTTTCTGTTGAATCTGATCTTGGATCTCATGTGATGACGTGCTGTGGAAACCTATCTACTCAATGTCCAGTCTGCAAGAAGATTTTCACGTCAAAGCCGAATCTAGGAAAGCACATGAGACTTCATACTGGGGAGAAACCATTTGAATGTGGTGAATGTGGAATGAGATTTACTCAGAAGCCACATCTAGTTTACCACCACAGAACACATACGGGTGAAAAACCCTTTAAGTGCACAGAATGTGGTAAAGGTTTTATCACAAAGACTGTCCTAAAAGATCATTTTAGAAGACATGGAGGTAACGAACCTTTTCAATGCTCTTATTGTGACAGGAAACTGAATTCCAAGAATCATCTCATGGGACATGAGAGAACGCATACTGGTGAGAAACCTCATCCTTGCTCTTCATGCAGTAAACGATTTTCAAGAAAATATCAACTTATGGTTCATGAAAGAATACACTCTGGTGAAAAACCCTTTCAGTGCACAGAATGTGGTAAAGGTTTTATCACAAAGACTGTCCTAAAAGATCATTTTAGAAGACATGGAGGTAACGAACCTTTTCAATGCTCTTATTGTAACAGGAAACTGAATTCCAAGACTCATCTCATGAGACATATGAGAACACATACTGGTGAGAAACCCTTTAAGTGCTCAGAATGTGGTAAAGGATTTTCCCAAAGAGGTCACCTAACAATGCACTTGAGAAAACATGGAGGTAATGAACCTTTTCAATGCTCTTATTGTAACAGGAAACTGAATTCCAAGAGTGAATTCATTAACCATGAGAGAACGCATACTGGTGAGAAACCTTATCCTTGCTCTTCATGCAGTAAACGATATTCAAGAAAAGATCACCTTTTGATTCATGAAAGAAAAGTACACCTGAAAGCAAAGAGTCCCGAAACGTCCAAAGACTCTATCGATGACAGTGCTGTGTCTTTTCAAAAGGACCTTGATAAACAGAAGACATGCAGTGATAAGAGTTCTTATCAATGTCCTGAGTGCAATGAGAAATTTAAAACAAAGATGAGTTTCACGAAACACATGAAAGAGCATACAGGAGACAAGATCTATCAATGCGGTGAATGCAAGAAGGGTTTCACTTCAGAGTCTGGTCTCAAACGTCATATGAGAATACACACAGGTGAACGGCCCTTTCAATGCTCTCAATGTTATAAGCAGTTTGTTTCAAAGAAGCAATTCAAGTTGCATACGCTAAGACACAAAAGGGCAACACTCTCATGTAGCTATTGTGATGTGAAGTTTTTGGCACAAGGCGATCTTAATCGACACATCCGCACACATACAGGGGAGAAGCCCTTCCAGTGTGATATATGTAAGAAAAGATTCAACAGAAATTCTGATGTTAATAAGCATCTGCAGAAGGCAAAGGCATCCGGTCAGGGTCCATACCCATGTACAGATTGTGATGAGATATTTTGTTTGAAGGTTGGTTTAACAAACCATATGATAACGCACATCCAGCCAATGCCTTATCAATGTTCTGAATGCTTGCAAAAGTTCAAAAGCTCGTCAGAATTTGAGTCACATGATATGAAAAAACACAAAGGAAAAAGGATCCAATTCTTGTCTAATTTGTAAAGAGACATTTTTGTCCCAAGATTACCTTAGTGTACATATGCAAATTCACTCTGATGAGAAACCATACAAATGTTGTGAATGTAGAAAGAGGTTTAGTTTGAAGGAATACCTTGACACACATAAGATAATACACTCAGCCATAAAGCCTTTTGAGTGCAATGAATGTGACGAGAGGTTCCATCGCAATCATGATCTGAAAAAGCATATGATGAGACACACAGGAAGTGAGCCATGTCCTTGTTCTGAATGTAATGTAAGATGTCTATCCAAGCCTGGTCTTGTGCGGCATATGGCTACACATAGTGGTACAAAAGACCACCAGTGTTGCAAATGTGGGAAAATGTTTGCTAGACCACATGATCTCCGCAAGCATGAACAATCACATGAGGAAGAACCTGAGACTTATTTGTGTTTTATATGTGGCCAGACGTTCGATCATAAGAAAAATTACCATGCTCATATTGGTACGCATACGAGAAGACAGCATGGTGGACGTCCAACATGCAAAGCAAAAGACTCTTCCGAAACCTCTCATTTGTTGAACACATCCGATGGGCGTATTAGCTCACCTACAAGATTCCTTGAACTGAATGTCAGAAGTGTTTTTCTAGGCGAAGTAGTCTTACAAGGCATATGAAAAGCCATATGAGCGCAAGGCCTTCTACTGTAACTCATTGAAGACTTGCTCTAGGCATATGAAAAGCCATATGAGCGTAAGGCCTTCTACTTTAACTCACTGAAGACTTGCTCTAGGCATATGAAAACTCATATGAGCGTAAGGCCTTCTACTGTAACTCACTGAAGACTTGCTCTAGGCATATGAAAACTCATATGAGCGTAAGGCCTTCTACTGTAACTCACTGAAGACTTGCTCTAGGCATATGAAAACTCATATGAGCATAAGGCCTTCTACTGTAACTCACTGAAGACTTGCTCTAGGCATATGAAAACTCATATGAGCGTAAGGCCTTCTACTGTAACTCACTGAAGACTTGCTCTAGGCATATATGAAAACTCATATGAGCGTAAGGCCTTCTGCTGTAACTCACTGAAGACTTGCTCTAGGCATATGAAAACTCATATGAGCGTAAGGCCTTCTACTGTAACTCTCTGAAGACTTGCTCTAGGCATATGAAAACTCATATGAGCGTAAGGCCTTCTACTGTAACTCATTGAAGACTTGCTCTAGGCATATGAAAACTCATATGAGCGTAAGGCCTTCTACTGTAACTCTCTGAAGACTTGCTCTAGGCATATGAAAACCCATATGAGCCGCTCAAATATGATTGAAAATACTCCCTTGTCGTCCAAAGAATATAAATTACACACCATTCCAGTTAACATCTGTTATACTAGATTGCCTTAATTACACTTTCCTATATATAAGGGTTCTTAATAGTGCCTTGTTTGTTTCTTGAACTGGCCAGCCTTCCATCATTTGACCATCTATTGTAGTTGATATAACCAGCAGAAAATGACCAGGAGTAAAATATGCTAATTACACTCTTTGCAATTGATATTGCGTGGCAAGCTGTAGACCTATCGCACCTTTGTATCTTTAAGACTTGTCTAATATATACATGTATGTTTATTGTATAGTAATGAAAATGTTGTTTGATATCAATAATCTAATGGTGCTAGCAAAGTAATAATCATGGTAATAATAATGAAATTAATCATTGCAGATATGTATCTTAAGAATTTCAGTCATGTTAGTTGATTAATTACCAATCAATTGCTTTTCCGTCAATGAAGCGATCAACTGTGTCTTGATGTACAGTCTATCTATGTAACCTATAGATACGGTAGCTTATAGCAAAATTTAGTGGCACAAAAAGATGAATGCAGAAGGCACAATAGTTTAATAGTGGGTGTTTGTGAATTGAAAATTCTTATTTGATGTATGTGAATGAAGTTAATTAAGTCTAATTATAATAATTATAATAATATGTCTTGTTTACCCAGGGTAGCCTCATCAGTATTCATACTGTTCTCCCTGAGGGCCCTGCAAGCACCATAGTAGTACATTTACAAGATCCCTATCCTGTAGATGTGGTTATATACTTTTGTGATATAGTAGGGATTTCCAGCAATTATGCATTTGAGATTTTTGAGTTCTGGATGTGTCTCTTCATGCCACTAAATGTACCTAATGATATAGCAGATATCTGTATGAAAAATTTCAATCATTTTAATAAAATTAAATGACCAAAATTTAAAGGTGTCTTGCAAATTTTGTTGAAAATTTAAGGAGATGTAAGTCAATTCTCTGTTTTTGTTTCAGTTCGTTTTTCACTTTATTTTATTTTACTTTGTTCTAATTTATTTTGTATTGTTCTTTAATAGAGAAAAAAAAGAGAAGACAACAAAAGTAGAGGAGCAAAAAGAAGAAGTCTGTGAAGAAGAAAAGTGGGAGAAGGAGAAAGAAAAGAAAATTAACGGGAGATATAGAGAAGAGAAGAGGGAGAAGGAGAAAGAGAAGAAAACGGGGAGAAGGAGAAAGAGAAGAAAACGGGGAGAAGGAGAAAGAGAAGAAAAGGGGGAGAAGGAAAAAGAGAAGAAAAGAGGGAGAAGGAGAAAGAGAAGAAAACGGGGAGAAGGAGAAAGAGAAGAAAACGGGGAGAAGGAGAAAGAGAAGAAAAGGGGGAGAAGGAAAAAGAGAAGAAAAGGGGGAGAAGGAAAAAGAGAAGAAAACGGGGAGAAAGAGAAGAAAACGGGGAGAAGGAAAAAGAGAAGAAAACGGGGAGAAGGAGAAAGAGAAGAAAACGGGGAGAAGGAGAAAGAGAAGAAAACGGGGAGAAGGAAAAAGAGAAGAAAACGGGGAGAAGGAAAAAGAAGAAAACGGGGAGAAGGAGAAAGAGAAGAAAACGGGGAGAAGGAGAAAGAGAAGAAAACGGGGAGAAGGAGAAAGAGAAGAAAACGGGGAGAAGGAGAATGAGAAGAAAACGGGGAGAAGGAAAAAGAGAAGAAAACGGGGAGAAGGAAAAAGAGAAGAAAACGGGGAGAAGGAGAAAGAGAAGAAAACGGGGAGAAGGAGAAAGAGAAGAAAACGGGGAGAAGGAGAAAGAGAAGAAAACGGTGAGAAGTAGAAAGAGAAGAAAACGGGGAGAAGGAGAAAGAGAAGAAAACGGGGAGAAGGAGAAAGAGAAGAAAACGGGGAGAAGGAGAAAGAGAAGAAAACGGGGAGAAGGAGAAAGAGAAGAAAACGGGGAGAAGGAGAAAGAGAAGAAAACGGGGAGAAGGAAAAAGAGAAGAAAACGGGGAGAAGGAAAAAGAGAAGAAAACGGGGAGAAGGAGAAAGAGAAGAAAACGGGGAGAAGGAGAAAGAGAAGAAAACGGGGAGAAGGAGAAAGAGAAGAAAACGGGGAGAAGGAGAAAGAGAAGAAAACGGGGAGAAGGAGAAAGAGAGGGGGGAAAACCCCCACATTGAAGCATTTGAGCCCACTTTTATTTATTCCGTTGTCCAATGTGGCCTTTGTGCAGTACATTTACGATAAATTGGCACAAATCGCGGCTGATTGCAATCACATTTGATGAAGTTGACTGAAACAACAATAATTGATGTGAATCTTGTCTTTAAAATGGTCCTTTTTTTTTAATAAAGAAATAAAGGGCAAGGATTGTGCTCTATTTTATCAATATCTGTTGTAATACTGGCTTTAGTCTTTCAAATGTCATGTAGATTGTCTTCTTATTAACGTACATGTATGTATTAACAAAGAGTTTCATATTACACATAAAATAGTTCTGTTATATTCCTGTCACATACAGAGTGTGCAGTATCACATGAAATATGAATTGGTTTGGTGTGCAGTGGGAACTGGATGACATATTTTGGTAGTCCTATAAACATACATGTCATGTGAGGTTAATCCTTTCTCTCTGAAATCTCTCTGGTAGCCTGATTTCTTAACCACTCCTTAATATTTTTAACAAAAAATAGTTTGCATGTCTCTATATTTCCATCACACACAAAATGTAAAAAAAACTCTCTTGATGCTGAAAAGTAGACTATTACAATTTCTGTACATGTGCATAGGTTATATTCTATCGCAGATGTTGTATATTTATTCTACTTGCCATCTTCCTCATAAATCATTCTATGACAAAGAGTGTTGATGCACAGTACAGTTATACCTCAGTCTCCTATCCTCTTACAAATTGTACTCATGACTGTGTGGTTGCATCAAGTTTCTATTCAGTCCCAGGATACTCTAAACAGGGACATGTCTAGTAGGTCCATGCTCTAAAGCAGACCGTTCTCAAACTTTTTCTCGACACTCCCGGGTCCTGCAAATGATGCAAATTATGTTATGGCTTTTGTTTTCTAACTTGCCTTTACGACTAATGAAATGATGCCTACCAACTGAGATTTATTCTAGTAATAAAGGTCTTGTACCATAATCTTTCTTCTTTCTTTTTACTCTTCAATAATCCCCCCCTCTCTCTCTCTCTCTCTTCCTTTATCTTTCTCTCTCTCTTTCTTCCTTCCTCTTTCTCTCTCTCTTCATTCCTCTCCCCCCCCCTCCCTCTTTCCAACTAATTAACTCACTAAATTCTATCTTAATCTTTTCCTTTTTTAAACATTTACAGTATTCTCTCCAGTCATTTTCATTGGCATCTTCTCAACAATCATATAATAAAGCAATATTCTAGATACACAAATACATTTGCCCTTTCAATAAATTTAATGGATGTCACAAACTTTTACGTAACAATGCATATTTAAAAAATCAATTCAAATTTCAGTTTCACATAATTGTCACAATAGCTTGCAATTCAGCATTCAGTTCCGATTGAATATAATTGAATACAGAATATCAAAATCTTTGTATTCTCACAATGAACATTGCATAAAATGACTAAAAATTTCAAAAACTTTGATTGGTTTAGTACCTGATTATAATCCACCTTAGCCACATAGTACAAATTACTGACTCTTGTCAATCTATATCACATAATACAAACCATTAAAAATAATGGACAACCTATTTTTCAGTACCATGGTTTAGTCTTATCAAAGTTGTTGGGAAATTTTTTGATTGACATTTACTTTAAAGAAGTATGTACAGGTGTCTATTATATACTATCGTAAATATGGGATGGGTGTTTAAAGATAATATGTCCCTTTTGCAGCCAACATGTATTATGGACATGTATTATGAACGTGTATTAAACGAACCTGTATATAAAGACCACCCGTCTATAAAGTTAACTTTAGGTCTCCCTTGAGTGGTCTTTATACAGAGGTGTCGGTGTATAAAAAATAACAGAACAGTTGTAGAAAAATGTGGCTATAACGGCTTGGTCAAAGCAGAGACATATCCATATAGTCGAAGCTTATTTCTTCATGCCATTTTCTCAAATATGGCATTATTGAAAGAGAAACCTTTATACATTATCTGTGTGGAGCCAGGAGAGCATTAACTCATACCCTTTTATAGAATGATCACCCTTTTGACTGCAAACAGACATGTTACATTGATACATGTTCTTCTAATTTAAAAGGGTAATAAAAAGGTGGGATAGCTCACGCACAACTACTTTACAAATACGATAAACTTGCTTCAGCGTCTACGCACAATCATTATAATGGTTAAATGCTATATACGGACAAGGCAAGCTAACTGAAAGTCTTTTAAAGATATCACATGTTGTCTTCACATTTATGATTTTGCTTTAAATACCTGCTGCTCCCTTTAAAGATAAACTCCAGTTCTGGTAATGCGATTGCATTGTGAAAGAAAAGGTGTGGAATAGATCAGAAACAGTTGATCATGTAGCATGTATGTATTGGTGTGCACTGCAAGGTTCTGGAGTCATCAAAATCATCATAAATTTGGCCGAGTCTTGGTAAAGTAACAAGCACTGTACACAGAAAGCTATATATGGGACAACACACACGGTGTCAGGGCTAGTACTACCTTGATTTCCTTGTCTTTCTATGCTCATTACTCAGCCAGTATACATTTTCTTCCAAAATTGTTTGGCACATGTCATTTATTTGTAATCTTGAACATTCAGTGTAAGTTCCGTTTGATTCTGTGAGAATTAATTTTCTTCTTTTTACCAGAACTAGAGTTTATCTTTAATAAGTACAGGAACGTATGAATACAAATTATGAAAGAAATTTTGAATTTCAATGTCGGGTCTATTTCAGTGTTCAAATTTGTCATAAATGCTACATCATACAATAGTTTAATACAATATAAAACCGTTGTAATTAAATTCAGAGTACTATCAAAAAGTGCTAGGAGATTACAATACCGGTACCAAGATATCTTTTATACTAATTTCCATCATAAATTTGGTCAATTTTAATTTTTCGTCCCATAAAGGCATAATTCTTTGAAAGGCAAAACAAGCTGTAATGGCATAGTAAAAAGGTTAAACACATGAAACACCCTAGTGACATCACTGATTGTTTGTTTTTTAAATATAATGGGCAATAACAACGTGAGCAAAAACATGTAAATTCTTTCCTTTTCCAATCAATTTACAGCAAGATCAAATAGCTACATTATAAACAACTATATACCTGAAAACAAAATAACAAAAAAGAAAATAAAAATGATTTGCACACTATCACTTTTATAATATATGCAAACAAAGTCCAGCTAGTAATGTTTGTATATGTACAGGCATGATGAATTTTGCACATTTATAGTTTATACAATTAACACTTTGGACATCGCGATGTGAATATGGTACATGTACATGAAAATAGGTATAAAACAATGCCACAATAATAGAGTGAGAAAAATGAAGACTGCATTGATGGACTACCATGGCAAATACAATATTATGACGTAAGGAAAATGTTTACACAGCTTGAAAACAATGCCTATATTACAAGTATAACCCTAGCAATATAAAAATAATAGGCATGGTTATTTTAGGTAATAAAGATGAATGACTGGTTTATTGTAATAAATAAATAAATAAACCATGACTAGTCTAGTTCTTGCTCTTTGTTGGCTCCATTCACTATATGTATTTTATTGTCATGATGAGAATGTAATCTATAATTATTTGGTAATGAGTAAAGGAAATGAAAAAGCAATCTCAAACCTGAAGGTCTAAAGTTGAATCAAGTCAAAAGCTGAAGACTGGAGATGGTGCACACGATACATTGCATGTCAAAGCACTACAATTTGAATTTCAATAACAACTATATATCCCCTCCCCCCCCCCCTCCCTCCCCTCCCCTGTAAATAGTTATTTTTTAGAACTTGTGCAAACATCTTCTCTTACATACTTGTACATAGATGGACACAATGATGATACAACAATTGACAAGACGCAGAAAACAAAATATTCTTTTCCAATTTTACATACATATTGTAGAAGTTGAAAAGACCACTTAAACACCAATATGTTATAACACATCAAGATTCAAAATGTTCACAAAAATAGGACAACGTTTGCACCATTTCTCTTTTTTCTAAACATGAATACAAAATATGACAAGATGATCTGAGACGGAGGGAGGGCGTAACGAATACACATGGCACAATAGAGTACTATCGGTATAATAGTCAAGATAAGATTCAATACTTTACACAAGAAACAGTGGTACAATAAATTATGCAGTTACTAGTAGATTACAGGTAAGCTTTCCACAACTAAGCTGTGCTTTAAATGTAGGAACATTATTTTCAAATAATCTTACACAATGTTCCTTCAGTTTTGTTATGGATTACATCACAATGACATGTGTACATTATAAACTACAGACCATACATGTAGGGCTGTAAAAACTCTAGCAATGTCAAACATGACATAAATATAAGCAGATGATGACGGACAGTTGTTTTGTGCACACAGACCAATCAGCATGGAGAATAAACATGTCATGAACTATATACAGCTGAAGATAACTGAGGCCTCTCAATCTCATACATACAAATGCTATGATGAAGGTCATTACATACATGTACATGTATAATAAAACATTGTGTTCATAACAGAAGGGCATTAGCATGGGAATTCTTGATACAAACTTGATGTTTTTAGGAATTCCCTTGCTAAAACAAAGGATGCAACGAGAATGCTGGACATCTATCTAGCTTTTTACAACATGAACCACTTGTTACTTGTTTCTTCTTGTAAGATTGCCTGACTAAATGTGAACTTGCATACACATGTGTCCTTCTAGGACTAGTTCTACATGAAACACTAATGTATGCTACATATTGGAACTAAAGTTCCATGAAAGTTTAAATGAAATCTATTACTGACATACATTTAGTTTTCATATTTGACACAATATTGTGACAAATTTTCTATTCAACAGTGTGTCTCTGATACATGTCATTGGAATACTAAGCAATACTTGCAGAATAATAAGTTATACATGCGCCATGCGGTGTAGGTAATGCAGCAACAGCAAGATGAAACAATACATGTTGAATGGATGTTCAGTGGCTAGACTTGCCCTTTAGGCCACAACATTGTATGATATTTCCATGAAATCATCTCAAAGATTTTTTTTTTTAAAACTCTTTACCATAGTTTGAGACTCATACTAAATTTTCAATTTGAATTTCCAAGCAAGGTGTCAATAAACGAGACTTAGTCAAGCCTTCCAAGATACGGAAATATGAAGCATATTAAACTTTACGACATCAATTTTTCTGCGTCACATCTGAATGAGGCTTATTGGTGGTTTTGAACCAGATAAACAGTGAACAAAATATCAGAACTTATACCGAGATTCATGTAGCATCTGACAGGAATAAGGTTTTCTATGAACTCAAATAAATATGGCCATGCTGCATCAAATGTTTTGGATGGAAGGCAACATGACATTGTAGAGAAAAACCCTGAACTTCCTTCATGCATCTAGAAGTACATATACATTATTTTTAATCGTTTTATGGAAGTGAAATTCACAGGCAACCCCAATGATTAACAATTACAGCATGATCTTCCTTCCACAGAAGCAGACAAGTAACTTTCAACTATGACATGTGTACATGTACATGTATGTCCAGAATCATCTAACAAAACATAAGCGCTCCAACATGCACCAGTGTATCTGAGTCATTCAGTTCTTTTTCCATAAATATTCTCTAGGGTAGCACTCATAGACACACTGAAGATGAGGAGTGGCCAAGGTGTGGCCAAGGTGTGGCCATTTCTTCTGAGGACATAATGAAACTTGTAACTTCTACATGCAGATGAAACATTCTGAAGACGTCAATGACTGTTACTGCAACAACAGCTTCCACTAAACAGCAAATTGATTCTGTAACTTGTCTGAGTTTGTAAAGCAGCATCTTCAAGGATTTAGATCAGACTGACGTCTCTGACTGAAGGCGCAACGCAAAACGGTTCTTCTTGTAGTCAAAGACCTCTTCCCTGATCTTGTACTGTGGTATCTTCATGACAAAGACCTGAAGCAGGACCTCACCCTGCCTGAGTTGAAAGGTTGTGCCCTCCTTGAGAGGGCGGTTTACTAAGGTGTCTGAGACCAGCTCCCAACCCTGGATAGGGTTATGGTGGTGCTCCGACAGCAGGATGTTGGGACCAGGCTGAAAGAAGGTCTCCAGGAAGGATCGTGGAGCCAGGTTGTAACTGATACAGACAGCCAGATGATCCATCACAGCTTCCATAGGCCATCTGGGCTGCTGTCGAGTGATGCGTAGGTACTTCTGCAGAGGGCGGGCTAACGATGGAAAGATGGACTGTGCCGCTTCCGTTGGATCCATCGCATGGTTGCCTGGATGCGTGTCTTCATGGACACGCTTGATGTGTGTGAAAGCTTCCTCAGCTGCAACAAGCAATCTTGCCCTGCGCTTTTTGACACGCCTGTCGTACTCCTGCTCTTCGTAGAACCTCTCGTTTCGGCTCTGGTCACGCCGATGTGCAGCAGTGGTCATAATGGCTCGCGAATGACCAGTAACATTATCATTACCAGGGCCACCATCTACATCATAAAACTTAAAGTTACTTAGCTTCTGGGCCACACGCGATGTCGTCGGCACGCGGAGAAGGTGAGAATTGTAAATTTGAAAGTCACGAGAATAGTGTTCCAGGACATGAGAGGCTGAGCGCTGGATGCTTAGCTGACCTATCGAGTAGTACTGGCTCATCCCATCTGGAGAGCGAACAACTTTCAGCATATATTTAGGCTGGAGGTGTCGCAACTCAAACATAATCACAGCTACATAATGCATGAAGAGGAGGGCATCGGCCAACGACCCAGCGTACGAGACAATCCCTGCATAGTTCGTCTCTTTGCGCATCAAGACGCGCATGACGAAGAAGAGCCAGTACGCCAGGAGCAAAATAAAGATGAGCGCCATCATGATGAGGCGAAAGAGGTAGACTCGCGGCATGGTTGCTCTGGGTTTGCGGAAGAAGAGTGCCCAGCTACCGATCGCAAGGATGAGTAACTTGAACGCCATGCTGATGAAGAGTCCATCGCAGTGGATACCACATTCGGCTGGTTCCCAGAGAAGACTTGGTAGCACCACAAACGCTACTGGAGACACAAAACCGACGATAGATAAGACGGCAAAAAGGACGATGGAAAAGTAACGTGTGCAGTCGAAGCCAACCCTTGAATCCATTTTCCTGGCCAGGCGAGATAGATCTTCATCAGACGAACGGTCTGACGTGCCGGTGATGGCCGTGGTGTTGTCTCCCCAGTTGTCATCTTGAGGTAGAATCTGAACCTCAATAACCTAAGAAAAACACAAAAAATAGAAATACATTTATGGTACAATGAACCATTCTCATTCTAATTCTAAAACCATTGTAATAACTTTTCAGAGTGGAATAGTTCTACCATGATAATTGACTATTCATTGAAACAGTCTGGAATCTTGTTATTTCAATGTAATTTTCTATTGTGCTTGGAAGTGGTCACAATGCCTGGCATATATTAAATGGGATACTAATAAATTGATTCTTCGACATGGCTGTGAAAGTAACTGATTTGCTATTCAATTTGTCCTAGAACAAAGAAAGGCCATTCTTTCCTACTGCAGCAATCATTTGGTTAAAACCTGGCTTACTGGCAAAAATCTTGGGTCATGGAGACACCCCACCCCCCCCCCCCCTGCCCCTAAGAAGGAAGGTTTTGGTTTTCCCTTTCAGATAAATGATAAATATTCAAAGTGAATGCCCTGCACAGAAATGAAACCATAGGAGTATTAGTTCCATAACATGTACATGTATTAATTAAAGCTTACATGTATGCAAATAACAACGAGTGAATTTGACTGGAAAGAAAAAGACTGACAGTAACTTAATATCAGATGATGAAAGCTATGTAAATTTAGACATAAACATCCCCAATGCAATTAGGAGAAAAGGACTTCAATCTACATGTATGCTTGGACTTTCACTAACTCTCTAGTAGCCATTCAGAATATAGGATAGTTATACAAAACTTGTATAAAGAATCGTTGTATAGCAAAAGGGGCTTTACAGAGTAGAAAACAACATTGCATATTTTTTTTATTTTTTTGAAGAGATCAACTGACATGAGAGCAAGCCAATCATCAATGCGCGCTCTTGATAAGCCCTGCCCAGTTTATATAGGATGTCCATACAATACAATGTTCGGACTAGGGTGAATCTTTATTGAGTTTCTGTTGAAAACAATGCTCAAACATGCGCTTCGTTATATGACATTCACACTAGAAAAATGGAATTACTTATCGTATACGGTAGTTATACAATGAATTCCAGTTGTCTGAATGAAGAGTACATGTATGTGAGGCAGACAGTGTGGCATGAATGCTTCTAATATTTGTGGGATAGATGACGGTGACCTCACTTGACCTTTGTCATCCCATCTGTCTCATAGTGATAACAAACTGACTGAGACGGCTAATGAATTACTGACGGAGAGGAGATGAGAATGGTAGGTTGGTGAGAGGATGGAGATAGACTTACTCTTCATACAATTAGTAGAGACAGTTAAGACTAGAGATATATACGAGAGAGCGCAAAGGGAATGGGATGGGAAAAGGTAGCTAGGTAAAGGAACTGTAAAATAATATAGAGAGAGAGATGGGGAGGGGGAGGGGAGAGAGCAGACGAAAGAGAGGAAAAAGGGGAAAAAGGGGGAGAAAGAGAGAGAGGATGATAAAAAAAGGCAAGAGAAATTCTGAGAAACGAACAGAGGGAAAGAGATAAAAGGAGAAAGGAGAGAAAACAGGGAGAAAGAGAGGGGTAGGGAAGGGAAGAGAAAGATGAAAGGTAGGGTGGGGCGAGCAGAGTTACAAAAAGAATACCGGGTAGTACAGAACTTACTCGTCTGCACCCCCCCCCCCCCCCCCCCCCCCCCCCGAAGAAAAAAAAGAAGAAAGAACTACATAGATTTTGGGTGATAACAAAAAATGAAAGTCTGGAGCTACATGTACAACATGTGTACCACTGTTACACCTGTACATTGTACTTCCGAGGAAACTATGATCACAGGTGACCGTGAGTAAAATACATGTTTGTATAGGCCTAACTCTGTCAGAAAAGGCCTACAAACTGGATTGGATAATCCATTTCTCATACTGCCTGTGCAGGCTGGTAGAGGATCTGTCCCTTGGTATTTCAAACTTCCCCTCTGCCTTCTCACATATCCCGTTCACATAAATAAGAACCTCAACGATGTCAATAAATAGCTCCATGTAACATTCCCCTGACCCCTGGGCCATGCTAGCCCCATGTGGGAGGATGAACCTTACTCTGCTTTGGGACTGGGACTGTGATAACAATGCCTTGTGACAACCTATCAAACCCAGTTGTAATTCAAGGGCCTGTTTGCACGATCATAGATATTCAGGAACAGCAACGATCCTTCGTGTTAATCTACAAGAATGCCTGTGCAAAATTCAAAGAATACGCTCAAACAGAAACCTACAAAAAAAGCTTTGTAAATTTCACAAAATGTCTGGAGGAAAAAAATAAAATGAAATGCAAAGTTTGCCTCTGTAAAAGTCTTATTTATTCCATTACAAAAAAGAAAAGGGGTGTCATCTTTATACAAGAGCCTGAAAACATTGGATTAAATGCAGAAGCATAGAACATAGAACTTCAATAACGAAGATGGGCTAGCAAAGCCTTGAAAATAGGCAATTTTGTTAACCTTCTTGCATTAAACTTACTGGTAGGCAATAAAAATTCATGTTCAAGATTGTTTCAGACAAGTGCTTCAAAACACAAATTCTCTTAATATCGACCCTTCCCAAAGATGCCTCAAGTGCATGTACATACTAGATTTTGTAAATAAGTAAAAACAGAAATTTAAAGTAATTTCTCAACATCCTCTTCCTGTTTTCTACAAGCGCATAATGTGCACACAGGGTCCAACATACCTACAGGTACCTTGTGTAGTACCCCTGCAAGGTAAGGAGGTTTAATATCGACTAGAGCTTGTGCAATCTCCTTGTCTATTTTCCTGAGGAGAATGATGAGTTGCTTGGGTCGGTTTGCTAGTCATAACAAAACGCTTTTCATTCCCTCTGAGAAAACATACAAGCTGCCAGGACCCTCCCCCCTAATATATGATTGATGATGTTTGCAGGCC
This sequence comes from Strongylocentrotus droebachiensis, assembly GCA_035222895.1. NCBI lineage: Eukaryota > Metazoa > Echinodermata > Echinoidea > Camarodonta > Strongylocentrotidae > Strongylocentrotus > Strongylocentrotus droebachiensis. The sequence continues at coordinate 34,173 of JAVYIG010000025.1, forward strand.
AGCCAGGAGAGATGCTACAAAGACCATCCCCATTTAGACAAGGGAAGTCCAAACAATGTATTTCTACAAGAACTGCATAGTTACCGGTATAGAATTTCTTTTTTTAACACAGTTGTTTCTTTTCTTAAAGGCATCGTTTAAAAATGTTAAATCTGAGATGTGTTATAAATAAGTGTCTGTGATATAGTGTAATTTTAAAGCCCTAAAAAAAATGCGGTTCAAAATGATCATGAAATACCTCAAAAAACTACCGGTAAACAATCTTTGAGTGACCGGTTTTACAATACTTGTTTTCCCCAATAGACTGTAGTGTTATGAAAAGCGTTAGAAAAACAGAAAATTTGATTTTGATTTCCAATGATAAATATCTTGATAATCAGACAGGCGATCGGCTTGTAAAAGTCATGGGGTTCCTGACTGACCTACAGGTTTATAATTATCATTGCAGCAAGAGTTAAATCCAGGATTTTGTATCAGAATCTGAGACAATGTTGCAGAGCCATTTTAATGTTAGTAGCATAAAAAGGAGCAGTTTTGGCATCATTGGGAATAAAAATTCATTAAAGTTTCAGAATCAACGACAACCCCCAATGTGAACATTACTGCACAGCCAAAAACATTCATGATGTACACTCTTTGTGAATGATTAATGAATGTCATTTCAATGGCAAGAAATCTGAGCCAATATTCAGTTTAAGACTGGACACATCTGGATTAAAACTTTTTTGTTGTTGTACATTTGTTCCTACACATCTAAACAATGTACTGTGCACCTGTACAATTATGTAGAGAAATGGTTAAAGGTCTACTGATTCTTTTTTTAAATATAAGTATTATCTTTATACGATGTTTTCTGTTGTGTGAATAGGGCCTTTGCTTTAGTTTGTGTGGGATGTGAGGGGAGGGAGGAAGGAGAATAGGCCTAGGTAGCTGGAGGGGAAGGAATGCGAGCGTGCATAGAGAACATGCCATGTTGATAATGATGTGTCAGGTTTGTAGATGATAATGTGATGTGATGTGCTCAGGGGCAGAGAGAAATACCAACTCTTGTCATCAGAAAACATGGAAAAGATGAGGGAAAGTATGGAAGGGGAAGGTGAAAGAGGGATGCATATATCAAGAGAGAGAGAGAGAGAGAGAGAAAGTGAGAGATAGAGAGATATCAAAAAGAAGACAAAGACAAAGAGACAGTCAGACAAAGCAAATCACAGAGAGGGCAAAGATATTCCTTTGCAAAATATTGCACAATTGTTGATTGAAAAGAAGACGTTTTTGAAAACTTAAACCTCCTTCACAGACTCTTCATGAATCATTTCCTCTATAAAAATGAGAGAAATCGTTTAACACCCCACATGGATATAACCATAAATCCTTCGCCAATTCCATTCAGAGGATATAAAAGACTTCTCCAATGTTGTCTATGTGTTGCCTCTAAGGATAACATTTCATAGACTTTTGCACCTGCTGGTGTAGAAGAAGAAGAGACCCTGAGAAACGAGTGTAAGGGGAGTCTGGAATCATCCCAGGATGGGCATTAAAAGGTCAAACAAGGTCAGATATGAGATATGGTTCTCACCTGGTACTAGACTCCCAGTTTTCACATGCATGTACATGTACCTGGATATGAACATGTGCATTAAAGGTGTGGGCCCTAAACTTATACAAGCTGATGCTACACATATACTTTTGAACTTTGCTCACATAGCAGTGCTCCACATAAACTTTTTTCTTCTTCTGAAGAGAGCCGTTCAGATTGCCAAGTATTAGGGCCTGTATGACTAGAGCTCCTGTTAATAATAATAATAATATTTAATTTTTATATAGCGCTTATTACAAATGCCTCTAAGCGCTTTACAAATAAACTATTACCCCGGTCATTGGATTCAGTTCTTGCCCGCACACACTGTGTGCACAATCTCCACTCCCTGTTTCAATCTGATATATATATACCGGTATATATACATTTAACCTTTTCTTTTTATATTTTTATATTTTTTTAGTTTGTTATCTGACCTGTTCCTCTAATTTATCTGCTTCTATAAAAACCAATTTAACATCAAGGTGGACTTCCCCTTCAAGTTACTTTCAATTTTTACAACAGATGAATCGTCTGTTTGGAGCCAGAAGGGCGTTAACTCACAAATATTTTAAAACCCTTCTGGCTACCAAGGAAAGTATTAACTGTGGGCCTATCCAATGATCTCATGTCATGATCATCTATGTTTGGACCACTTCACAACTACCAATTCATGCCTATAGGCCTACATTGTAGATGTGTATGTAGGCAAACTATGATGGCTGCCTTTGGGAAAAATTGAAGCTTGCCAAAAGCTTCCACTTGCTAGACAATACAACAACTCATGCCACAGACATCCTGACCTTTAATTTAATTTAAAATACATTTAATTGAATGATTCATCCCAAGGCAATTAGGGAAGAAGGAATGAAGCGTCCATACATATCTTTAAAGGATCTATCGCATGTAATAATATGATTGCAGGGCCCTCAGGGAGAACAGTATGACTACTGATGAGGCTACCCTGGGTAAACAAGACATATTATTATTATTATTATGTGCCAATCAAAGGTCTTTTTAGGTACTACTCTACAAAGAAGAAAATTAAAGAGAAGATTGAGTTTTGGGGAAGGTGATGAATTGTTTATGAATTGTTAGTTTTCTGTTTTGTCATTGTTAGTGTGGAAGGGTATCATAGCGACCATGTCCCCTGAAAAGGAGCATCTTCAAACGCCCTCATATTCAAAATATGACCAGTACATGCAGTATATGTGATCAACCTTTCCAATCGCTGCCACAGTTTCTTTTACAATGCAATTGCATGGCCTGAGCCCTGTCTTATAAAGAGTTGATATCAATCGCAACTATGCACATAAGAAATAGGAGACTGCCAACTTGCGATTGATTGGAGGACTTACAATTGATTTGGATCCATTATAGCTCTTAAGAAGACAGGGCCAAGTACTCAACTTTATCTTTAAACTTGATCAAAAATTAAAGTCCTGCTACAAACCTCATCTCTGTCCTCATCAGTGGTAGCTCCCTGGGTTGCTATGGTTACTGAGCGTTCTACATGAGAATGTCTCTTGCTGTGTCTCCTGTTTTCTCCTCCATCATTCTCAGAGTCTTCTCGGTTTCGATGTCGACGACCACGCCGTCCCCTGTGACCACGCTCGCTGTCCTCATCAGTGTCGCGGTCGCGGTACTTGCCCTTAGAGCTCTTGCTACTTCTTGTGCTTTGGTTCTGCGTGAAGAATTACAAGTTATAACTGGGACCCATTTCACAAAGCATTTTTTCAATGACAAATGACAAGAATCAGTGACAAATCTGTTGATAACCAATCAGAAGCAAGGATTTCAAAGTTTTGTGAAACGGATTTTCACTTAAACCAACAAAAAATTCCAGATCTCAAAACTAAAGACTTGCTTGATAATCAATATAAACTTTTAGAATGTCTGCGTCTTTTCTCCCAATATGCATCAGAGCAAGATGTATTAAACAAACAGTAACAAGCAATAACTTTTCAAAGCTCTATACGAATACTCTACAATAAGTTCTTTAATAGTGAAAGAAGAATGGGAGTAGGACATTTTCCTTCATAAAGGTAGTCACTAGTCACCCTCTAACCTGTCAACAAAAATTATGCGGAAGTGGTAAAATTTATATCTGGAAAGCTCCTCAACAACTGTATATGTCCCTCTTTTTTTTTCTTAAAAATAGCATTACTGCATGGATTTTATGAAGAAATCTTGTGAATAAGAAGTATTTCTCAAACTGCCTCCAAAAGTATGGTAAGTTTGAACACAGGACCCACTCACCTGGGGCTGTGGAGTGATGGGGAAGCCTCCATTATCATCAGGGTTCTCGGGAGCACCGTCGGTATCCATTTTGTGTGTTCTGACTCCAGAGGGCGGTGTAGCTGGTGCCGAGTCTGTCTTGATGAATACGGCGGTGACCGTCAGTTTGAATGATTATCTCTGCATCTGGAGGGGAAAAGGAGACAGAAAATATGAAGGGAAAATAATTGAAATGTATTTTGAAAAAAATTATTGTTTGATGAGAAATGAGGTACAGCAATTTTCTGTAACTTTTAGAAAAGCGTCTACAATCTTGAATTTTGTTTTTAGAGCAATTCATTTAGAGTATAATATGTAAGAACTCTCTCTCTCTCTCTCTCTCGTACTGTAAGACTACAAACATTCAACACATGAACCATGAACGAAAGTAATTTTCACAACTTGAAAAATGTGGTGTAAGACTGTTAGTACAGTACGTCAGTTGTTATTTGTGGGCTCTGCTGCATGAAACTTTTGCAAATCTGAATCTGAACACCTCAGAAATTTTGTGTGCAAAAGTGTCTGGTTTGACAACATGATCATCAAGGTGAAGGTGCTGTGGTATTGTGGTTCGTTCACTTGAATCTTAACCTAAAGGTTGAGGGTTTGAATCCCATCCTGGCACTAACAACCAATGGCAAGACATTAGACTACTTTTGCCACTCTTCATCCAGATGTAAACGGGTACCCGATATGCCAGAGCGCTAATATGTTTGGCCGCCAGTTTTGACCTGGAAATAATTTTGGAGTGCCAGGAGCGTCACAACGTGGCAGACATAGTAGGCTATGTAAGAAACCACCATTATTATTATAAGAACGTAGATTTTGTATAGTGCAGACCGAGAGAGGTCTGTACTGTCGTGGTTCATTTACTTCTAACTTCTAAGCGGAGAGAAATTCAAGCAGAGGTGAGAAAATTTGCACCTTGCGGAACATTAGCTTTCCACAGAAAAAACAGTAATGTCACCTGACTGTCTGGTGTGGGATTAACAGTTTAGAAAGAAGAGACAGAGAAGGGAGAGGGGGAGAGAGAGATGGAGAGAGAGGGGGGAGGGGATATGGTGGTTGAGAGGAATTGGGAGTAGGGAAGAAAATAAGAGTAGGACTGCAGGGTGGGGATCAAGGGAGAGGGCGAGAAAAGGAAAATTTATGCCATATACATGTACATGTATGTGATTAAAAAGAGTAAGGTGCAATTTAGTAAAAGTTGTAGAAATAAAGTGGAAGAAAGAGCTTACAGATGCGAGATGTAAAATGAATTAATGAGACATGAAAGAGAGAGAAGGTACGCTACATTTACATGTAAGTAAAGCAATATAAAGTTAGATTTGGTGTAAAATGTGAAGACTGAAAACGAGAATGAGATGGCTTGGGAGAAAAGAGAAGTAGAGAGACAGCGAAAGAGGGAGCGAGAACCAGAAAGACTGACAAAAAGACAGAATGATGCGATATACATATATAAATCTACAAGTAGACCTTAACCTACATGTATAGAGGAAAAAAGATATAAAGAAAGAAAGAGAGAAAGAGACGGACAGAAATGAAAGTGTGATCGAAAAGGGGGAAAAACAAAATTTGAGCAAAATCCTGGTAATCTTAATTGACATTCATGTGACTGATGTTTTGACATGGCACATCAAAGTTTCAGATTTAAATCAACCCCTACGCAGTACTTGACCCAAACAGCTGGTCATGTGACCTATCTATGAGCTGCGGCAATCCCATGAGCCCTCGATCTGCCCCAGCCTCGTAGCTTTCAAGAATATGTGCAGTCAAGGCTTTCATTTTCCCTGTGCTCAAATCAGAAAGTTGTACTTTCTGAGATGAATTTAAATGATACAGGACCTACTGTAGATGGCTGCCAATTATTAACGTGAACAATGTAGGGTTCATTGACGAGTATTATCAACACACAAAATCGGTAGCCTATTACCTACTCGTTCTTCTCCTCAAAAGCCAGGTACATGTATAAACCTTACTTTAGAACTCAGTCCAATGATGACCGGTAGGCCAAGTAAAGTTGTACTAACACAATACATCAGCAAAATTAATTCTGTCTTGAAATGAAGATGATAACAGAAATGCCTTCCTAAAACTAATGGGGGTGATGTTTTTGTATAATTTTGTTCATAACAGTTTAAAGATGAAGTTGAGTTCTGGTCATGCGATTGCATTGTGAAAGAAACGGTGTGGAACCGACCAGAAAAGGTTGATCATCTAGCATATAAGAATGTGTGTATTGCAAGGTTCTGGAATCATCAAAATGATAAGAAATTTGGCCAAGTCTTGGTAAAGTTACAAACACTTGCACAGAAAGATGTATATGGGACTACACGAACACGTGGCGTAAAAAGCCGGGCCCCCGATTTTTACGATGTTACATGCATATTTAGAATATGAAGGCATTTGAAGAGCCATGCTTTTCAGGGAACATGTCTTAACTGATGTTCTTCCACACTTGCATAATAAGAACGATGTATACCTTGTAAAAGAAACTGCAATTCGGCTCTCGGGCCGCGAATGTTTTTTAATGAAATAAACCATTTAAAATAAAAAAAAATGCTCACAAATTATTTTTCAGCTCTTCCCAGAACTCAACCTTCTCTTTAAAGGTAAGTTTTCATATCCAACATCTCTCGACATCTTACAATGTGCAGTACATATTTTCTCTTCTCTAAAATCAGTTCTCCACTTCTCCCCATCATGCACCAATAAGGCAATCGATAAACGCATCATCTCTTCATTCAGCCATACTTTCGCCCTCCTACAAGTAAATAGACTCACCTCTTCAATTTCATTCACTCTACTTCACATTGTCAATCATGCCAACCAACTGAATAATATTCCTTCTCAGTCTAAATTACATAATGGGTTCATCAGCATTAGAAACTTTCAAATTATGCCTGTTCCGTGTAATCATAGTAATGCTTCATTGTAATACGGTGTATCTAAATATCATTGTCAATTTATATATGCTGCAGTATGTATGTATATGTAGTAGTAGTTCAGGCAATAATTTGTTTCATTTTATTGCTGTAAACCATGTACACTGAAATAATAATAATAATTACAGTGCTTGTATAGCGCCTAACACTTACTTTGTCAGAAGTCTCTAAGCGCTCTACAATAATGCAGCATAATTACCCTGGCTTTAGCAGTGCAGCTGTTACGAGGAATAAATGGGTTTCAATTTGAGACCCCCCCCAAAAAAAAAAAAGTACATATTGTAACGTTTAAATTTCCATTTTTACAATCCCTCCACCCCCCCCCCCCCCCCCCAATCCCACATACACCTGTAAGGCCTACATATAACTCACACAATATACATGGCTCCAATCTATGCCTTGGTGAATGCATGTTAAATATGGCAACCCCCCCCCCCCCCCCCCCCCTCCCCCTAATTGCTCTTGCTACATCTAACCCACGCAATGCTGCACTTTACATGGATGCGTGAATGAGTGGATGTGTAATCATGTAGATGATCTATGCTGGAATACTGATGATGCGGTTCATCCCCCGGGAATCCACCCACCTATCTTACTAAAAGTGCACTCTCTCCCACGTGAATTCATGAAAACAACCTGTCTAGTCACGGAAAGTACTCATACGCGATCACCTGCAGAAACTCTTCCGTAACAGTTAAATGATAATCAACTTCCCAATGCCTTTAAATCATTCATCATAATTAAATTCATGATAAAAAATTGTGATTAAATCTTATAATTTGAATGTAAAGCAATCATGCATCAACTGGCATTCCAAGATGCAAGTTCTACATTTGTTTCATCTAATATTGTAAAGAACAATAAGTTTTTTAATATATAATTGCTAGCATTACTTACTGCTGCAAAATGAACGAATGTAACCAAATGAGAAGCTAGAATTCATGCATGTGTGATCAGAGGAATGGATTGATACCCCATACCCAGCCACGGAGCTGGACATTAGAGATCCTGATCAATGAAAGGTCCTGACTTCACAGCTTAGGTTCCCAATATTTTGCCCCGATACAGTTACCCTCTACGTGCTTGTCGAGTATCAATGACCTGAATTGCATTCTCTTCCCTCTCCCTCTCACTCCTTTTCTCTTGCATCGCTCCTCCCTCTCTTCCTTTCTCCTTCTCTCTCACTACTTTGTTTACCCATCTCTCTATCTATCTATGGGCGTGTTTATGCTTAACTTTTTCTGGCCAGAATCAGGCATCTGTTACGCGTTTAGTTTAAAACACGGTTGCGTCCTTTCTCACTTTTGTAGAATCACCGAAAAACGGCGATCACGATCACCGATCGTAAACTCACAAAAAGATGCGTTTACAATTTGTAAACGCATTTAAATGGGGTCAACGCACTGACCTCTAGTGGGTCTACGCATGGACCATGGTCTACATAGCATGCGCATTTCAAGGTTGCGAATCCAGCTGCAAGGCCAATTAAGGCCAATTAAGGCCACCCAGGGAGAATTGCCTAAAGGAGCCAGAGAAGTGAGCATTAACAGTACACCGTGGAACTGCGATTACGATGAGCGTTTACGATGAGCGTTACAAATCGCTCATTCTGCCTTCAAAATTAAGCTTAAATGCACCCTATATCTACAATTCATCTCTCACCTCTCTCTTCTCTCTTTCACTCCCTATTCATCCCTCTATAATTACCCCCCCCCCCTTACCTTTCTTTCTTCTCCCTCTCCCTCTCCCTTCTACATGTTTTTCTACTCCCGTTTCTCTCTCACCCCCTCTCCCTCTCTTTCCCTAGATCTCTTCATCCATCTCTTCATTTTTTCTTTAACTGCCACATGTATCCAATGTTTGCTTCATATATTCTTCACTTTTCCTCCACACAAGCGTCAAATTTACCATTAGAGCTACTGTATAACGAATAAGAAGCATCATGGCAAATTGGCAATATGAATCAGCTGAATGTGCATCTTCAGGAGGTAATCAAATATTGATAGACTCGAGGCAATCACAACCCTGTCAATGATGCTAGGCCAGGAAGGGGGTTGGAACATTGGCTTTGAGGCAAAACAATTCTTGTCTGTCAAACACCTTCACTAGAGGGTCTGAACCAACTTGGACCTGGGTTCCCCAATTGTTGCCTTTGGGCCGTAACAAGATGTTACTAATGCATGCAGGGCGGCCAGGGCACTGACGAGTCGCGGATATGCCCACTACTAACCAACAAATCAGAATAAGCAAACTTCAACGTTTTTTAGGGGTTTTCCAGTAGTGAAAATGGCAGTCGAAAAAAAAGATTTTTCGAAATGATGTTTGGGATGTACAGATGGACCTAGAATCCTGACAAGTGCAGGTAGGCAGGCCTACAGGTGTACATCTGAACATGTGCATTACTTGGCTAGCCCCATTTCAAATGGCCATTGGGTCTGCACTTACAGACTAGGAAAAGTTGGAGTGATAGAAAGGAAGGAATCGAACGAGGCAATACTGATCTGAGGGAGGGCAGGGCAGGCAGAGGGTGCATGAAATTGAAATCCAGAATCAATAGAATCAATACCACTCCTGACGTTTGTAAATGTGATGTCATGACATGATGATCAGGATGCATGCCTCAAGTGTTCCATCCATGGATGGAACCGAACCAATGTGAGGGGAGGGAAAAGTGTAGGCCTGCAGATACAGGGTAGGGGAGGGAGTGATACATTAGAAATGAATTGAATCATTCAATGATTGACATTCATCAATGTGAAACTGTTACTGGCAAATGGCTATGATATAGTGCTGTAGCCGAACCGCCGAACCGAACGAAAGTTCGCCGAACATGGCACTTCCGAACCGAACCGAACCGAACGCAAAGGCCTGGTTCGGATGTTCGGCAAAAAAATATAAACGTTTTAGCAAGCTAATAAACTAGTCATTTTGTACCTAATTTTCATGTCATGATTGCTCATTTTATATTTACTTTTTTCCCATTTTCCGCCTTTGTGATTTATGCCTATCCAGTGGTGGGCACGACTTCACTGGCGCCATTTAAATCCCATATCCTGACCACGCTATGTCGCGATCGCAAGCCATAAACAAGAATACATGTGCGTGACCGAACCAAGTTCAGCTCAACAAAAAATTAATATTTTAATTGTAATAATATCGGACAAATTTTACAATATAAATAATGAAATAAATATATATTATAGTATGGTATTTATTTATTTAGGAAAAATAGCGATTTTATATTTTTCCTATTGAAAATAAAAACTTATAAAAAACAGTTCTTGACGAGCCATTCAAGATGGCAGCTTTCATGACTCTAACAATAGACAACAACCGTCTCGGAAAATCTTTACAAAATATCATTTATTGACAAATTGAAAACATGATTCTTTTAAAATTGAAAATAAAACATGATTCAAGACGGAAATACGAATGTGAGTAGTATTTTTCTTCACAAATAATTACGTTTAGAGCAGTTTTTTAATGTGAAATTCATGCTGGTCGGAAGCAGTGTGCAGAAGTCCTCCGTGCTGGTCGGGCCGACCGCCGTGGCTATAACGCTACTTGCCATTATAATATTACCGAACCCCGAACCGAACCAAGTTTGGGTGAAAAATTGCCAAACTCTGCCGAACCGAACCGAACACGAACATACATGTAGCGTCTGACTTACAGCACTACTATGATATTCAATGGTTTTATCAATGATCTGAATCAACCCCACTTGTAAATTTTGTGATGGGGCACTTGGATGACACATGCCGGAAGTGTTGCTTCAAGTTGGTTTGGAACCCAACGAATGGGGGGAAAGGTGCCTACACATGCCTTTATGTGTATGGGGGTGACATGGGGATTAAAAATAAATTGAATGTTTCAGGGCAACTTGTCAATATGAAACTGTGTTTGGCAATAGGCTATGATGTTCAGTTTTGTATTCATTGACAATGTAATAAATGTTAATATGATGGGGCAATTGCATGATGTACTGTACACATGAACTTGAAATGTTACTTGGAACAGTTATGGAAATGGAAATGGAAGGCTGTGGGGGGGGGGGAGGGGGTGATATGAATGATGAGGTTAATAATGCGCACATGATCAACCTTTTCCAATCACTTCAATATTTCGGTCACAATGCAATTGCATGAAATAACTCGACTTCATCTGTGATGTGAGACATTAATCATTTAAATGATAATAATAACTTGGTGTTACTCTAAATTTCCAGCAACACACTTCCTTAAATCCTTCCACTCTACTGCATATCAAAATCTGTGCTTCCACAGGTTAACGCCTCTGCCTCATCATCCTCACAAGCCGCGGCTCGACTTGCTACCATCTGCCACGCGGGGTGAGGCATAAGCTGAGAGGCTATCACCCACTCAACCATGCTAGACAATGGATTGGGTAATGGTACTAGCTAGCATCAAGTCAACCATTTCATCCGAGATGATGAATTATGCCTGGTGACTCACCCAGATTAAAAATAAAATGTGAGCTCATGCAACATCTAGGCCTATCGAAATAGAATAATTTGTGAGATTGCTGGGCTGTATTTTACGAAGGTATAGTAGAGTAGGCCCTATAAATTTTCATTGTTAGGGATGTTGTTAAAAGACTGCATTTATAATCATGTACATGTAGAGCTACATGTTGCAAAAAAGTGCATTAAAAAAAGTCTTGAACATGTGTACATGTACACATGTACATACATACATCTTAATTGCAAATGAACAATGAACATGTGTGAAGATTGTGAAGATTGTGAAGATACTGGACTGTCTTTTTATCACAAATATGTTATTGGTATGCATACACTATTGAAGAACAACTGCTAGCAATGTAGCATCTCTATCTCAATCATCACTTCTCTTCAGATAGCATCATCATTAACCACATTCAACATACCAGTTGATAGCATTATCAATAGCAGTAGTTTCAATTATGAGATGATGATGATCATCATCATCATAATCATCATCATCTTCATCATTCACCATCATCATCAGCACCAGCATCATCATCATCATCATCATCATCGTCATCATCATCATCGTCATCATCATCATCGTCATCATTATCGTCGTCATCATCATCGTCATCATCATCGTCATCATCGTCATCATCATGTCATTATCATCATCTTCTCCATCATCACCACCTCCATCAGTCGTTATTACTATTTTCATCATGGTAAACTTGCATATATTACAAGTATACAGTATGTCTAATCACCATCAATATCGAACATCGATTTTCACCAAAATTCTTTAGAAAAAAACAAAATATGTTGGTAATAGTGAAAATCATTTCCCCCTTGATTCTCATCCCTGAACATTGCAATCAAAAGTGACAGTTTTGGATAACCTTGCCCCCCCCCCTAAAAATAAAAATGCACATTCTAATTTAAAATAAAAACCTAAATACAAACACACAAACAAAAACCACCAACAGAAAGAGTGGCTAATCCTCATTTAATAAATTAAAAATGTGAATCTTCTCCTATAAAGAGGCACACTCTAAAAAATGAATGCATCATCAGTGTCATCACAGTACCACCATGGCTACCATGCAGACTCCATGACTGCTACCAAATTATGACTCATTTTGCCCTACTCCATGCAGACACTCATTATGTGTAATGGAGCCCTTGTCCTCATCAACCTAAAGCCTACATGTAGCTCCACTATCAGATGGATGATAGGCCTTTCATAGTCTGTTCAGACTTTTAAACTGAAATACATACAAAAGTTGTATAAAGAACGTTGCATACAAAATCATCATAGTGATAGGGGCAAACAGAGACTACATGTAGATAATAACATTGTATAAAGAAAACGTTGTACAAAGATAGTTAGTTCAGACTAGGAAAAATTAATTAGATATTGTACAGCAGATACAGCAAATACAAATGCTATTCTCTAATTCTTTTCCTCTCCTTTTTTTTTGTAAGCGTATGTTATCAAAAACTTGTGCGCCTGGTGCATATTATCAAGCCTTATTGGCTTTTTTCGGAGAGGACCTAAAGCCGTCGGTCCTCTGGTTGCTTTAATACTTACAAGCATTTATGCTTTCTTTTAGCAGTCAGGTAAAATAACCACCACAACCAATTTTCCATTTGTACTATGGTTTATACTTTACTGTACATCATTTCTTCATATTTCCAATGTTATTATATCAATTTACATGTAATGTTGATATTGTAATATTCCATCTTCTATCCTTATATACAGTACATTGTCATGATGGTCAATATGTCAATTCAATTATATACAATGGATTATGTTAGTATGGACATGGGGTGTAATGGAGCCCACGTCCTCATCAATCTACATGAATAGCCTCAATCGTCAGCTTGAAAGACAGACCTTTGAGCTTCATCACGACTCATTAAAACAACATTCAGATCATAATTCAATCATTTCACTCTAACATGGCTACTAGTGGCATTCAAACAGATGGCTTTCAATTTCAGTCTAGACATGCGTATCATTACGCTGTCTTCTGGGGGACACCATATTCAAGGTGACTGATAATTTTCAGAAATTCAGAATGACATCTGGAGGGAGGTCATGTTGATACCAAAATGAAAGAGCTTTTTACAGATAGAATATAAAGGCATTTGAAGAGCCATGCTTTTCAGGGAACATTTTTTATCTGATGTTTTTCACAACTGCATGATAAAAATGGTAAGACTCACAAATTATTGTTCACCTCTTCCCGGAACTCAACCTTCTCTTTAAGTCTTTCGCGACAATTGACTATATTGTGTGGTTAGCCATGCATTGGTCAAAAAAGGAGATTCTAACGAGATGTATTAAATGTACATGTATGTCACATAATTTGTTTTACAAGGGCTGCCCGTTTTATTATCATACAGTACATGTACATCTACAAAGCCTGATTGTCACATGGCGTACATGTATTCAATTCTATTTGTTACCCATGACATTTAAATTATTCTTTCCTTGGGCTCCTTTGTAACATAATTAGATCTAAACCACCATAATTGTGTCATTAAATTGACTGTATCTAACCATTCCATTGTATCATTGTCCTTTGACAGCCGTCACAACTTAAAGAGAAGGTTGAGTTCTGGGAAAAGGTGAAAAAGAATTTGTGATCGTTATCATTGTATTATGCAAGTGTGGAAGAACATTGGGTAAAACATGTTCCCTGAAAAGCATGGCTCTTCAAATGCCTTTATATTCTTAATATGGCATGTACCTGTACATGTACATGTACATGTACTGTAAGTCTGTAACATCATAAAAATCATGACAGATTTTTATGCAACATGTTTGTGTAGTCTCAAATACATCTTTTTGTGTACAGTGCTTGTAACTTTACCAAGATTGGGCAAAATTTCTTATAATTTTGATGGTTCCGGAACCTTGCAGTACACACCAATACTTATGCTACATGATCAACCTTTTCTGATCAATTCCACAACGTTTCTTTCACACCGCAATCGCATACCATAACTGGTCTTTATCTTTAAACCAACAGTCTGCATGTGGCTGGGATAGACAGTTATAATAACAACTACTGGAGACATCTTGAGTGATAATGCTCCATAACAATAATGCAAACATTGATTGCAAAGTCCTCAATAATAGAGCTATTGATTTTAATTGGTAGGGTTCCAGTCGTGCCGAAAAAGTGATGAGAATGTGAACAGTCTATACTAATGTACATGTATTCTGAAGTGAAAGTAGAATTCATCTTGTTATACATATGCTGGCGAGAATGAACAGAATGTGTTCTTTGGATGATCATGACATTAGTAAACCCATTGCCAAGGTGAACAAGGTGGCTATGTATCAACCCTTCTGAGACGAGATGGTCATTCCATATTTGTGGTTTGGCTCTATTACCTTTGATTCCTAGCACTAAAAAATATACCAGATGCAAGAAAAGAAAGGGCAAAATTATACACCCTCAGAGTCCAGTTTTGTTGCATGAACATAACACATTTGATACCAGGAATTTTAGAGAGGAAAATAAGTTGTTAAAATTGTTAAATTGGCAACACATTGTAATGCTCAAAATCATTTTTTTTCTAGAACATATTGGCAATGTTTTCACCTTTTTTCACAAAGTTCATACCCATTTTGTGTAAACACATTACATATAATTAAAAACAATTTGAAGAACACCAATTTAGCCTTTTAAAAGCCCTAGACTTTATTGAAGTGATCATCCCATGGGAGGAGAGAGATCAGTACTCATGGGTTTATCCTCGTGATGGGCTTAGAACCAACCATGAATTGTCACATCTATCAAATCATGAATAAGGAATCAAGGATACAAACTCACAAAGCAATCGTTTAACATGTTTGTCAGCAATATATGACAATTGATGTAAGAAATGACAATACAAACATAATTAAATTGTAATTCATAATGGTCAATCATGACTTGTGACGAACATCCATTAAGCGAAGGCCTACATATTAACTACATGTAGGATTGAGCAATATAAAGGAACATGGGCTGCAATTGTTGGCAAAATGGCGAATAGATAACAAATTAATTCTGCATCTCAAGCAAATTCATACGACGATTCACACATGCACAGGTACATGTACATGTACATGTACCTGTACAGTGTAGGCCTATAAACTACTGTAGTGTCAAACTTGTTGCAGACCTGTACATTCTTGTATTTGATATATGGGAAAATTTCATGTGAATTTGAGAATATAAAGAAGTTCATTGGCAAAGTTTGAAACACTTTGAATTGTTCATTGTTCCATTCATCCAAATCTAAATATGTCTTACAGTCTAATTGTGTACTTCATGTACACTGTACCTTACTTAAAATAATTATCATACATCTACTTCAAGGTCATGTAGTGTCCAAAGTTCTCAGACAACTAACAAATGTTTACATTACATTTTTCACACCTTGTGTTTCAAGTGCTTTTGAGTGAACACTTATAAGTTTGTGCAAGATATGCTTTTATGTAATATTTTTAATTTAAAATCGTTCCCTGTAGTCAATATGAGTTGGAAATAGATGTAATATCATGTATTCATATGATCACCATTTCAGAATATATAATTCTTTGTGATTTTGTTATTTATTTAGCCTTTAAAAAAGCAATTACACATATGATTTAGTTTATAACAACTGTATTCTCATACCCTTTGTACCAGGTAAATTTGATGTATTTGGTGTTCTTCGTAACTCAAGAATGAAAGGTGGACTTGTTGAATACTTAAATATATCACATTCTCAAAAAATATAAATTGGGACAAATCAATCTTTTACATACCGGTACTTAAAAAAGTACAAAACTTGGCAAGGGTAAGAATAATTTAGTGGTTAACTGTATACCGTACAGTACATTGCTTGCAACTAAAACATACCTTCAAGTGAAGACCTGATGAATTTAATGACACCCACACTAGCACCTATCCATTAGGATGATACGAGCGGCACATGACTAACTACCCCTTTTCCTCTATTACCTTACAAATGTGGCAGGCGAGCAGTAAAAGTATTGATGGATTCTAATGGAGGGTAAGTTACAGAGTCAAGAAGACTTTGAAAGCCCTTTCTATAAACATTATTGATGATGTCCCACTTTATTGATTGTTTTCTTTTTAAGATGGAGTGGTGTGGATTTTTCTTTTATTTCCTTTTTCTTTTTCAGTCATGCCTATCCT
Organism: Strongylocentrotus droebachiensis; assembly: GCA_035222895.1. NCBI lineage: Eukaryota > Metazoa > Echinodermata > Echinoidea > Camarodonta > Strongylocentrotidae > Strongylocentrotus > Strongylocentrotus droebachiensis. The sequence goes on from JAVYIG010000025.1 coordinate 50,646, forward strand.
GCACAGCTATTTTCAACTTACATGTACATGTACATTTAGGCTTTACACAAACTAGGAGGGGAGTTTGTTATCAGGAAATCCCAGAATAAAGAACATTATCATTTTCATTTCCAAAATTCTCAAAGCAGTTATAATCCACAGTTTAATGGGCGCATAATCCAAAGGTACATGTACATGTAAGTCATTTGTACAGTATGGAAAAATTGTGCCTACAGTGTACTACATGTACATGTACTATACTACTATTTCTTGAAATTTTACAAACTGCTATTTACAATACTGTCCATTAATTAGTCCATTAATATGTCAAATCCTTTGCAAGCATGTCATAGCGCTTCTCTTCTTCACAATGCATTTTTCCCTATATCTCAGCATAAATCCCTTAGCTGAATATTCAATTCAAAATGATATAAATTAATCATTCCCTCCCCCACAATCAATAGATAAATGTAGAATAAATTGAATAGAAATACAAGAAAAGTGAATTATGCAGGCCAGCACATATTCTAATACGATAATGATCACCAAAGGGCATCATACATTCAGTTTCAAAACATCTTTTCTACCATTGTTCAGTATTTGGTACAACTGAGGTTTCTTTGCAGTCTACGGGCTGGCTGCAATACAATGTAACTTCATGATTGATGCTGTCTCATACTTTGCGAGTGTAAAGGTTCACTGCATAGAGACTCAAGTCAAACAAGAATTCCACTCCAAAGTCCAAGTTTAACCAATATACTGTACACTGTACATATGTACAATATGTTGGCCTACATTTTCTGATTGTGAGGGTCATTTGATGGGAGCAAATATTACTCTGCATAGTCTGCATGGCCATGGGCATTTCAGTTGAATTCTTCACATTTTAATACCCACTATAAAAATTCAAAGGTTTCCAACAATGTAGAATGCTTTTAGTACTTTTTACCTTGTTCTTCAAAATAGGCAAAATGTAATATGTATTTCTGTAATAATTTTAGTGAAATAATAATATTTGGATTTATATACCACCTTTATGTGACCTTTTCCAGAGGATACACTATCACATATTTGTATGTACTGTATGTATACTTGTGAGCAAAGTTACATTTACAATGTACATGTAGATGAGTACCGGTACTACAGTGCTAAAAAAAATGTTCTCTTTTTCGTTTTCAATTATAAAGTTATAACCATGAAGGTAGAATAAAATATATATAGAAAGTCAAATTTGCCAATAAAATTGTGAATCTTGTTTCTTTGGCTTCACTTCATTCACTACAACTGAAAAAGATGCAAAATACAGTGTATTGTACATGTTGATAACAAAGACGGGGAATTATGAAAGGCAATTGGCTTGTTCTTGTAGAAGGGCAGGTCCAAGCTATTTGCTTTGTGACGTACGGGACATTCAGAGACTTTAAACAAGAAATAACAATGGATGACATTATTTATATGGCTATCTTTTGGTATGAGTCTGTGGCTATTATGGGCTAGATCATTTGTGGAAAGTTTTAGTTCTGTCCAATTCATAAATTAATTTTTAATGTAATTAATGTGCTGTGTGACGTACGGGACCAGAGAATTTCTGACTTTTTCAAAAATAAGTTCATCATAAAAGTTCTCTGAATTTGTTAAGTTATGAGATTTATGGTAATGATATCTTAAATCATTATGGAATCAAGCATTAATCACAACTATTACCATATTTTTCTGACCTTTCGTTGTTATGTAATATACCAAAACATAAATGTGTGTATGTGACGTACGGGACACGTGACGTACGGGACAACTTTTCCCTATGGGAAAATGCATTGAAATGAAGAATTTTCGTCAAAATTTGTTAAATGTGAACAATTTTAACTTAAATCAGTGACAATTAAAGTGTTTTAGAACCCAATTAGATCATCTGACCATCACTTAATGTCCTCTGTGTTAATTTATGGGGTAAATCAATACAAATATTACTTTAACAAAGAAAACAAATTGAATTAATATATTCATACACACTATATTACCATTTTTATTCCGTTTACCCATCTATCATGCGCAGTCATGCTTCTTTTCTCATTTCTTTTATCCATTCCATTCAACATTGCAAAATGTTTTTAAATAATAATTAATGAAGAAGATGAATTTGAACTTGAAAACTTTTATTTAACTTGTTTGAAACACAGGGGCACACTCGGCACATCATATTTTGTCAAAGAACATTTCTTATGCTCTAAGTGTTTGTGAACAAAGATACATTAAAAATATGAAGTCTTTTCTTCATAGCTTGTTTGAATTACTTGATAGTAATATCATAGAATTTTGAAGGAATTCAAAGATAATGCTGAACATATTGTCTTTTTTAAATCCTTTTATCACAGATTAGAACATGTATATGTTGCTGTCATATATTCAAGAATTTAGATGTACATTAATGTAGCCTACATGTACATGTTTGTGAAAGATGGATACAAAAATATAAATCTTGAATGTATTTTGTATTGATTAAAGACATCTTATTAACACCTAAAGGTTTGTGAGACCTTTTCCACAATTCAAAAGATTAATGCATGGGTGTAAAAGTGATAACAATCTTAAGTGGGTGAGAGTGTGAAATACTCAAAAAGGCTATCCTTCCTTAAAAGTTATGATTTAGTTTTTAGGAGATCATCAAAATTCCCAAGCTTGCTCCATAACATGTACAGTGTATGCTGTAATCCTTTACCATCATAATATGACATTTAAATAGAATATCAAAAAAACCTCACATGGAGAGCTTGATAGCATACGTGCTAAGATTCTTACCTGCAGCATCTATGAGTTGTAAAAGCCAGCTTCTGGTGCATCTACTACCATATAATTTCATTAGACTCATTCCAGGAACTAGTACACTATTATGATTTACATATTTAGCATCCTGCCAATGTTGGGGACATCAACTGGCAAAATACCAAAGTTGATAATACCAGGGGTCTGGCTTGAAGACTAATTACATCGAATTCAGTACAAACAAGTAAATTCCTAGAAGGGACCCAGTTGAAATGTTCATATATCCCTGTATACAACAAGTTTCCTAACACAGTATATATTCTCCTTTTGGTCATTTCTTTTTTCACATCTTGCATTGGTTTTATATGGGGTTGTCCCGTACGTCACACACTTTTCCCGTACGTCACATTTCTTAATTTGATTATATAATCAACACAGAATTTTTGTAATTTTTGTTAAACCTATTTTTTGTTAGGTATTCATCTAAATTAGAACTTCCTAGAATATCTTTAAAAAAAAAAATTATTTTCATAATTAAAATTAAACAAATTGTGATCAAATTGTGACGTACGGGACATCACATTTTGGAACCTACCTCATTTGCATAATTAATTAATTTTGAAAGTTTTTATATTTTTTTCCTATTTTCTAGTATGATGGTCTACAATTCCTGAGATATTTAATTTTAAACAAATAATTCAAACGAGATACAAAAATAAAAATGTAATGTCCCGTACGTCACGCTAATTAATACAAATCGAAGTTCGTGACCTTGGCACTCGTCGTATTTTGATAATTTTTTTTAATTTTTATCAGATTCATAAAATTCATAGTTTCAGCTTTAAAATGAGGTATAGTTTGTTAAATATATATAAAGATGAAATTTGACCCCCAGAGGGGACAATAGCTTGGACCTGCCCAGAAACGACTCCTGGCCTATTAAACCTACTGATGGGTTATATTTTTAGACTCGTGATTTCAGATGATAAAATGAACAATTCTTAGACTAATGGATCGATTCCAATAAAGAGCAAAATGAGGTTGTCTTGCTAGGCCTATCAGGGTTTTAGCATCATCAAGACTTCCCAATATATAGCAAAAGTTAGAGCAACGTTCCCTGGTCCGAGGGTCTTTTGTGAACAAGTATTATCATGGTATCATCGAAAATCAAGGGAGTTGGACAACTGCAGAAAGGCTGGTAACACTGTAATTATGATCTCTGCTTTGAAATGCAAGCCATAGTCATTCATAATAACAAGCTACATGTAGACAAAGTATAATAGTGGTGATGATCACCCATCATATTCCCTCATACAGTCAACAGAACCAAAGTCCTTGGCTAATAACCTGTAATGGTACACAATCCTGAACAGTTTTGCAAGGACTTTTGAACAGCAAATTTGGAGAGAAAGAAAGCAAATTTACTATTTAGTATTGAGAGTGAACTACACTGTAGTCTGTACAAACAAGTGGTATGTGAATTGTGAAATGACCTACTGTATAGTGACCGGTACAATCTTTCCCAAACAATTTAGTTCAAAGGGGCTGTTGATGCAACAAATGATTTACAATAGGCTTTATATGAATTGGTAAAAGGAGATCAAAATCACAAAATGATTTGCTATTGCATGTACTGTGTAGGCCTGCATTTTGTATACTAGTACATGTACAGTATGTCATACAAATCTTAAACATACACGTACATGTAGAAGACCATCTTTGATTTTATTGCAATTCATGATAGAGCTTACATTGTGTTTTTGGTACAAGTACAGATCAAGATCTGACATTTGTATCCTGCTCTGACAATTTATACCTCCTCTCTTTATTGTCTGTCTCTCCTCTTATTATTCCTTTTCTTTGTCAACATTTTAAGTCAATGATTTTCCTGTGTGAATACAATCCCTTATTCTCTTTTCCTACAATTATTGTTAAATGTTCAACACATTATAAGGCCTACACAGGCATCTTCACAGAGCAAGAGCAATGGTCATGCTTGTTCTGTATTAAATTCCTTCAATTTTCTTTTTCTAATTAGATTTCGGAACCTGAAAAGGTAATGGAGAAGGAAATGGGGACTGTTTCAAATGAGTATTCCTATATTCTTAAAAACTCTATGTTTATATGGGACATCATCAAGTCATGAAAAATATACTATTGCATTGGGGCAAGACAGACTACTGCTAACTCCTGAACTAAAAACCTTTTGTTGATTTGACAAGAATGTTTAGGATAGAAACCAAATCATTTACACACTCATTTCAGGTAAGACAAACACCTTATCAGTGAGTCAATACTGCATTGTTTGAAGCACATTATCAGCATGATAACTACAGCTCAATGTAGAAACAACAATGTACATGTCTGACGTGGCTCTATCAGTCATTCACTTTGAAACAAGAATTATTGGGAAGCAAATCAGGCGACCCGTTATTTGTTTAATATCTAGCCGAAAGATCATAAAACTTGGTCCCAGTGCGTGTGAGAAGCACTTTAACGACGACCGTAAGAATCTCATCGTTTCTCCCATATTCATCATGCGTGTATCATCTACCCGGAGGTCCTAGTAAAACTCCCATGTTCTTACACACATCATCCCAACTTCTCATCACATATTGCTGGCTGCACCACTATATGCGCACCCTACCGATGCCTGTTACTGCAAGTTCACAATTGCCCCATCGCACCTCTTTATCACATACACACAATCTCTTACACACATCTTATCATAATTTCACGGAGCATTCATATAATGAAGAAGTACATGGATTTATAGAATAGTGACTAGTTTACTTACCTAAATTATGAAATAAGGCATCAAGTTCATACAAAGATAGAGAAATATCCACATTTATAGTCCCTTTTTAATGTCCGGTTTGGAGCCCATCTTGAGCCTGTAATTGCATTGAGGGGATAGTTTGGAAGCCTCTTATCTCGGCCACTCACACAGTGTGTAACAAAGGCAGAGACTGGGTCGTTCCACTCACGGGTAGAGGTAGGGGTGCACAGCAGGCACTCTGGAGAGGGAACCCCTGTGGTGAGAAAAGAATTCAAGGGGTAAGGATAGTCTTTCAAAACAGACTTAAACATTGTTGCCTATGATTTTAAAGTGTCATACATAAAGTTTGGTATAAATTAAAAATGATCGTAGGTCGACATTTAGTAAATGATTAGCATTGAAATTTCTGATCATGAACCATGTACAATACAAACTGAAGCCAATGTTTCCTTGAAAAATGTCTCATCTTGATAATTACAGACTTGGAAGCTGCAATCTTTTCAATGGTTGCCTAATCAATGCAAGTAGAGTTAGAGTAGATCATACCAAGACGTAACTTATTGATCATGCGTTGTAGTTGTTGCATGCACTTACAGGCATGTAATATTACTGACAAATAAAAAGAAATCAAAATCACACTTTTAATCTCAGGTTTGTAGTTCTTGGTTTCTTAGACAGAATAACATATCAAAACCAGACACTTTGTAAGTGTTTTTCACTGTTTTATATAATTTGTACAATCAGCAGCTGTTTTCCACAGCGAAAATGGATGTAGTTCAATTAATTATGTGAAGGTATTACAAGTGTATGTTGCGACACTTTCTTACCTTGCAGGAAACAAAACAATAGGGCACACAAATTAAGCATTTTGTCATGTTGGGTCTATTTTCTTAGACTAGACTGAAATCCTAATAGCTTTGTTCAAATTTGAATGTGAATAGAGGTGGAGTTCCCATTGCATGCTGGTGTGTGTTCACACAGTCCACTTGTCACAATGAATAAGGAGGTCTCTCTCTCTCTGATATGGTTGACTGGACTGTGTCTGGGTTAAACCATAGAGGGACTTCATTTAAAGGGATAGATCAATCCAGGGAGATCAATCCACCTCCCTGATCAATCAAACTAGTCACCATGTCGAAACATCACAAAGAGAGAAGATCAGCGCAGAGAAAAGGAAAGGGAGAAGGGGGAAGGGGGAAGGAAGGGGGAAGGGGAAAGGAAGGGGGAAGGGGGAAGGAAGGGGGAAGGAAGGGGGAAGGAAGGGGGAAGGAAGGGGGAAGGAAGGGGGAAGGAAGGGGAAGGAAGGGGAAGGAAGGGGAAGGATGAATAAGGAGGTCTCTCTCTGACATGGCTGACTGGACTGTGTCTGGGTTAAACCATAGAGGGACAGGGACTTCATTTAAAGGGATAGATCAATCAACTAGTCACCATGTCGAAACATCACAAAGAGAGAAGATCAGCGTAGAGAAAAGGAAAGTGAGAAGGGGGGGGTGAGGGCAAGAGAGGGAGAGGTCTAGAGGTTCCCCAACAGATTTTGTTTTCTTATTTTGTATAAAACAAAGCATTTATTAAAGATTTCTCTTTCTGAATATTGGGGTAATAACAATGGTTGCAGGACCCTCAGGGGGAACAGTATAGAATAAATGGAACCTGAATACCTTAATTAGAATGGTCGGCAGTGTTTTGCATCAAAACATGGTTAATGTAGTGTAGTGGCTTGTCACCGGCCTACATGTAAGCAAGACATGTCTACAGCAATGCTAGATCATATACATGTACATGTAGATTTAAGTACATGTGCATGAACACCACATCAAGTTAATTAGTAACTATGAACTGTATTTAAATTAGAATGTACATGTGCAGTTCCCTTCTCTGAAATTCATTCAAATTTTACAAACCGGGGGAGGGGGTGGCGATAGAATTCATTGACCCTTTTGCGCTAATTAATGAGTTTCTTCCATAACCAGACTAGTGGCTTCTATTTCTTCGGATAATCAATTTCCTGATTAGACAGACAATAGGATTAAAGGTATCATGGGACCGGACTAATCCCATCAATGAAGACAGGAAGTGATTAGAATGAAGATAGGAAGTATTTAGCAACTTGTTGGTTTCCCATTGTATTGTATTCACACGTGTGTACCGTAGATGACTGGAGGTGAATAGAATCAATATCATGTTTACTCTTTACTATGCTGATGTAAATTTGACACTTGACTTGAGGAAGAATCCTACATTCATGTTGTTATTAAAGCTATCGGCCTATATTTTAATACAGTGTAGCTTGGTTATATCAGGAGGAAAAGAAGATGACAAAAAAGGGGAGATAGGGAAAAGGAGAATTGGGAGGAATACGCAGAGAGAGAAAAGACAATTTAATACAAATCAATATTTAATGTATGTGATACATGTCCATATCTGGAAACTGGAATGAGTGCAATATTTCTCCCTGTCTACTTTCTTTTCATCTACCTTCCATCATCAATGATTTGCATGTATTTCTTTAATCTATAGCACTTCACAGTATTCTATAAAACATGAAGGTAAAAATAAATCACTTTTTCTCCTCAAATTGGCACCAGTTACACAGCAAAAAATAGGTTGCTAAATAAAAACCATATGAGCAGTGTGTAACAAGACCAAGATTTGCTACAGTTTCTACTAGCATAAGTGGATTGCGTGGTTATAATCTAGTCTACCAGCCTTCTCACAGCGGGGCAACATCAGTTTCAATTTCTCCAGCGATGGATCGCTACTGGTATGAATCATTGCAAGGAATCGCTCTTAATACTTCATCTGGATTATAGAGGCTTTGCTGAAATTTGGAGGGAATCGAGGGGAAAATTGGATGCCAATGTCCGACCGTCAATGTGTCGCCATGCAATTACAGACTTATTGGAGATTGCCCCTCCCTTTTATGATATGTCAAGTTGGAGAAGAAAAAATGTTAATTCATCACCTCATTAAGTATTTTCTATGTCTTTATACATACAATCTGGGGGTCACTTGAACATAATATCTGCATACAGTGTATATCATTACCGGTAAGTTGAATCCATACAGAAATAACCCAGAATCAAAGCGCAGGCCAGTGAGGAAATTGAGGAATAGAGGAAGAGGTGGAAACAAATAAGAGAGAGAGGAGATTAAAAAGAGGTTGAAGAAAGATAGAGCACTTTGCAGATCACAATCCACTTCTTTCTTCCTTTGAAGTGTTCTTTGCTCTGGTGTCTGAACTGATTTTCAATAAACAGTTCTACTTCATGTACGGTATATACATGTACAAAATTAAAGGTCCATAACATGCATTGAAGAAAACTAACAACAGAGATAATCATATTTGATAAGGGATATTCAAAACCATCTATTAGTAGTATTATTTCAAGCTTTTCACTGAGTTTTCAGCATACTTCACAATGAACAAAATCATTCACATCCAAGCCATACATACAATGTACTAGGCCTAAACTATACGCTCAACATCATGAAGATTTTCTGTTTTCTGACCATTGAACTGTCTTCAATCCACACAGTGTAGTGGTTATGTAATGTACATCCTTCAGGTGGCCAAAGCAGTGTAATTGATAAGATAATTGTATCTAGATCTTAAAACCAAATACCAGTACATTCTTTATGTATTCACTAGATTATATAGGCTTAAAAGCTTAACAGATCAAGATTGAGACTGTGTCTTTGTGACAAATACAGATTACGAGATAGAAAGAGAAAGAGAATGACACAGGCAAAGAGGGTGACAGAGAGAGGGAGAAACAGAGAGGCACAGACAGAATACTGTATACATGTACAAATACATGCATTCAATTTCATAACATAAAGGTAATTTACAACAATGTACACATGCAATATTAACAGATTACAAAAAAGGAGTGGGTAAGACAGACAGAAAGACAGACTGCATAGAGACAATGAACTCAGAGAAACAAATCTACAGAGACAAATAAGAAAAATATAATATATTACAAATGGGGGAGGTGGAAAGGGGAGGCCATAAATTTATGTTACCACACATGTAGTTGTAACTGTAGCTTTACAAAATATTAAAGAATACATTATCAATACACAGTTTCAACCAAGTTAATGGATTCAAACTTAGGTTACGACCCAAGCCAAATTACAAATTTCTTAAATGTTCTTTTCCAGGTAATTTCTCCTTCTTTTCACTCACTAAGAATATACCGTAGATAACACTGAGAAATTTTAAGCATTTTAATCCAGCGGTATCACCATTGACAAAAAGGGTATTAAACATGGGGTCTTTTTATGGTGGCTATTTTCATAGGGGCAACGTGCCCTCGGCCCCCCTACAGACTTTGTTCACACCTACAGTGACATAACTGTTAATCCATGAGGGGAAAGAGTATGTGTGAATAACTCCAGGTTGTACCATGGGCCTACTACAACAAATGGTTGTAGAGTCCTTATTTGATAATGTATGAGCAGTATGAGTCACCTAAGAATAGATCCTGCTGAGAATATTTGTTTGCCCATCACACACGATTTACAGTGCAGTCTGTTCAGACTACAGGACTATAGATACAACATTTACATGAACTTATGCATTGAGCATACATGTACAAAGAAACATCATATAAAGAATGCTTTGGCAATTATTTCAAAAGACATAATATCAGAGCAATCTAAGACCAGGGGGGGGGGGGGGGGGGTGGGGGGTGTCACAAATTTTCTAAGTTGGACTTAACAATTATAAAAAGCTGTAGAGCATCTATGAAAATATTTTGGACAAAGTTATTTCAAAGGCATACAATGTTGATTCAAATCCTTCGTGTTTTCTGTTTGAGATTTCATGTTCTTGATGTGGAATTTAAAAAGTCTAAAATACTTGAATTTTTGCTATTGAATATACTTTATTTTAAGGCTACAAATGGCTCTCCATAATTTATATGTCCAACGTAGAGTTAAGTTAGACTTAGGATCTTTGTGAAACACCCCCCTGATCAAGCTCATTCAATATACATACATGTGAACAAGGTCTAAAATGCCATACCTTGCCAAGGAAGTCTGAGCTTTATGTAATAAAGCTATCCTATTGGAAGAAAAAAAAAGTGATTTCTGAGTGCTGAGGTAGAACTCATACCTACATGTAGGTAGGAAAAGATCATCCTCGTAATTCAAACTACTGGTACACAAACAAGGTTTTCCTATCAAAGGATTGTAAGAGCCTTGGGGTTGGAAGGGGTAACTGGATCAAAATAGAACCATTAATCATGTCATTTGTTAACAGGCTTAACGCAGTTTAACATTCCCCTCCTCTATTATATTACATGGATAATAAGAAGAGATGGTAGTCTATTGCATCAGTTGTGTTCACACACAAGGTCTGCATGCAGGAATGCACCACAGACAAAACTCAAATACCCCTTAAAATGTCAAAAGAGAACTCCCCCCCCCCCCCCCCCACCACCACCACCTTTAAAAGGATTTGTCTATACTGAACAGTTCCATAAAACAGACAAATTGACAGGTAGGTAATTCACACATTGGCAGGAGTGGTATTGGAGTTAAGCACCAATCACCAGTGTACCGGTATATGTATAAACTAAGTCAACGTCATGAGCTGCATTTACACCGCAACAAAAATATCACTGATTTTTCTCACATTTCGTTGTTTCGCCAGGAATTGCAACTGCATATAGCAAACCCAACATAAATAATTTGACAAAACTGTGGCAGGCTTTTATTTTTAACACTCAAGTGGGTGTTTCACAAAGACTAAGATCGACTATAAGTTGGACTTCAACTATGCCAAGCCATTCGTGCCATTGGTAGCTCTCACCATTATGATCTTTAGATAATATTTTTCCCTTCAATTCAATAATGAATTATCGAAAAATGTAAATTCTGTAGATTTGTGACCATGATTTGTACTGTTTGTCCCTTGAGTGACCAATGTCAGTAAATGGTGAAAGCAAACAGTGGCATGAAGACATGTCTGCTATAGTTAAGTCCAACTTAAAATCGAACTTAGTCTTTGTGTAACACCCCCCAGATGTGGATTTTGCAATTTCATTTTTTTTTTTTTTTTTTTTTTTTTTTTAAGTCGTGAAACACTAGAATGTGAGATTGTTGCCGTGTAAATGCAGCTTACCGGTACATCAGCACTGGAAAAACTTCCCAAGTTGCAGTGAAAATCCCTCACTTCAAAATCATCCACTAGAAGTCTCAACAAAAAAATCAAAGAGCTTGCCTATTGTTCTCTTGTTAAAAGGAGGTGAGAATTCATTTACTCAGCCCTCCACCTCCTAGCCGGTGCAACACGGTTTGAAGCTGTGTTTTCACAAGAGCTCTATTCATCAACACCAGTCAACCAAATAACCTCCTCATTCATAGCGTCTCAACCGCGATATATATTCAGGGGGAAAGTGCAAATTATTTCTAATGAAGGGCTTGATGTGTACACAACTGAAGCAGAGAGTACACATGGGTTGTGTAGAACTTGTCAATAGTTTATCAGGGAAATGGGAGTGGATAATTAGACTGTATTAGCAGGCTTATCGATACATTTATCATATTAATTGGACAATTTTATCACGTTTGTGTCGAGTATTGGCTTTGAAAAGGTGCATCGATATGTTACACTTTACCTGTTTACATGTAGGATACATGTACCGGTGTGATGAACATTATGTTTAAGTGGAAATCCAATCATAATAGTGAGTAAAACTACTCTAAAACTTAAAAGTCAGAATAGCAGATAAGTGACAGTTTGAATGAAATCAGACAAAAAATGCAAAAAACTAATTTGTTTAACTTAAAATTGGCGATACGGCAGGGCCCCTGCGACAAAGTATTTTGTGCTAGACTACTTTCCATTTTTGTTCCAACACACAAAATCTCAAAATGTATGAGCCAAGACTCAAGAGGGTCTTTTCTTAAGAACCTTAAAGGGAGTGTAGCTTGGAAAATACAGGTTAATGCCACGGTCTCCTTTTAGACAACTGCAAGTATACGAATAGACTTGATTAACAGTAGTCAGCGACTTAATCTCTAAATGGTCAGCATTCGCGAAACAGACCAAAGTTCTCCTCATACTTCAGTTTCGCGTATGTTACACGCACGTGATTGTTGCGGTCGCGTTGTCTGCAGTCGTATTATATCTGATAGGCCCCCCGAGTCAGGCGACGGGAAAGATGCATAATCTCATCAGGCTACACCCCCTTTAAACAATATACATGTATGCTACTCAGTCGTGCCAGTACCCACAATATATTTTGAGATATGCCCAAGAGAGAAGGCACTAAGGAGAAAAACTTATGAAATTTATGATATTTGTGTACATGACAAACGGGAGGGTTGTCCATGATAACATAATAAATTTGTGATTCAAATAAATTAAGTGTTTTCATGTTTTATCACTCATAACTTTCTCATTTTTAATTCAATTTATTTGAAACGTTCGCCATTTTGTTTTTCTTCTTTTTCTGCATTCATACAAATGAAATTATTACAAGGATTGGATTGCCCTTTAATAAAATATTCTAAATTAATTGAACTATTTATACATCTGGTATTTTGGAAAAGACTTTGAATTAATCTAAAGTGAGAACAATTAAAAGTTAACCTATGTATAATACATGTCAATTAAACTCATCCCTGCACTTCTGAGGGGTTAAAACTGAACCTGTTGATTAATTATAAAGTAAATATCTAGCAATTGTCACCAGAGCAAATTTTGTGTAATACCATGTTTATTTTTGTTCATGAAAAAGGGGATTTGTACGCAAAATACAAAAAAAGTGTTGCGCTATCGCTATGTAGCAATTACTGCATACTACATGCACTTGTTCAGCCTAAACTAGCACGAAACCTTTCACAATTTTTCCGTTTTCTGTTTGCAATCTCTCTCCCTGCCTAACATGGAAACTTAGAAGGTGAAATCCCTAGAAGGGAGCTTTATTCTGGAAGGAAAAGAAAATAACTAAAATTGAGGGAAAATATCCAATGAAGCTGCTCCATTTTATTCATGTATTCTTCTCACGTACAATGGCCCTAACCCAAGGGCTTTAGCGGTTTTCAAATTCAAGGGATGGATTTTGTGCTTTTCTTTCTTTCTCTTCAATGAGGAATGTTTTGATAAGCGTGCAAGGCTTGAAGCAGATTTTTGGAGAAAGGGAACGGAGGGATAAAATAGAGCTAAATTACCTTAGTTACAGTACCTGTGTGAAATTAAATAGGAGAGCTAAAGGGATTTATAGTCTATGTAAGGGTAGTTTGCCCCTCTAACACTTTAAAGGGCAATAAAATACTTGTTAAAAAAATATTAATAAAATTAAAAATATATACATGTATATATAAATAGGATGGCCAAAGATTGAAATAGTTCAGACAAAAATAAAAAAGTTAAAAATGTTAAATATCTAGGAGGCCACTACGTCTTAGCTTTAAGCTTAGCTTTTCTATAGGGGTCCTAAAACCATTCATTTTATGATGTTATCAAGTTAATATAGGTTGATTAATGTACCATTAGTAATATTATACAAATAGTGAATGGTCATGAGTGCAATGGTAAAAGATTTTGCACGAGGTGAAAGATAAAAGACGCTACACCTGTATATTCAACGAGGCGCAGCCGAGTTGAATGGAGCGTCTTACCTTTCACCGAATGCAAAATATTGTTCCATTGCACGAATAAAGACCATTCACTATTTGTTTTATACAACACCTCGGAGGCTCGGACGTTAACAGGCTTAAAACAGTTTTCCGAGGCCTAAATCTCAGCAATTTTGTGTTTGTTTTCAATTGATGAAATTGCTGATAGTGAGCGCGCACTATTAAGCAGGCAGCAAACCACGCGCGTACCATGCGCCGCGCGTACCAACCTTTATGACGCGGAGTGCAATTTCGTTTGATCCTTTCGCACCCTTGCACTCTGACGTCACTTAGCTCACCATATATTTTGTACATCGTTAGTGACGTCAGAGTGCATGGTGCGAAAGGATCAAACGAAATTGCACTCCGCGTCAATGATGCCGTTCAATGGTACTTTTAGCGCATATCATGTGATCAAGAATTGACCAATGAGGTTGCAAGAATCTTAGTAGGCGTTGTATAAAACATTTGAAATCAACATATTACCAGTCTCTTTTTTATGTTTTAAAGGTTATATCATGTTTTGTGTGGTTTTGAATAAAAATGAACCTGAACTTGATCTTTCACTCAAAGTCTGCAAACTGTGGAGTTGGATAGCAGTACCACATGAGCACAATGCTTTCAAAGTATGATTCTCACAGAGTGTCTTCATATTCTTTAGAGAGCATTTGAGTTTGACTGTTTAGTAAAAAGGAATGCCAAACCAAGGAGCAGTATTGAAGCACTGGCCTGATATACATTTTGTACACAAATATCAGATCACTCATTGAGGCACCATAATTAATTCTTAAAGCTGACATTCTAAAACAATCCCAAATCAGGCACAGCGGAGCACCCCAATTACCGTGCGATCGACTCTCGTCCAGTAAACATCATTTGCATAAAATCAACAATTGTGTACCGATCGATGCGAAAAAAAGTAAACAAATTTCGAAGACAAATTCTTCATTAATGTGATGAATATCACCAATCAAAGCTACTAAATCGAGTATTTAATAAATTTGCAAGACACTCATGTGTATAAAAAGAGTTATTGATGCACAGAAAATGTGAAATTTAAGGGATAGGTTTGACGAACAAAAACGAAAAAAATCACCGTAAAATTCACCATTTCTTTTAGAGCGAGAAAGAATTGCCTCGTATGAACAGAAAGAAAATGTAATAATCTCAATCCTTGTGAAATATCTCTTTTCATAGTTGCTTGATAGGGTCGTCTCAGAGAAAAACATACCCCAATGTCCGAATCTCATCGAACAAAAATAATCCTTCGTTGTCGCAAAATTGTTTGACCAGTCCCATACATTCAAATGTGTGTCATGTCTGAACCTCGCGTGTGCGTTGGCTATACATGTCTTGCCAGCCGACTGCACACGTGCACGCTAATGGCTCAGCTGTTTCGATCTGGCATGCACTGGGCCTAAGACGCATGCGCAGTACATCGCTGAGATCGATGACGTCATGTTCAATGAGTTCGCTGACTACAACTTTTAAAAATGAAGCCCCATGAAAAAGAACGTTATAACCAAAAAAAATACAGCGGAGAAGCGAAAATTTCGCCCATGTATGGATTTAACCCTAATGAATATTCATACCAAGTCTCTACTTCGTGCATTGCTTGATAGGGTCATCGCATTATAAAGTAGACGTCGTGTTTTTCGAGGGGCGAAGCTCAAAACACATTAATATCTCGAGTTTTATTCCATGGAATTTCGTATTTATTTCACTGACATAAAATTCATAATAATTTTAGTTAGTATGGAAAGTTTCAAAGCGATATTGGCAGTAATAAAGGCGCAACGCGAATTTTAAGATTTGACATTCTAGCACACACATGTTCGGATTCACGCAGATGTCCGTTGGTTATTCAAATAGAACGGGCCGCTAATGATATGCAAATTGGGGTGCTCCGCTGTGCCTGAAATATTGAGATAATTACATCAATAGAAAGCTTTTAACCCCCATAATAACCCTAACTGGTGTCTGACCGACAAAACAAGTTCAGAATGGTGAATTTATGCGAGTAAACTCCGCCAAAATCTCAAAGTCTGAAACACGGAATTGCACGTAGAGTCGGGTCTCTATTCGTGATGTCACGAATGGGGATCATGGGCTTAGTGAGAGTGAATGGCAGTGATATGCCTAGGTAAATGCTATCCTGTCAGAGCTTAGATTTTTTGTTGTTAATGAGTATACATGCATGTGATGGATTTTCTGTTTTCATTTGAATGAAGAATAACGAAGCAACATTTTCCAGTTGCTGATTTCTTTTAATATCCTCATATTCTCCTTTTTGGTAGAGTTTTAAAAGGAGTACTACTTGAGTTTACTGCAGAGAAAAAAATTAATTTTTATTTTGCGGGGGGCTACTTTTCAAGCTTGCTTGCATAAAAATAACACTCTAAAATTTGTTTTGCATTGAACTCTGCAAATTTACGGGGGATCTTTTCTGATTTTTTGGGGGCTCTTTTGGGCATTTCGGGGGCAGATTCGCCCTGAGCCCCCATGAATTTTTTTCACTGGTTTACTGAATAGGCGGGTGCACAACCGTAAAATGAGGTACCCTGAGTACACTCCCAGGCTTACAAGCAAATACACAAATATTCGGATGCCATGTTTGTTTTTTTTATTGTTTTTTTTTTAATTTATTTATTTATTAAATTTTTTTGCCACCACCATACTACAGGAGCAATATCCCAGGTCCGTCTCCGAAAACTCAGGCAATTTTACTTTGAGTTGCAGTTGAAGGCGCCGATTTAATAATAATAATAACAGTAAACAATGCTGTTTTAAAAACCAAAGATGGCAGAATAATCCATTTTCCTCCGAGTTCAACAGAAATCTGGACATTTGGTCCCAGTTTCTGAGTGGTGAGTTTGACAGTGATTGAGCTGGGAAACATTTTTATTTTATTTTGGTGTTTTTTTTTTTTTTTTTTGTGGCCGAATATTCGAGTACTTCGGCATCGGAGCTTCCCGGAGTTAGGGAATTAGCGAATTCAGTACGTAATGATGACAGTCAAAACTATTCTAGGACAGTCTTCTTTGGAGTAATTGTTAGGAGGAATCGAATCCAAGATATAAAAAAACTGATTAATCAACTGTTCAATATAATCATCATCATCACAACATAATCTTCATAACCATAAATAATATCATCTTCATTGTTATCACCAGTACCAGATCACCATCATCATCATCACTTAACATCAGATTATCACCGTTGTTACCCTCATTAATACAGATCATCATCAAGACATCATCATCTCATTGTTATCATATCATAAAATTTATCAACATCAAGTTGAATTTGCAAGTGAAAATAGGTCTACTTTTAGTTTTATACAGTCTAGAACATTTATTAGAACTTCTTACTAGACCTATTTAGAATAAGTTCTAAGTTTCCAACATGAAGAATGCATGTAATTTCATTGGGCGGGCGTCCAGCAGGTGCAAACCATAACCATTGCCATGAACGATTACGAAATTTGTTGTGAAAGTTTTGTATGGGAGATCGAGCGTCAAATTCTCAATCAAGTTTTAATTCCATGCTTGTTGTTTCGTTTTAAACCTACCTTTACGAGTGAAAATCTAGATGGGAGCTCGAGCTGATACTAGTAGACGCTTTACAAAGTCAAAGTTAAGCCGGATTCCACAGCATGCACAAAGATATCAGCTGCAGCTGCACTACACTTAATTGTGTTGTGCGAGACTTGATCGCATGTGTAGTCCTCCGATACAAATCTAATATGCAGCGCAAAAATCAAACGTATTTTTCGGTATGTGGGACCGCGGAGTGATTGCATGAAAAGAAATGTCGACAATAGATGGCGACAAATCACTTTTTGTCTTATTCTTTATTAGGTAACATCATTAAGGCAATGGGGGCAGAGCAACTACATTTTATTTCACCAAATTTTCATTTCACATTTGGATTTGCTTCTAAAATCAGATTTGCGAAGTTTGATATTGCCTGGAAAAGTATTTTAACATTTTTAAAGACTAATTGAGACCTTATTGTTCCCCGTATTCTCCCTCAAGGTACCGGCACGTGCACGTAGGCCTACATGTATGTGAATTGTTTTTGTTTTAATGACAAATAAAACCTTCCAACCTAGATCAATATGTAAATCAGACCCATTGAGGACCTTTTTTCGTCTATATTTCCTTATTTAAAGAAGTAGAAGCAGAAGAAGATGAGGAAGAAGAAGGAAAAAGAAGAAGAAAAAGAAGAAGATAAGGTAAAAATTAAAAATAATACCAAATAAGGCAATATATGATCTCTTCATTTTCATCATCATTATCATCATCATCATCACCATCGTTGTCATCATTCTAAATTATCCTCATCTTTAGCATCAACAAAAGCTCTTTTTGCCAGCTCCTTTATATTTAACAAATTAGAAAAAGTTTCTCTTTCTGATTGTAACCCGAAAAAGATGATAACGCGCCCCTCCCCCCCCCCCCCCAAAAAAAAGGAAGATCATTCATTTCTTTCTTCTTCTTTTTTTTTCTTTTTTGGAGAGGGGCCTTTTCGAGCCCAAGCAACTACCACTGAACTGAGAAACATGCCCAGTAGGAACATTATCTCCAGACAGCAAGCCTCACTCAAATTACCCACTAACAAAACGACCAACCAGGCTCTTGTGTAATGTCAGTTAGTTTCCAGAGACTACTTTTACGTAGCCAAAATAGCACTTTCTATAAATCTTGGTTATCGTTTTTCTAGTCCTTCCTTTTATCAACAAAATCATTCATCAAAAAAAAAATTGTCAGGTCCTATATACAAAATAAAAATCTTCTTTTCTTTCATTTTCATCTCATTTTTTTGATTAACACCACCCAGACAAAGAAATCTCACTAGCGCCAGCTACGTTAAAACATAGTGAATTTTACTTTATTTGGAAGTGTTTCATACATGCATGATTTTTGTTTCTTTTCTTAGCCTTTTTAGTTATGTACATTTCATTTACCATATTACACTCAAGTTTATATAGATAATAGAATAGGCAAATTTAATGAAAAACAATTTAACATGTGAGCAAAATTAGAATAACCATGAAAAATCATGAGCAACATAAGGCTTCAAATGAAATAAGTGCGCTTTCAAGATGACAGTGCAAGATACATGCGGTCTAATTCATCAAATCCAATTCACTTTTGATTTCCAGAATAGTACGATAGTAGTTACTGTGTCTTGTAGGTTCCAAGGTTTCACTTCGTGAGACTGCTTAAAAATGTCTCCAACAGCATTCACATGGTAGAATGGAAAACCGGGGGCGGTACAACTGTGGGGGGGGGGGGGGGGGGGCTCGAAATGTGAGAAACGTTTTGACTTTATTGTTCTTGTTTCTTCTTTGCACAACATTCATCGCGCATGCGTCACAATATCTGTGTATATAACTTTATGATATACATAACGATTTAACCATAACATGAACATCATGACATTTTTAATGAAATTGAGAAAAATTGAGAAAAACATTAAAAAAATTAACTGAGCAAAATATTTGGTTGCAGACATAATGTAACCTAAACCTTTTCATGCATTAATATACGATATCATCACTATTAAATGTACCGTGTAGGTAGTACCGGTGCATTATAATCCAGTACATGTACATTGTACATGAAATGTGTCAATAATCATTAGGCCTTGTATCTAAGCTTACATTAATTAGTACCGCTATAATTATCATTCAGTTTTTAGTACCGGCACATTATAATACAGTAAATAAATAGTGTACAACAGAGGTTAAATACTCATTAGGCCTAGTAACTAGATTTTATCATATAATATCAAAGTCAACATCAGTTACTGTATATGAAAAGTATGAACAGGTAACGTCATTAAACAACTGGAAAATTACAAAATATTTCTCTCTCAACTGTAGGTTGAAATCCACATGAAATCCACAATTTTATACACAATATAACCAAGATCATTTTGTAAATGAAAAGATCATAAGTAGTACATCTGAAAACATAGGGTACGTGCACGATTGCTTGTTTTTAATAATACAAATCAGGCAGCAACAAGTTCACATATAGAGTGTACATGCTGTATACATCAGGCGCGGATCCCGGATTTCTTGGGGGGGGGGCCAATTTGAAATCAATTTGAAATTTAATGTGCCCCCCCCCCCCCCCCCCCCCCCCATCCCCTGGATCCGCCACCGGTATACATGGTGCAGCGTTGCAAATAAGTATTCAGGTGCGGCACTGGACCCTGGTGCGGCTACCTTTGGTTCGATACCAGTGTAGTACAAGGGCAAGATCTTATAAATATTCAATTAAAAACATTAATATACTACTTACAATAATAAAACACTCTCGATATAATATCAATATAAAAAAAGATTTCCAATAATCATAATTGTACAGTTATATTAACATTTTGTTCTTCTGTTTGACGTTTTTTGGTATCGTGGTCCATTTATCTCGTGTCTCTCCCTTTCCGTCGGTCTGCATTCAAAGGGGGTGGGGCTAGTTCAATCTTAGCTAACCCTGTAAGCACCTCCTCCGGAACTTCTCCCGTTTCTTTGTTCATTTCTGAAAGAAATAATTGGGAGTTGGTATTATCATAAATACATTACAGTGACAAAACCACATACAACAACATGTTATGTCACGTATATGTCCCGTGTATTGTTTTTAAAAACATGTGACTTGGAATTATTTATGTTTCCCTTTATTTTTGTTTAATAAAGGTGAATTTTATTTCATAAAAGTTCGCAATAATAACGAATGGGAGTGGGGTTTATTTTTACATCAGTTGAAACATCGAATAGAGATGAATTATTACAGATTTTGAATATTTTATCACTTTTTACTTCTAATATAAATAATATGAACAGAAAATGCATATTTTTTTTTGTAGCAAAATGGCAAGACAAAGCTACAACGCAACATCTAGGCTCAACTGCTTTAGATTGCCAAGTATGACCTCCCCCCCCCTCCCCCTCCCCCTCCAAGTTCAAAGCAACAACAAATATGAGATCTCATTACCCAGTCAATATGCTTCATCGCATACCGTACTTTCAAATATTGATATTAGATCTGTTTTGTAAGAAAACTTTTAGACATAAATGTTTCCATATTGTTTTATACTTGGGTAAGGAGATAATTGGCCCTGCAAAAACGAAAAATAGCAACGAAAATGAAGGCTATAGGGTTTTGTCTTGCCCTCACCCTGCAGAGTTAAGTGCAGGAATTAACACAAAGCCGTCATCAGCCCCCCCCCCCCCCCCAAGGGAATCCTATACTAATCATGACTTCAGTTTTAATCGGGGTCAGGAATATGTTTGATTAATGCTCAGTTTTGTGTAAAATGTAGATTGAAACCATTTAAAGTAATATCGGAGTTACATAAGCAAGCCCATCCAGTTTCTTCCAACATAATGTGGGTGTTTTTACCTGAAAGATTAAATTATTATATTAGGTGTGAATCCTATTTCAAATTCAAGGCTTTTCAATATTCGACTGAATTGTTCCGGGGAAGTGTTTCAGACATGCAACACGATAGCAGCTACTTTCGAAAAATCAATGCCTGTATAGTGTACTGACTCATCAGAACAAATACTGTGAAAGGTCTTGACGCAAATAATTATTACATGTTATGATGATACAGTTTACAAGGAAAACACCCAGTTATATTATCATAGATCAGATCGAGGGTGTGGAGGGGTGATAAAATATTGCGAGGTACCTAAGCTTTAATATACCTGATGAGCTTTAACATTACACATATAAATGAAATGACGAACGACAATGAAATGCAAAGTAATCACAAGTTTCAAACGGTTAAAAATGTAAATGAAAATTTTGAAATTGTGGTAGCATTCATAGCAGCCACAGGCTTATTGGAATTTAATTAAATAATTTGATTGATGTTGCGTTTTATGTAGATGTTCCGATGTAAAATGGAGTGCGGTACAGCTAGTGTCACAACACTCCTGATCGAGGTACGTGTTTTATGCATTGAATACTTGATGAGGTCCCTGGATGCCATTAGCAGAATCATCGAGGTACAATGAGGTCCCTAGATATGCGCCGTTTGCCCTACTATCCCTCGTTATTCTATCTCTCTCTCTCTCTCTATCTCTCTCTCTCTCTCTCTCTCTATGTCTCTTTGTCTATCTCTCTTTCTATCTCTCCCTCTCTCTACCTCTCCTCCTTCTCTCTCTCACCCAGCTTTTAGTCTCTTTCTGTCGTTTTCTAACTCCCACGTCTTGATCCTCCCCGTCTCCCCCTCTCTCTCTTTCTCTCTCCCAACTCCATTCCCTCTCTGTTCTTTTAGTTTGTCTCTCCCTCCTTCTCCCTCTTTCTTCCACACCCTCTCCCTCCCTATCTCTCTTTCTTTTTTTCTTTTTTTTTTCTCTCTCTCTCTCTTCCACCTCTTACTCATTCCACCCTTTTATTCCTCTCCTTCTCATCCCCCAGCCAATTCCACTTTTCATTCGATCTTCTGTCTCCCATCTGTCTCCCTATCCCCAGGCGTGCCTGGATTATGCCTTAATTCCACTACATCCTTCCATTGTATAATAGCTCTCTTCAATCTCTCCCACCCCCCCCCCCTCTCTCTCTCTCTCTCTCCTCTCTCTCTCTCTCTCTCTCTCTCTCTCTCTCTCTAACTGCCTAACTGCCGATCTCTGGATGCCATCAGCAGACATTATGAATCTTCGAGCTTTCTCTCCCTCTCTCTCTCTCTCTCTCTCTCTCTCTCTCTTCATGAAGTCCCTGCATCCCATTTTCAGTCGCCCGTCTCCATCTGCACGTATCTCGTTTCCCTATACTTGAGATCCCAGAAAATAATCTTTCATATTGCTAATAATATTACTTCGCAATGGTAATAAGGTTTCGCACTACCCTGACACCTTAAGCCTACGCCCCTCGTCTCCGTTAAAGAGAAGGTTGAGTTCTGGTTTAAAAAAACCTATGAATAATTTGAGGGCTTCCCCATTCTTTGTATGCCATTTTGGAAGATATTCGAAATATGACGAGAAATTTCATGGTGAAAAATTTAGACAATGTGCAGGGCATGCGATTTTCAGTAAGACTGATTCCTTTCATTTTGGTCATTCCAAAACTTGACAATATACATTGATTCTTAGGTACTCACTGCTTCCAGACGGTTTCTTTCACTCCAGTATTTCTTCTCAAGTACAAACTTAATCTTGAAGGTTTTCATTGTTTAGTATGAGAAGACTATTACTATGAAATCTAGTTGAGTAAAAGGCGAACATAAAATATACAGAAGAAGTGTAACTCCTTCCTCTTCTCCTCCTTCTTCTTCTCCTTCCTCTGCTTCTTCTTCTATTTTTTCTTCTTCGTTTCCTTTTCTCCTTCTTTTTCTTCTTCTTCTCCTTCTTTTTCTCCTCCTCCTCCTCCTCCTACTTCTTCTTCTTCTCCTCATTCTTCTAATTATTATTATTACTATTTCTCCTTCTTCTTTTGGCCAATTTTTTCCGTTACATTTTTCAAGCGTAATGAAATAAATTAACGAAAATTAATCAACCACTTTATTTTCTGGGAAAGAGTTTATACTATATAACTGTTATTACAAACGTAATTACAGGCCTAGTCACATTGGACAGGGGCTTTACTCTTCACTCTCTTTACAAGGTGCCCCCCCCCCAACAAAAAGGGACGAGTGACCAGGGACACGCCCCCCCCCCCTCCCCCTCCGAGTTTTGAAAGCCAGGAAAATCAATACAATTTGCTGAAGTTATGATGTTGGCGTAGTTGCCTGGATACAAACATTCCCTGCCCCTTCTTTGTATCACTTGGGAGTAAATGCAAATTCCAAAAACCATGTATGAGCCGTTTCCAATTACATGGTCAATCAATTATTCATCAACCTCATTCAAACCAGACCAGCATTCAATATCCACATACGTTTTACGAAGGATGAAAGCCTCTACATGCGAAGACCTGGGTTTTCTCATGGGAGAAATCTAACCAGGGGCGTGATTGGTGAAATGTAAAGGTGAGCATAAACAAATTTGGAAGATCATGTTTTCATCGAGGTGCATCCACAAAGATACATGTGTCATGGTCGAGTGGTTTGTAACACTTGATTGGAGATGAGAAGGTCGTGGGTTCGATTCCCGACACACCACATGTCGTTCAGCAAGACATTTTTATCTTAATTTCTTCTCTCTACCAGGGTGTTAAATGGGTACCCGTTGGAATGCGAAGGCCATTGCAATTCGCTTAGCATTTTGAACGTCTGTAAAATAGCGTGTAAAAAAAACGTTAAAAATAATAATAATGAAAACAAAGTGAACATTGTGATTTAATATCCAGGATTTAGTAGCTCTAAATAAGACATTGAAAACCAATTACATAGGCTACTACTATAGTGTATTGTTCTAAAAATGTATACGACACAATCATATGCGTTAACAATTTACGCCTTCTTCTCTGTGTTAAAACTGTTATTATGCTCTCTGTCGAATTACCTGTGTCATTATGTATTTTTAAATGTTTAACTTGAATATTTGTTGGTATGAAAAAAAGATGACAGAAATAAATGTTACTCTGAACAATGAACTTTGAACTTTGATTGCCTATTTTTCAGATCTTCATTATGACGCACTATAGAATAGAGTTAAATTCATGATTATTTTGATCCTACTCCATGGGCGGAGTTGATCTTAAAAATCGATGGAATCCCAGACTGCTGAATTTCTAACATCTGTTTTTAAAACTGGAAATCACACCGTCAGCCGCTGATCGTTTTGTCTGGGTTCTTTTAGGAAAGAAAATGATCAATAATGATTCATCCGATACAGAAATGGACGAACTATAGAGATTTTCTATGCATAGTTGTATTTTTCAATCGAAAATTATAGTTTGTATGAACACTGAAAGGTTGCAGCGAGCGACGATTTCAAAATGTTCATGCTGTATCTCGCTAACTGTTTTTGTGGATAAAGCAGTAAAGGCCTGATGTTGTATACAGCTGAATAACTATTTCCCCTAGAATATTGGCTCGGTGTAAAAATGTCAGAGGTAAAAATGTCAGAGGAAAAAATGTCAGAGGAAAAAATGTCAGAGGTAAAAATGTCAGAGGTAAAAATGTCAGAGGTAAAAATGTCAGAGGTAAAAATGTCAGAGGTAAAAATGTCAGAGGAAAAAATGTCAGAGGTAAAAATGTCAGAGGTAAAAATGTCAGAGGAAAAAATGTCAGAGGTAAAAATGTCAGAGGTAAAAATGTCAGAGGTAAAAATGTCAGAGGAAAAAATGTCAGAGGTAAAAATGTCAGAGGTAAAAATGTCAGAGGTATAAATGTTAGAGGTATAAATTAAAAACAAAATCATGTGGCAAGTTTGTTATGGTTACACCCGGGTTATATATTAGGCTTATCGAAAAAGAACAGCGAGGGATATTCTGCAGTTGTTATTTCACCGCTGCTTTATTTTCCACTTTCCCAGTTAAATTTATTTACCTTTCGGCCCCAAATGGTGACTTTTTGCCCGATTATTGCCGAAGGAAGACGAGGGGGGGGGGGGGGGGGTATTCTTCTTCTGGGGCACGGTGACCCGGCTGCTCTCCCCCTTCCTCTTATATAATGCTTTGCTAATAAATCCTTCCGAACAGTGGTCAGTGCCGAGGCAGAGCAGGCAGACTAATGGGACATGGTTTCTACTCCGAGTTTCGCGCCTTGCAAGCAATCATCAGGCAATTGATAGCATTCTTAAACATGATTATCCTACAACCTTGGTACAAATACCCCTAAAATAAGACTTAACTAATAAAATACAATTTGAATTACTCATGAGTAATTCTTATTATATTGTATTCAGGTATTGTATCAGTTAAGTCTTATTTTGAGCGTATTTACCAAGGTTGCAGAGGAATCATGTAAGAATGCTATCTTGTCTGATGATCGCTTGTAAGGCGTGAAACTCGGAGTAGCAACCATGCATGTCCCATTAGTCTGCCTTATTCAATATTTATATACCGGTCAGTTATGCTTTTGTAAAAGCACATGGTACTGGTACACTGAGCAAACTTCTGGGGAAAAAGATTTCTAAAATCGAGAAGTTTGGCCATGTTTTATAGGCTGAGTTGTCGCTCCATGCATGGTGTAATTATTAAATAAAAAGAAAAGTCAGTACAGCCCCAAAAATAGGATCAGATATCTATAAACCTTCCCCCCCCCCCCCCCCACTTCTCCTTCACTTTTGAAGATTGTTGGACATTTTAACTGCGTGGCAATGACTACTATTATATGTAATTTCCAATAAATGCATATTTCCGACAATTCCACTTTCTTGTGGGCTTGGTATTTTGATACTCTGAAACAAAGCAGAAAGCCATGTTACCAATGCTAAACCCATCACATTCCCGAAGTGCGCGCGTTGCAATAAAAGATTACTATTGCGGTATAAAATAGTCTGGGAAAAAAATCAATAAGCAGCTTTGTTACTCCGATACAAAGCAGAAAGCCGCCGATGTTACACCAATTAAAGAGAAGGTTGAGTTCTGGGGAAAGGTGAACAATAATGTGTGAGCGTTTGTTATCATTCTTATTATGCAAGTGTGGAAGAACATCAAAGAAAAAAGTTATTCCCTGAAAATCTACTTCAAATGACTTCATATCCCAGATATGACAAGTAACAGCTATAAAATGAGGCCCGATTTGTATGCCATATGTTTGTGTAGTCCCATATCAATATCTTTCTATGTACAGTGCTTGTTACTTTACCAAGAAAGGGCCAACGATTTTATCATGATGACTCCAAAACCTTGCACTACATACCAATACTTAGATGTTTATGCTAGATGATCAACCTTTTCTGATTGCTTCCACACCGTTTCTTTCACAATGCAATCGCAAGACCAGAACTCAACTTTATCTTTAAATGCCAACCGCACCATCACATTCCAGAGAAGCGCGCGCTTTGCAGAGGTTCGGTTTAAATTACATCGGAGAGTTTAAAATTGGGATGAGCTTCTGAATCGAGACGGTCTTTTACTTTTTGGAGCGGGTTTTTAGTTTTCGGAGCGAGTTTTTACTTTTCGGAGCGACTTCTTGATTTTCTTATTCTTACTCCACTTCCTTTGCCGCCATGAGGTGCTAAAGCTTTAGCAGAGTTCGGGGCGCCCAACCCTTATAAATAACTTTTCGTGATTCCTCGTGATTATATGTAACTATTTGTACTAAATGCACTACTCACTTTAACGCTTGACTTTTGTCGAGAACTTTCATTTCTTCGTTTGGACTTTGTTCGTCTCTGGAACGTTACACGCGGATAGGTTGCAGGCTGCCACCGGCCAAACCGGTCCGTTTCACAAACATTAACACATCAACCGATTCAAAATATCAACAAATGTTAGACATTCATATTATATGCATGCCTGATCACAACAAAATAAATTTCAAAATCTATTTTCCACATTGTATTATCCTCAGGACATGTACGAAATACAACACACAGCCATTTATAAAATTTACATTATGGAAGAAAGGAATATAATAGACTAGCCCATGCAGTAGCAGTACGTCTCGACATTCTGTGTAATAAAAGTGCTGAGACATGATGACGGCACTCATTTTTTTTTGCTTGTACCTCTGACATTTTTACCTCTGACATTTTTACCTCTGACATTTTTTCCTCTGACATTTTTACCTCTGACATTTTTTCCTCTGACATTTTTTCCTCTGACATTTTTACCTCTGACATTTTTACCTCTGACATTTTTTCCCCTGACATTTTTACCTCTGACATTTTTTCCTCTGACATTTTTTCCTCTGACATTTTTACCTCTGACATTTTTACCTCTGACATTTTTTCCTCTGACATTTTTACCTGGCACCAGAATATTACTGTGCCAGTCCTGCCATCAAGAAAGTAATGAAGTATAAACACACACACACACATATTCATCATCCTAGTTTCTGCATCCTCATCAGAATCCCGAGTAGAGCCATCACAATCAACATCCATAGAAGAAAGTTCCCTCATCCCCGATAAGACAAGCAAAATATTACCATGACAACCGATAAGGAAGAAACCATTAGTGT
The DNA here is from genome assembly GCA_035222895.1 of Strongylocentrotus droebachiensis. NCBI lineage: Eukaryota > Metazoa > Echinodermata > Echinoidea > Camarodonta > Strongylocentrotidae > Strongylocentrotus > Strongylocentrotus droebachiensis. The sequence continues at coordinate 78,826 of JAVYIG010000025.1, forward strand.
CAGCATACATAATACGTAAGAGCAACACAATCATGTTCAACCTAGCGTGGTTGATACTGTGAATTTTCGCGCCAAATACCTTTGTATTTTCTTGCCGGTCCAGAGATGACATTGCTTAGATCTTGGCTGGAGGGAGCGCTGTCTCGAAAATCCATCACCATGGTAACGAGGTCCGGTCGACAAATCTTCTCCAGAGCGTGCTCTAGATAATATAAGTTATCTATATGAGAAGAAGAAATGCAAGAGGGAGGGGGGTAGAGATGGAGAGAGAAAGAGAGAGAGGGGAAGTGGAGGGGAAAAGAGAAAGAGAGATCGTGGAGATAGAACGAAAGGGAGAGAGAGACGGGAGAGTAGGGCAAGAGCCAATGATGGAGAGAAGAGAGAGAGAGGGAGAGAAAGAGAGAGAGAGAAGGGGGGAGGCAGGGGAGAAAGGTTTGACAAGAAAACTATGAGTGTTTATAGTATTCTATAATTGTTTGCGCTTCATCTAAAGATTGACATAAAAATGGAGGACATAATTGTAAATTCGATCAGAATGGCTTCCAGCATTTGAATATGATTTTATTCGGTTTTGTTTTCACGCTTAGTTTACAAGTTACATCACATGGTACTATATTAAACTTATATTGTATGCTCCAACAAATGCAGCATTCAAAATATATGAACCGAAACAACTCAGAACTTCCCGAGTGGTATTTCGTTTCATTGCAGGCCGAGGTTAAAATATGATTGCAAGAGGAGCTTTCCTAATTCTGAAATTCACACACTCACACACAAACACCCACACACACACACACACACACACACACACACACACACATTTTTCTTCTTCTTCTTCTTCTTTTTTTCTTCTTCTTTTTCTTCGTTTTCTTCTCCTCTGTCTTTTACTACTACTACTGCTATTACTACTACTACTACTACTACTACTACTACTACTACTACTACTACGACTACTACTACTACTACTACTACTACTACTACTACTACTACTACTACTACTAGTAGTAGTACTACTACTACTACTACCACTACTACTACTACTACTACTACTACTACCACTACTACTTCTTCTTCTTCTTCTTCTTCTTCTTCTTCTTCTCCTCCTTCTTTTACTACTTTTACTATCAATACTGCTACTACCACTACTACTACTACTTCTACTACTATTTTTTCTTCTTTTTCTTCATCTTCTTCTTCGTCTCCTTCATCCTCTCCTTCATCCTCTTCTTCTACTCCTTCTTCTTCATTAGATCAGGAAGATAATTCCTATCCCTAAACGTACACCCCTGTCTCGACCTACCTTGACTTAGCTGATCAATCTTTTGAAGGTAACTGAAGAGATCCCTCTGTTTCTTGATCTTCTCCCTTGCTTCATTTGGGATGACGTCTTGGCAAGCTGCCGTGAGAGCCTTCAATTCTTCTTCTGAGATGCTCTCTCCGAGTTGTTTCATAAAATTATCGAAATCCTCTTCAATGGTCATGTCGAAAGCACGGGATCATGTAATAAGATGAAAGGTTTGGGATCTGTCTGTATAAATTAGAAACCAAAAATGTGCTCTGACAGTTAAATGGCAAAATAATCATAGTGATGTCACATTTGCCCCTGCGTTCCTGCCACAAACTTTAAATTGTGCTGCAATCGTGCTCTCCCGTTGGAATTACTGCATTGACCTACCTTAAGTTTATAAGCAGTCCGATGCAATGATTGAAATTCACCATTGAATCACTGATTTGCTGCTTAGAAGCATCAATAAGGATTAAATATTCCTTATTATAGTTTTTAAGGAGTGATTACTTCAAAGATTGACTTTCTGGAAAACTAAATAACTTTATGCCTTTTCGAAATCATATGAATGGGATAGGGTCTATGATGTACTGTTCGTAATAGTGGTGTGACATGTTTCATTTCTCGTATAGTAACTGCTTCATGTGGAACTCATTCTAAAGTTTTATGAGTTCAAGATTTTCACGCAGCTCAAATCCGTTAAACTGATAAGATAATGCCAGCAGGTAATTAGTTACCGACGCTTCCCCTTTTTTAAGTGAGACATGCATGTGCTGAATGCTTCCATTCGTTTCCGGCTGTTTAAATACGACATAGAGTCAATTTATATCATTAGGGTGTCCCCCCCCCCCCCCACCCCATCTTTTTGATATTTAATACAACGCCATGCAATCGGGTCATCTTTGACACAAGGCATTCGTTTTTAGAGCTTATCACGCGTATCATTTATGATTTACAAAAATATCCGAAGTCTTTGAAAATTAGCAAAATGAATGTCACTTTGCTTTTAAAATGTTTAAGTTTGAGATGAGGGGAGAGAGAGGAGATGGCTAAGAAAATAAACATCGAGAAAGCAGAAAGTATGTTTCACTTTAGTTTCGACAGACGTCAAATATTGTGACAGAAGGAAGTATAAACAGATAGATTGACGGAGCATAGCAAAAGAAAAAAGATAAAGAGACAAGGAAATAGTTGGGAGACAGCGAGAAAAGAGAGGGGAGAGACAAACCTGATCAGGAGAGCCAGAGACAGAGACAGAATCAGATCTAACAAGTAGATCTATATATATATAGAGAGAGAGAGAGAGAGAGAGGGAGAGAGAGAGAGAGAGAGAGAGAGAGAAGAGGGGATGGGGGAAATATAATTTTATTGATCTAACACGAGAGACTCGGCCGGAGTGAAGGGGTTATATGTAATAGGCAGGTCTGGAGAATACAAGATGAGCACTGGGCATGATAAGGAAAGCCCGAGGACGCTGTCATGCATAAATTAGAATCCGATTAAATTAAGACCTCTCCTGAGCTACCATCAGCAAGGCTTGTAAGATGTAGATAGGGATGCACCCCAAACCTTGCAGGGGGTATATTTAGAACAAATTATTTTCGCTAATAAAGTTTAGCCTTTATAAATTGGGTTATGTCGAAAGTGTCGTCCAGACGAGGAAAGCTGAAAAATAAAAGACGATCTTATTTTGTGGTCCGTCCCTGGGATAAAGACCACATTATCCATTGTGAGCTATATTCTACGTCTTTTTAATGCCCAAACTATTGTTTTGTTTCAAAAACAGAAAAACAAAATCATCATTTTAATTTCATCTGATATATGTAGTAAAGGCATTCCGATAATAAAAGTAGAAAGATAATTGTGCAGGTATGCTTTTACAATGTATTTTTCAGTATTATTTTCATATTTTCATCGTCAATTTCAAATATCTAGACCCCTTCCCCATCACCATTATAGACATACATTTTTTTTCCCAGTATGTTCTACTGGTACTGATACTGAAATGAAAGGGTGAGAGAGGGGGGCAAAGTGCCCTCCTATTAATGGATTTTTACATAGTCTGCACACCTTTTATTGGATACCAGAAACTATAATCCAATATGTTCCTGCTAAATTTGTTTCCATATTGGTTGGATAATATACATACAACTTCATGATAGAAAAATAAGACCTACACATTTACGGATCTGTTACAAGCTGCAACTAAAAAATAAAAAATAAAAAAATAAAAACATCCACAACAAAAACATCAGCAACAATGTAAACTACTACTAGTGCCACTAGACTAATACTACTACTACTACTACTACAAATACTACTACTACTACTACTACTACTACTACTACTACTACCACTACTACTAGGCCTACTACTACTACTACTACTACTACTACTGCTACTACTATTACGACTTCTCCTACTACTACTTCTACTACCACCATTACTAACTTTACTACTACTACTACTACTACTAGTACTACTACTATTCTACCCACAAAAACGATTCATATGTACAGCAATGAGTTATTGAGATGAAAAAATGATATAGTATTAAAACTATATACAAAGCGATATTCTATCCGTCTACTGAGTTTCCTCATACCCTTTAAATCAAATTCCTTCTCGTTTCTTACAGACTGTCTCTGGTGACTACATGCTGCACAATTATATGTCCATTATAATTGACAAATACCCACCCTCTACGCCACTCATTAATTAATGAGTTTAGGGAGATAAACTTTCGATGAACCTATATTGAATCCGAAGGCATAACAAACAAAAACAACAACCATGTCACTCTCCCCCTCCTTGCACTATTGACTGTTCCTCTCATTTTACTCCCCCTCGTTTTCTCTTCTCACGGGTCGATATCTTGATCAATTTTTGCCTAAAATAAACCACTGCGTCTTCCCTCACATACACTCCATCGTGTGTCTCATGTATTAACGTCTCTTTAACAAAAAAAGACTTACGGCGCCCCGGGCGAAATGACCTTGTTTTGCCTCGAAAGCAGAAGAGAGGGCTGTCTGCATAAGATGTAGACGTATTATCGTTAAGAAATAAGTGTTGTTATTGTTGTTCTTTCTCTCGGGACAATTATACCAACGCATATAATTATCAAACGCAGCCATTGCCATAACACACATTGTACTGCATATGGATTTCTGAAGAAAAAAAAATCATAATCTTATGCATGTGAAAACATGAGGATTATGCGATAAAAGAGAGATTAATGCCATGAATGTGTGATTAAGCTGAACTAACAATTACATTACCTTTGCTCTGTGGTTAACATGCTAGAACATTGCACGGAATGGTGTGGTTAAAGTGTTAGATTACAGAATGATAATCTATCACATATTTTTGTAATAATACCAAGATCGCTTGTTAGGAGAGAGAAAAAACAAATGAAAAGGAAAGAAAGAAATGCAGAAAAAGAGGAATGAAGAAGTAAATTAATAAATGAGGAGAGTGATAAAAATGAAAGAAAGAAAAAGAGGGAGGGGAGAGTTCGAACCTGGTGTTTGCTTTTTCTAGTGTCACAACTATATTTTGCACAGATATTTTACATGTTTAGAAGAAATATACAAGGGTGAAGGCTAGCGATTTCCACTTTCTCTTTCAAACTCATTCGGTGGTAGATCTATTCATAAATGAGAGAGAGCAGACTTTATCACCGGTCACTGTTTACCTGTTCATTAAAAAAGGTATTGCCATCGCATTACTCTCAACTATGATCTATTGGATCAGATTGAAAAAGCAATAATAATACGAGTTTTAAAAAAAAATCATAATACGAGAAAGAAAGGAAAATGAGGAGAGGAGAGATGATTTTTGTTTACTAGGTTTGATGTTAGAGGCGAGATGATGACTGACAATATATGAAATATGTAATACGATCGATAATTTCTGGCATAAACACTTCAGATTACGAGGATTAGTGAGGATTGTGGTTTGGCAGAAATGTCAAACATACCAAGGATGTGATAAAAATAACATTACAAAAAACAATAATACAGAGAGAAAAATAGAAAGCGAGGGGAGAGGAGATGAAAAGGAGAGATGGACAGATAAAGGGACATAGAAAGAGAGAGAGAGAGAGAGAGAGAGAGAGAGAGAGAGAACACACAAACACACACATAGAAAAAAACAAATAGATAGATATATAGATAAGGGAGAGAGGGAACAGACACATATAGAGATGGGGGACAGAGATAGAGAGACATAGAAATAGAGGGGACACAGCGAAAAAAGAGAGGGGTGAGAAATAGACAGAATCAAACAGAGAGGAGAAACAAAGAGAGAGAGAGAGAGAGAGAGAGAGAGAGAGAGAGAGAGAGGAGAGATAGGTTCTGTGTGTGCCTACAGGGGCAGAGGGGCATGTGCCCTGGGCGGCAAAACGTGAACAGTACAGGGGCACAACACTTGAAGAAAGGGGCGCAAACAGGGAAAATGAAGAAAAATCGTAAAGGCAGGGAAAATATGATCTGTAATGATACTTATACGCAAGAGAAAATGCATTAGAAATAGAGGTTTTGGATGGTTTAGAATACAATAACTATAAATCTCGGTTTGTTTGCTGCCCACAAGAGGGTATAGTTTATAATAATATTTGTAGCTTTGTTTCCTATTATTATTATTCGAGGGTGATATATATATATATATATATGGGCCCTCAATATACTGGAGTGTATAAAATGGCACTTGTAAAGGTTCAACTGTCGGCTACCTTGGTAAATTCCTAGACTATAATATTTCCCATAAGAGTTCATTAACTTTGAACCATATGTGAGGAAGAAGTGAACATAAAACCGCTTAACCCGCTAAACAAAATTCAAAATGAAAATCGGGAGGGGGCTGCAGCATAATACAGTATAAATAATATCACCTTGTATATGGGCAATGAGTGATCGGGATGATCATGGTTATAGGTAGAATTGAGGAGTGAGATTGAAGGTAATAATAAGGAGAGAAAGGAAGAGAGGGGAGAGATGATAGAAGAGATAAAGAGACTTTGGCACAATCACACATAGACAGAGTTACATATACAGAATGATGACAGAAAGGTAGCACATGATGACGTCATAATCATGCTCCTCTCAAGCTCAGTTTCTAATGGATAATGTGTCCAGCATGCCCCAGTTGTTTATCATGTCTAGGTTCAAGCGCATAATTACCAGTCACTCTCTCAGCTGTCCAAGTCCCTTTGGGATTTACCCCGTAATTCTAAAAAGATGGTAAAGTCATTCTAATGTTCTCAACGGAAATTTGTTTGTTTTATGTACTTCACATAAGGCCAATTAGGTGATTACTGTAGAGACGTGTTCTTCAGAAGGAGATTCCAACGGGTGACAGAGACCTGCCTCCCCAGGCGTGACGGGTGTGATATAGATGGGGCATGACTCTCCAACGTCTTTTAAGAGCAACCTTAAATCCCGTTTGTTTAATTTTGCGTTTTTTGAAGACAGACATTCATTCATTCTTTCATTTTTGCATTTTCTTTCTCATGTAAATGTACACGATTCTTTGTCATGATGTAATGTGTTCCCTAATATTGTGAAGCGCCTTGAGCATTTAATTAAAATGGATAATGGCGCTATATAAATCTCATGTATTATTATTATAGGCGGGTCGGGAAGAGAACATAGCTGTTCTTAGCAGGAGGAGACTTCATGAAAGCTAGCCAAAACTCAATTCGGATAGATAATAGCAAAGAAAACAAAAAATAAACAATTATCTTTAATGCTGGTCATGTCATTAATATGATTATGCAAAATTAAGGATTGAAGCCTACTAAGGATACCGGTCACTGTGGGGTAGAGGTGCTAAGTCACCCTCCCAATCCCTCCCTCCCGGCATCCTCGCTCCTGGATACTTCTTCACACTTTCTAGTTAATGTAGCTTAACATTCTGCCAACACTCAAAGTATAAGACATTGCTAGACGTAAGGTAAGATGTGACCTTGGAGCAATTTGAGAATAGAGGCAATGTTAAAGGGGTCATGCTTAACATGAATCATGTTCTAGCACTGTCGCATAGGGCAGACATGATCATCAGACATCTTTTTTTCCCCGCTGTAATCTCACTAGTCCCTACACGACTACATGAAATTATACACCTGGCTTCGAAACGTGACGACATGAAATACAAAGAAAGGATGAAAAAAGGATGCCGGGTTACGTAATGTTATTATCAGTAGATGGAAATAAAAGGAACTGAACTAATTCATTGCCAGGGATTATACACAGCCATGTACACAATCTGACAGTGTCTAATTAAATGATCAAATGAAACATCAAATAATTTGATTACAGTCTATAACGAAAAGCCAAAGGAGTAATGACCAACATAAATCCATCAGATACTCTGTGGCACATGCGATCCTCGAGATAATAATCAGATGAAGAATTGGGTCTGCCATCAGCGTCGTGAAATAGACTCCATAATAATTATAGGCGTGTAGGGGAGGGGTAGTGGTGGTAGGCGTCTCCAACGCTCAAGGATTATTTTGAAGATAAGTAATAGTAAATATTCGAGCAAACATCATCTCATATTCGGGTAGCGAGCTGGTCTTTTGGTAATTTTTATATCTCACTTAATGCGTTTCAATAATAAAATTCCTGTACCAAGGCCACCGCCAACAACTTCAAAATTTTAAAGTCTCATCTTACGCTCGCTCGCTTCGCTCGCTCTTTTTGGCGTCTTAAAAAACTGCAAAGTTGAAGTTCGGTCAAGGGACTAGAGACTAGTTCTATGGCAAGATGTATCTGCGTGCCCATTACACACGTGTTCTATTTTTTCTGCACATATATACGTTTTGATTGAAATAACAATAAATTACATGTTTGCGAGTTATTTAGTTGCTTTGCGATATGATGTAATATCCACACATTTCATTACGTGTGAAGGTACGTATTAGAGGAATGGGAATTCGCTTTCCCTTCAAGATTCGAGTTCATTCATATATATTATATAATGATACACCTTTTTCCATTTGGTGTTACATGCAACAAAGCATTGGTTTATGTGCTGAGAGCCAGAAGGGCGTTAACATGTAAAGTGGGTGGGTAAAAAACCAATTAGAATAAACCTGTCTACTAATATATTTAAATTCATGCACGTTTCCTTCCCAAACCCTTGGTTAACAATAGTATTCAACTCCTTGTATAATGGCATCTCTATGGATGGAGTTCGCTTGCAAAAACTATCTGCTGCTATATCGGGCAATGCTATGGCAAGCTTTAGGGTCGGAGAAACCTCAATTTGCATATAATTAGAAAACAAATCTCGATTAAATCTGTCTTCATTATTGATTGATGATGATTAGTGATTAACGATTAATTATTTTATTCAATTTTTCATTTTAATATGCTCAATCTTATTCCTGTTCTTTTGTTGATAGTGCAGATGCTTTTGTGTGATTTCTTTCATTTGTTTTCTTTCTAAACAAGTTCGCGTGGAGCTTTTGAATTCAATTATTATTTGTATTATTATTATTATCATTATCAATATTATAGTTATTTTCATCATCATCGTCATAAATTAAAGAATAGATAGTGAACAAATCTGTCTTCCATATCTCATCCAAAGCTTCTATTAAACACAATATCTCGGTATCTATCTCTTAACATTGCTTACATGAAATCGATCTCACTGCTCACTTTTTTTATCGCTAGCGGAAATCATTTCATCGTTTCCAAGTTTGTCGGAAGGATGTGATTATACTAGGAAATCCTCTATGTGAGCCTGTCGGATACCTTATGAATAATTGAAAGGGTTGTATAAAAACAGAGTTCTCCGTTGTATTTTACAATATGCCTCTATACGGCTCATTGTACTTCATTTATTATCCATTGCAGGAAACGCCCAGGTATATTGCGATGATAATGTTATTCGCGCGATTTCCATTACAAGGGAAGCTCAAGGCCCTGGGAAATACATGCTCACGGTGCTATTTAAAGGGAGTGTGAAACACCGTCAAACATGGTGATGATAATGCAGAGCATTTATCATGCTTTATGGCGCCCATTCCGGTTTTAGATTATTTGTAGAAGCTGCTATGAAATTTTAAAAATCAAAGAAAAAGAGAAGAAGAAAGAATCCGAGACAGATTTTGCTCCTCTGTCCGTAATTTTCAAAGAGACTTGAAAGTACTGATGCCATGTTAATATTTCAAATTTATTTTGAAAACGTGTTCCTTCATTTTCTCGAAACCTCTTTTGTATAACATCTATTTTTCTGAAGAAAAGCATAAGACCCAGTATCCTGAACTACTTCCGGGTACACGACGTTCACATCTGACGGAGATCATCACCTAACCATCTCGGCTTCGAGCTACAAAATCTTGTAAACAAATGCATATAAAAACAAACAAACAAACACCTGGATCTACTGTGTATAAGGTAAACATTGGTAAGCGAATATCACTTGTAACTAATAAATAATAAACACTTGATCTACAGGGAACAGTACTTAAAGGGTAAAACAGTCTGGAACAGGACAAGAAGCGAATTTACTGTATGAAAAATGTTTAAAATTAAATTGAAGTGCTTTTCTGACTCTCAAAAGATCATATTTAAATCGAAGAATAAAGATTTATCTAATTTCTTTCCAAACGAAAATGTCGAATGAAACGTTTTTGAAGCATCCAAGCCAAATAGTTGTTATCTATCAATTACAACAGAAATATAAATAAACAATCCGAACAATTTCCAACAAGAAAATGCTCATTTTGTGACGTGCTGAGGCAATAATGGGCCTCAATATCCTAATTGGAATGTACAATGCATCATTCTATGACTGCCTTCCCAAACGGCTATGTTTTTACCTTATTCGAATAGAGAAAGATACATGTGGTTTATGCATCTCCAATATGGCCTTCACAATTTTCAAGGAAAATTGCAAGTAGTCTAGACATGTCATCAAAAGCCTCATTAAATCGTTCATTAGTCCATGCTCTTTCTCATTGGCTGACCTTCCATTCCCCCCTTTTCTATATTTTGCTTGTACAGTGTGTATTGTGAAAAGGGAAGGAAAAAAAATCCAATATTTTACTTTGACATCTTTTATTGTTTTCATGGAAGTAAAAAAGCTATTATCAATTACACAATTTGTTTTGGGTTTAATTTAGATAATTCAGTTCCTTGAGGAAATGCAATATCCATTTCCCGTTTTCTTGGAAAAGACCGGGCAAATGATAATCCCATTTTTGTAGTCCTTCTATACAGAAAGAAACAACGAAAATGAGATATACAGGGCGAGAAAGAGAAGAACAGAGAAAGGGATACATAATAAAAAAAGAGATAGTGAGAGGGAAGAAATGAGAGAGAGAGAGAGAGAGAGAGAGAGAGAGAGAGAGAGAGCCCGCGAAAGACTGGATAAGATGTAAACAGTAATTGGATGACAGAACGAGAAAGAGAGAGACGGGAAAAAACGCGAGAGAAGAGAAGTGATTTATAAGACCAATCTAGAAACGGGGGCATAGAGTCGGTAGCCTCATTTACTTATTGCAGATTTTTTTTCATAAACACATTGTAGACCAATTGATTATATGACAAAACATAATTATTAAACAAATAAACAAATAAATAAATTAATAAAAAGATTTGAAAAATAAATTATGCATTATTACATTTGAATGTACAAATAATGCAAATCTAAATCGATATTTATCTTTTACCTCTTTGTGAAATGATATCATGTATATTCTTCATGAGTTTTCAATATGTTTTTTAAAGATTTTCTTACAGATTCATTCATTGTGTTTCAAGTCCTTTTCTGATTGGAATGGGTCTTCAAAAATCATGCATCTTTTCAGACAATATTATTCAAGTAAATGGCTGTAAACTTACCCTTTGTGAAATTGTGACAAAAATGAATTATGGGCCTAAGATATTGTACGTCGAGAATAAAAATGTTATTAAAATAGCTTTATGAGGGAGACGAGGAATATGAACAGAAGGATAGTCTATATTTTGTCAAAATAAAGACGACATAAAAGGGATTAGAGTGGAAAATGTGGACTCATATCTTGCCAAGGGACGTAAGTGCGAGGCTGAGATTCGAACCCTCAACACTAGGATTGAGAGTCTAGTGATTGGCCCACTATACCACGTCTCCTGATGAGGTGTTGACAGGTACAACTTTGTAAATTGTTAATTTAAGAATGATTTTTTTTGTTCGTTTCGAATATTGATGTTCTATTTTAGATCAACCAGTCAACTAGGTTAATTCCTACACTTCCAATGCAAATCCATACGCTGTAATCTGCAGAATGGTTGCAAAACGTTGTCACATAATTCTCGTCTCTACGGATTATATACATTACTATACCTACATTGAGTTTAGACAAGAATATATTACGACGTTAGAACATGATTACTTTAAGAAAGAAGGGAGAGAAAAGGAGAATGGGAGAGAAAGAAAGAGGGGGAGAGAATGAGAGAGAGAGAGAGTGAGAGGGTGGGTATGTTGGTGTGTGTGCGCGCATGTGTGTGTGAATTTGCGTGTAAGAGAGAGAGAGAGAGAGAGTGGGACAGATTACATTGTGTTAAGATAATATCAGGTTTAAAGACCGTCAATACTACTGGGCTAGAAGGGATTAGACCACACAGCGAGGTCGCTGACAGGTGGCTATCTCATTAACTCAGCTCTCAACTAACATAAGAAAAAGAGGATCATGGGGGACCAACAGGCATCGATTGGGGAAGTTTTCTATATAGAGGGAGCAAGTAGCTACACGTAGGACAGTGGGGCTTTAAAACATGCAGTTGTATATACATGATTTATACCATTCATGTTAAAATGAGTTACCAGAGAAACATAAAGTCACTAATAAAGGTGAAACTAATGTATTGATCTTCCTTACATCACATGAGGACACAACATGTAACATGTATATCATAATTATACAGAGTAATCAATGTTTAGAAGAGGTTCACGTTATGGTCTGTTGAGATTCAGAAGGCTGTTCACACATATGCCTTTACAAAGAGTTAAAACACCCTTCTGGCTCTCTGGCAGACGACATAGAGATGTAATGATGTATTACGCACTGAACGTGTTCATACGAATCGCTCGGGAAGGATGATAATGCACGGAAAAGGGAAGATGAGTTAGCCATCTGAACTGATGGTTTAATGAATCTCATTAAATCCACGCCTGCAATCAATCATGTCTATTCGCATGGGTTTTGAGCTTTAATCATGCATACGAATAGGAGGAGCAATAAAACACTGGTCTTTACCCTCCATGACCACGCATATGTGGGACTACAGAAAGGATTTTCTCTCTCTTCTATAATCTTACATGATGCACGAGAACAAGATGTAGACTAAAAGACGCTTCGTTTATAAATCTGCTGATGGATAGGACCTGGTGCTTAGATTCTTTAAAAAAAAAAAAGTTTTTCTTTTCTTTTCCTTTTAATAATATATGCGATCTGATTTTAATCCGACTGGAGAGCCACCGATTTGTTATAGGTCAACTCCACCAAACACGTAATCTTTATAACGCCTTCGCAAACCACCATGAATATGTAACTCTGTTTGGCCTGTTTTGTTATGGAAACACAGAAAAACTTTCGCAAAGGGTTGTGCCGAACCCAATAAATATTTATAATTATAGTTCATGCTTGTCTCACTGGTGTCAGAGGATGAAGACATTTCCATTTTATTCACTCCTTTTTAAATTCAGATTTGTGTTTTTAATGCATAATAATCTAATAATATATTTAAAGTATAATGTATTAAAGTGGGAGTATCATCGATTTCTAAAAGTAACAAAATATTCAGGACATAATGTAAAACATAAATCTGATACAGTTTTTCTACGACGTATTGTAGTAGACTAGTGTTAAGAAAAAGGGAGAAAAAGTCAAGACAATAACAACAACTTTTAATTAATTTTTTACTAAATCTTGTAATAATAAATTCATTAGTATTTATGCAAATGAAACTGGTACAAATAATCAGATGTACGGGTCAGGTTTCTGTTAATCAGTCTTCTGATTGCTATTTTTATCTACAGGACTTTTCCCTTAAGGTACTTTGGAAAACAGATTATGCTCAGGGTTTTCATTGTATATATTATTCATCGTACAATCAAGAGTCATATCCCCTGTAATGTGTTTATCAACCAGATTGTAAAATGACTTCAAAGAAAAAAAGAGAAATCGCTTTCAGATGAACCTTCATTTTTCTTGAAAGAGACCGGAAATTAAAATAATCTTCAGGCCTATCAAGAGTATTGCTTTCTGCATAGTCGTGTAAATATAGACAACATATTCTCATTCTTTGAAAATCTGATGTTTAAATTTGAAAACAATTTTGAAAGAAAATTCGTTAATGTTGGTTTTTCGTGCGCATGTTTTGATCAGTTTACTAGAGGGAAATAGAATTCGATGTTTATCATAAGGTGAGGGTATGCTGTTATGATACTAAATAGGAAACTTATGTGCATATTATCCTGTTAACAAACAAATAGATTTAGGATCGGGGATCATTTTGCCAGAAAATTGCTTGACGAGGCATGTTAAATAGGATCATAAAGATTTTCGAGAAACCAACTCAAGGGCAATTTCAATATCCTAAGAAAATCATGTTCTGATTAAATAATACGTCAATGCGATTGAAAAGGCTACTGATATTGCTTTGGCTTTATTTTGCGAAATTCTTTGCGATCATGATTATCATGAAAATAGAGAGCAAAGGAATGTGATATTGACTGGGAAAAATCGAGGGAAAAAGAAGCAGCGCGATGTAGCATACCGAATACAGGGATCCATGCATTGGACTGATTGGTAAAGATGATAAGAGTTTTGTTTTCATTTTTCCTTTGCCTCATCAGAGGACTTATTTAGTATACATGGTTACATTCAAAGATACAATACTACAAATCAAATTTACATAATCACAAAAGCATCAGTATTGGCATAACAAAATAATTAAAATTAAGGTTTGTTGTGCAAAGCAATTGAATCATCATTAACATATAAATTATACTGATAGTTTTGTTTCCCTCTCTTTTTTCTTTCTTAAATAACACCTAACAGTTCTTTTGGTGAAAGCTTTCTGGTCATATTTATGTTTGACTTACTTTCCAATCTTTTTATTATTTCTCTGTGGAAAATTTGTTTAGAGTACTTTTCTTTTGTCTATCCCAGTCATATTTTGATTAACAATCAATTTATAAATGTTCCAAAATGTTATAGTAAAGATGATGAGAGTTAGTAACAGTGGCGTAGCGTTGGTTCATCCATTGGGGGGCTACTGGGAAGATGGGGGATCTTACTTGAACAAAACAGAATACTGATGACGAGAGGGTAGGAAAAAAGGTTCAGACATCTTTTGTTTTCGTCCTATCTCCTTTTCTTTTCTCTCTTTTCTCGCTTTTTCTTTATGTTCATTTTATCTCAATTGCCAATGTCACGAACAATTAACAATTAACCTATATCAATCAATCTCCAATTTCCGCTTTCGTACTTAGATATGAAAGTACTAGGACAAATATCCCGTAATTAATAGAGATGAACAACAACAAAAAAAGATTTACAAAGTGGTTCTGATCTTGTCATGGGGGGGGGGGGGGGGATCCTATATGTTACATGTATTTGGGTCCAAATGTGGGTTGCAAACGTTCCTTTCAAACAAATTTTAATGAATGTCATGATTTTCAACCTTGCAATAAATCCCTCACCTAAACAAGAAAATCACTCACGATTCGTTCTGGGTTGAAAATCTGTCAGGGGAAAACTGCCCCCCCCCCCCCCTCTCCTTTCAAATTCGCCATTGACTTTTATTCCTTTCGCTAGGCATAAAGTGAAATAATGCACGTGTTAATCTGTATCCACATAGGCTATTGTGTATCAGGTTAGTCTGTTTCAGCGATTCTAGTTTGCCTCAATTTCTTTGCAAGTTTCCGCCACAAGGTCTAATTAAGGTGCATTATTGTTTGAAAGCCATTGATTCAATTTCTCTGAGGCAATACACATAATGGGTACGTGAAAAAAAGCTCACGACGAAAAATATGATGGGCAAAAAAAGAACAATTATTGTGCATCTGCGACCCGGTTATCTAACAACCGTTATGAAGGTCATTCTGCATTGGACCGGACGCGTTTTACAGATAGAAACAGTGTTATAATGATGTTTGTGCCTCGCCTAGCTGTGATTTTCAAACAAATCGTTTTCGCTTCATATAATGAGGGCAGAATCAGCTGAAATCTGTAGAAAGATTATAATTTGGGGTAATTCGACTAATTGAGAAATTCTCGAAAGCGCAGGTCTTTACTTTTTTTAGTCTTTGTATCAACGTAATATACAGAGGAGGTAGACTGAGATTCAACATTAAATTCAGAAGACTTTGTACTTCAATAATCTTTTTTCAATATGGATAAATAAAATGTATTACCTAACCACAATGTGTTTATATACAGGACATAAAATTACGGTGATGTTATACTCATCCTAGCAAATTTTATAAAATGAATCACATTAGTGAGGGGGAGAATTTTGAAATTATGTGACACTTTTAAATTCATTGTTTTTATACTAGTAATTTTACCAGCAAAAGGCATTACATTTTTACGCAAGTAGCTGCGATCATGCTAAAATAGAGAGGGGGAAGCAAGGACAGTGAGTACATGATGAATTCAAAGAAAGAGAGAGAGAGAGAATAACTAAACACAAATCTTTCTATTGCAAATATGTACGAGACAGTGCCCTGGTGTGTGTGTGTGTGTGTGTGTGTGTGTGTGCGTATAGTGGTGTGTGTGTTTGTGTATGTGTGTGTTGGGGTTGGAAATGGATACAAGAGAGATAGAGAGAGGTGGTAGAACAGAGGAACAAAATTAAGGTTAAAGAGATGAGACATAAAGTGATAAATATGAGCAGAGAGAGGGGTATAGGGGAAAAGAGAAAGAAAGTGAGAGAGCTGGAGAAGATGGAGGGGGAAGGGGGGGGGGTTGACTAACATTTACAAAAAAGAAGCACATGGTGAAAAAGGATGAGAGGGAAAGGAAAAGACAAACACACACGCACGCACAGAAAGAGAGATGAAGAGAGGGAGGGAGGGAGAAAGAGGGGAGAGAATCGGGGGCAGGAGGTGTAAAAGATACTGTCCCTGCAGGGTTGGGTGGGGGCGGGGGAGGGGGGTAATGACGACCCTCTCTGTTCCAGTTCTGGCAACAAGAGGGGACAAGGATGCATGTCCTCATCATCCTGCCTGTCATAACGTCTTTTTTGAGAGAGAAATAAACGGATCATGTTTCAATTCATAACCACCGCGCTATGTAACACAAGTAGCTGACAGACATCATAAATAGATCGTATTTCATCTGCCTCCAAAAATCAATCTCTCTCCCTCTGTCCCTCTCTCTCTCTCTCTTCGGGCAAATGAGCCCCATTCCAAGCGAATTTCACATTCGGCAGCTAGTAACTAGAGCCTCATCTGACGCACGAATGTGATATTTACATTAAGAAATACAACCCTTCCGTACGTGATAATAATTTCCATTTTTAACATTCAATTTATAGAATTCCATAATTATACTGGAGTACTGGTTGAAAAAAACGTCTGGTCGACAAGCACAGAGGCCACGTTAAACCTAGGAACTAAACGCCTTATTCGTGCTGCAGATGGCATGATATTTAAGAATTGAGTATCTTTAACTAAGCTTATCCAGATTAAGACATTTATACCTTCTTGATACAAACGAGCGTCTCGAATTGATATCCCCAGTTGTAACACCTATATTGTGGCAAAAACATACTAATAAATAAAGTTCTACTCTAAATGCTACAACTCAAAGATCCCCGACAAAGAGTTATTTAGATTCAGTCATCACGGAAGAAAATCCAAATAAAATGTATTTATTTAGACAGACAGACATACTTACTATAATTATATTGCATCAGTATACCATTAGAAATAGAGAGATTGAATTTGATGTATGAAACGAAATGACGCTGACTTAACGAAATCTTACTCCTGCATGTATATACAACATTTTTATTTCTGCTCCATTTAAAGTGTGATGATTATTTTATTAGAATATTAAATTTATTTTTTCTTTAAAAAAGTAATATCACTTTTGCTCTTGCACAAGATCACCGAACCATGTCTGCCCGAACGGACTCATATGGCATGAAATATTGCACCGACGAGCACGCTTTGAGCGTCATGAGGTGTATATAAGGGCACCCAGACTAATAATCCCGTAATTTCTTCCACTGTAAAAAGATACTTACTTTTCTAAATTCACCAATTTTTCCTTGAACTACTGGTATTAGATTCTTCCACAAAAAAAATTGAATAATGGCAAATCCTTTTAGCGATGGAGCAAACACACATATAGATAGTATTCTAGTATTTCAAACATAATTCATATATCGAAAATAATATCGCTAGTGATATTCGTTTGTCTCGCAATGTGGTCAATAAGGAATCTAAAAGTTCACGACGTTTCGTGCGCTATCTGCAACACTTCGTCAGGTGATAAAAACTGCTGTAAGCAAGCATAATTCATATATCTTTAATTTCATTTTAATGCATTGAATTCAGTGAACTTAAGATCAAAAGGGATTAAAAAGAATATAGTTTAATTGAACACGAATAATGAGAGGTGTATCTCAAAGTAATACAACGTCTACAGTCGTGTCATAAAAGAATGAAAATTCATATTAACTCAGAATGAGGAACGTTAATGTGACAGTACTGTAGCATAGAGTTGATGTATTCTACTAACATACCCGGTACGATACTCCCTGGCACAGCGGATTCGTCTCCAAAACATATTATTTATAAGCTTCAAATTTTAATTTTCAGTCATTTCCATCTGCATTTATACATTGAAACAAAGCAATAACAACATAAAGAAGCCTTATAAACATTGCATTCAAATCTACTTGTGTCATTAAGTCATTAAAACCTGAACGGAATTGAGAATTGGAGTGATATCTTTTAAAGATTCTAAATGGCATGACTGTACATGAGGAACTTTTTGAAAAAGGCAGTCTTCATAATGGTAAGCCCCTCTTCAGAAAATGAAATAAATAAATAGAGCTTATGACAGTATTCCATTTAATAATCAGAACAACAAGACTGTTGTATTAGCACGATCATAAAGGCCCTCGAGAAATCTAGTATCACTTTACTATCATAATGTCTTGCCAATAGAAAGCATGCTCCGGCGATTACTTTCATAATAAGCATTCGATTAACAAGTCTTAACGCCCCCTCCCCTTTTCCATTTTCCAAATAAAGTGTGAAGAATGTTATCTCCTTTACCCAAGTTCGACATCATGTATTTCAGACACTAAAATATCAAATAATGTTAATTTTTCTTATTAAGTATAAATATGTAAAACATATACTAGTCTTTTATATTAAGATTCAAATTTAAGAGAAATGATTGCTATTCATGTGCATCTGTTTCCTCAATCCCGTAATTGCACGTCTAGTCATCGGCAAACACAAAGTAAGACTATGGTTAGCTAGTCCAACAGACGAATGCGTTCTTCAATAATCTAATAACGATCGTAGATATAGTTACACAGTGCAGGGTAATGGTACAGAAGCTATGTCTATACGAGATTGTCGTGTTTTAAACTTGAATGTTTGCGGAACCTCGAAATTATAAACAACGATCCACTTATGATGGCGAGAGTTCGCACGGGACCGCAACAACGAGTATTCAAAGTTTTAAACTCCAAGCCGAGCAGGCATTCAGATTAAGTTAAACTCATCTGCCGTGGTTAATCTACAAGCTGGCGTAACCTGCAAGTCAATTTAGTCCGCACAGCACATTACCCCAGCGAGTCTTTTTTCCCGCTAACCCCAAGATCTCTCATGGTTTACAACTTCGATTTAACTTTAAGTTCACTGAGCAGGAGTTTCCTAAGTAGAAGACAACAGCGAAGTTTAAAACCACGACCGAAACTTAAAGTTAAGATTCCGCCGTGTAAACCTGGTCTAATGTCCTTTTGAACAAGCATGTGCCAGACAGAAACACACGTCTAGCACCTGGGCTCTCTCGCCAGACGATCACTAAAGAATATGTCAACAAAATGTTTCCGGTGCGTTGATTGAGATCGATTTCAACGCCGATTGATGCGAAATGAAATCGGAGAAACAGGCGCCAGGCGGGGCAGGAGAAAGAAAGGCAAAGAAATAGATGAGTGGAGAAAAGGAGAGCGAGGGAGACAAAGTGGAGAAAGAGAGAGAGGGAGAGAGTGAAAGAAAGAATGAAAGAAATGGGAAAAGTGAATGAAAAAACAGGAGGAGAGAGATAGAGAGGAACGAAGAAAGAGAGAGCGGGATTACACAATGATATAGAGAGTAAAAAGATCATACAGGCAATACCAGAGAGAGGGGGAGGAAGATGGGAAGCTGGAGGAGGACGGAGGTGAAGCATTGATGTGTGAACTGGAAGTGGAAGAAATCGGGTGTCAGCGCTCTCGCACCATTAAAGAGCGACAGAAAATAGGGCAATGGAAAAGGAAAAAGAACTAGGAAAGAACGAGAGACGATTTTATAGCAAATGAATTGTAAGAATATGACTACGAACAGTGAGGAAGGAATTTTGTTGAGGACACAAATCATGGAAGCAGGAATGAAGATTTGGAGGAAATTATGCAGATAATAAAGATAGATGTAAGAAAAGAGATAATTCCAAATGGTCCTTGAATTCACAGCTGTAACGTTTCAATGTTTTTTTAAACACAATATCTGTCTACATTAATTTCTGGTGTTTGCAGTTCTTACTTCTACAGTAGATTACGTGATATTATCAAAGAGTTATCAGGTCGCGTAGCTCCTATTTAACTGAACAGGGGTTTTAGTTTCTCTCCTCCTCCAGTAAAACCGCCATCCATGATGGAACAAGGCTGTACCTGAAGTCCCGGCTGAAGTCATACCGCACAATCACAACAACAACAGTAATACATACTTGCTATATTCAAACTTTAGTCGAAACATTAGTCAAAATACATTACAATAATGTGCTTTGAATGAAGAGCAAATCTGTCATCACATTCTTTCAATCATTATTTGCTTTACATCTAAAAAGGCGGATATTTGCACATAAATTGAGTAATAAAGTCAATATGCACAGCAATGAAGGACCACAGATATCATTCAGCCATTCCCTTTAACGAGCGAAACCTTAATTGAATTCCTGCAAACTGAGGAAAACTGCACACTGCAGGTCGGGACAGAGTAATGATGAATGTGTTTCTGTTGCCAAGCAGACGAAGAATACATGAGTAGGAAAAAAACTGCATTAAATATGTCCCGAGACGAAAGGCAAATACGTAACCTATCCATTTACAGTCGACTAGTGTGTCTATGATAACGAAAATGAACAGTCTCTAACCATGCAACAATATATCCATTTGTGTTGTATCGTATTGACTCATTGACTCCGTTTTCATTACACTAGTGGACTTTAGATTGCAGATAATTATATTCTCTTAATGATTTTCTATATCAAATAAAAATTAATACACGATATGAACGATACAAAGCAGATCTTACGATAGAGATAAATAATGTAGACATATGTACATATACGTATATTAATTAATAAGAGTGTTTAAATGAAGAACATAATACAAACTGCAGGGTAATTTTATATGTATCAATTTGTGATATGATCACTTTTTCTTCTTGACCGTTTTCTTCGAGTCTGGAACAATTTGTCTTAATTTTTAAATACTCATTAATCACCCTGTCCCATGCAATAATTTCCACCAACCTCTCAATGTGATATGACACTTCTCCAAATAATTTAACATGTTCTTGAGCAATCCGTTTACAACTTCAATTCATGATTAAATATGCCACGTGAAATATGTGACGTGAAGATTTAAGCATTGGCTATGATCTTTTCATACAAATGGCTGCCACCTTATGGTAAAATTATGAGCCGCATTGTTGAGATACAGGGTAAAAATGCTCAAAATAAAATTAAATACTGACTTATTTTAGACCTACATTTAGATAACAAGGCACGTTGAGTTTGTGGGCTTTCAGAACTTCATTTGGGCTTTAAAATAACAAAAAATCACAAAGGAGCGGAGTAGAAATAGAATTGATTTTCAAGCTCTCCTTGGGGAATTCACAATATGATGAACAAAGGGCATATTGACTCACGTGTCTGTGAGTCATCACACATTCACGTCTATCTAGCTTTGAATAAGTTGCTGGTATTTTAATGTGCGATCGGAAATTGGCGTATGGTATGTTCTTCGACCAATTTGGTTTACCTCTGTTCTGAAATATTCTGCTCTTTAGTATTGCCTTAGTAATTAAGTGAGCGATAACGAGTCCAGGACATCTTCCCCCTATACGCAGCGACCTTTTGGGCCGCGTCCCCGGATAATCTCCATATAGATGGAATCCACTGAACTTACATTAGATGTTGTTATGTTGAGCAAGCCTCTGGCAAGCATTTTAGTTGTCAAGAGAAATGCTTGTTTACATCAATAATCTATTATCAAACAGTTTTATATTTTCGTTTCCAATATTTCCCAATAAAGGTATTATTGATTTGAACACTGACCCAAATACTTGACCTAAACTCAAACCCAGACCTAACGTAACATCCAAATGCAACATTGACTCTAAATATATCTCTTTAACAAAATAAAGCCCGGATCATTGTGTCATCGAGGCATATGTTATAGCACCTCTCTTGTGCTTGATTTGTCGGTATTAATTAATTCAACTAAACAGGTTTCGTGCCTTATAGTACCATAACATTTATACACACTTTTATATTTGTTTGTCATTGTTTTCTTCATAATTTTATTGAGGTCCTTCAAATGCAATGGTTTCAATTCAGGATATATATCTCGGAATTAAACATTAGAGTTTTCTTCTATAATTTTATTACAAAATATATGATGTTTTATTTCACTTACATCCGAGATTTCGCTTAGACTCACACATATCTATCTAGGAAAAAATATTTGCAAATTATTAGTCTTTCATACTAAAGAATGTCACATAGTTTTTGAATGATCTTATTTCTACTTTACTTTGTATATCAATTTGTCCATGCTTTCAACCTCAAAGCGCTAACATTGTCTTAAAGTACTCTATATTGACCACTTATTTTTGTATGTTATTTATTATGTATTATTGGAAAAACAACAACTTGTACTTTATTTGAAATGTATATGTAACATGAGAAATATGAAAATAAATGAAATGATATTAAATTAAAGTGTAATTGTAACCACTCTAGTATTCCTTGGAATCCTTCTTTGTATTTTTGTAATAAACCGAACTGAACTGAATTGAATTGAATCGAATCATTAAATTTACGAGCGTCGCCTTATATATCCTAGGAACTATTCGATTTCGACATCCATATTTATTGAGTCATCATTTCCACATGGACATGAATACTAATTATAAATCATGAAGGACAAAACAATGAAAGCCCTTGGTGATTTTTGCAAGAGTTTTATTCATTGTTTACGTTGCATCCTTAATTTCGCAAATTGTTTATTCAGTGGTGGAGGCAATGAACGTGTATTGTATGCCCTTTCTTTCGACATACAATCGTACCCATGTGATAGCAGCTGTTGAGTTCGGCTGTGTTAAGTTTGCTATTGTCAGCCGACAATGTGGTACAGTGATATTATGATAATGCAATGTTTATATTAGATATTCTTGTAAGAAGTGAAGATATCCAATTTAAAGTGTTTAATGTTTACATACACTGGAATTGGGACAGAAGGCTCTATGCCACAGTTATCAAGGTAATTATTTTTGTCCCTGGCGTTCCTATAATAATTGTCTTCTAGAGGGTTGCAATATGGGTGACCACCAAAGAAGGTTTGACTGTATATATAAATGACGAAATACATTTGATACTTATACAATCCTACATCAATTACAATAGAAATCACATTACATGACAAATAGATCTGCTTGTTTTAATGAATGATTATCTCTAAAATACTAAATACTAAATCTTGAGTTGTATTCATAGCTATGCCACCCCCCCCCCCCCCCCCCCCCCCACTGAGCGACTTTTCGGCCGGCGCGATTTTCCAATTTTCGGGAGCAAACAAAAATGAAGAAAGTTGGGCCCCCTCCCCTAAGAAATCCTGGATCCGCGCCTGAGCTATGCCAACAGCTATGTCATCCTAAACATTAAATATTTGAAGAAAGATCTTGTTTTATATACCCCCATTGAAGGATACTTTACAGGACAGAATGGGCATTTTGCCATTGAAAATTAATTAATTAATTAATTAATTAAAATTTAAAAAAAATGAGTAAATAAAAAAAAAAAGGTATGGGACTGTCACACTTTCAAGCTTTGCATATGTAACAGTTCATTTTTTAAATCATATTAATAATCAGCATTTTCTTACTCCTTGTGATACTAATTTTTTCTTACCCATTCAAATATATAGTAATCGCTTAAATAAAATTATGACATATAGATTCAGAAACAAAATCATTACGAGCGCAAAATGACAGATATTTAAAAAAAAAAAAAAATTATATTTGTTGGTGCGTTACATAAACGTACTATTCATCTATGAATACATTTAATCTCCCAACATTAACCCTTTTACATGATTGTAACTAATTGCCCATATTTTTGGGAAAGCAATTTCGTTATCTAAATCTCATTACAAAAGGATTATTTAAAGCTGATAATTCAATCTGTAGAAGATTAGCGTATAACCCCAAACACTGGCCTATATCAAAGACCAAAGACACATCTATTGATTACTCCACTGTATTGTGTTTACTGTGAAGCACCATGTGTTACACGTGTGATTCCGTCACAAATTTGTTTACTTCAAATAAATGATTTTGTCACAAAAGCAACCTCACAATTTCATTTCAGTACGAAATCACTCTCACAGAATGATTTTGTCACGAAATCATTCTAACAGAGTGATTTTGTCCACGGAATCAAATGGGTTTGATTCCGTGGACATAATCACCCTGTGGGTTTGATTTTATGGACAAATTCACATTGTTTGATTGTTTTTGTGACAAAATCGATTATTTTAAGTAATTTTGTGATGGAATTCCACATGCGTCACATGGTGCCCCATAGTTTGCTATCCAGGTACCAGGTTGGTAACTGAGATTGACTGTTGTTAAGATGTAACCAGTGAAAGAGTGCTAAGAAAATTAAAATGAGATTCGTCATTAACTGCGCGGGAATAGAGGGTATTGATTATTATTTAGGGAAGGAAAGGAGAGGGGAGAGAAAGAGAGAGAGAGAGGGAAAAGGAAAGAAAGGAGAGACGGGGACATGTTTGTGTATTTAAGAGCCATGAGCGAAGCCGATGATTGATTAAAATTAAAACACGAAAGGGAGAGAAAGAAAGAAAGAGAGATGTATGTGTGTATTTAAAAACTAAATGTAGATGCAATTTAAAAGAGAAAGAGAGAGGGAGAGAGAGAGAGAGAGATAGAGAGAGAGAAGAATAAGCGAGAGCGTATTTTTTGAGGGACAGGGAGAGATGTCAAAGGAATGTAAAAAGTAATTGACAATATTTCATTGAATATTGATGCAAATACGGAATAGTGCAGATTTAGGGTAAAATCGACAGATATAAAATGAGAGAATACTGAATAGAATATTGAAAATAAAATATATAAATGTATTTAATATTCAATATCGAAGGCGTATTGAATAGGTATGTAGACAAAATAGCCCTGAAAACACACCAATGGCATATTACATAAATCTAGATGCGTCTAATTTGTTGATAAAGTTTGTATATGTTCGCACTTGTCTTAGAATCCACGCCCCAAACTAATCCCAGGTCTATAAACACTTTTTCAAAATAATAGTTATTTAAAGTACTCCTTACCCTTCAACCTTTTTTACACATCGCGCTCAAAATAAAAACAAAACATTGATAAATGCAGTTAGGGAGGCTGTTACTGGACACTCGTTTATTCAGAGGGAGTACTTATGTTATGAAGGGCCTATAAAGAAACATGGTAGGTGAGAAAAGTATGAATAGGGGAGTGAGATTGGGAATTTGGAGATAACGGGAGAAATAGAGAGAGAGAGAGAGAGAGAGAGAGAGAGAGAGGGATCGAGATAAGAGGAGGGGAAATGTGTGATTGTGAAATTGTGGTGGAGAAAGATAGTGTAGAGGATACTCGGAAAGTGTGTGTGTGTGTGGGGAGGGGGGGGGGGGAGTTGTGTGGAATATAAAGGGATATAAAGATACATGACCAACCTGTTTTTATATATATGCCTGTTGTACACTGTGGACCAATAACAAATATATTGTTAAGTTTTATTGTTTTACTATGTACAATGCAATCCCATGTACTTTATTTTATTTTTTTGGAAATGGAAATAAACGAAAAAATAAATAAAGGGAAAGAAGAGAAAGAGAGAGAGGGACGGGTGCGTCACGGATGGCGTAAGGTAAACAAAAAGATAATGAGAGGAGAGGCAGAGGAGTTTGGACATCAATTAAATGTATGATCCATGTTGTTTGTAGAAGTGCAGCACAATGCTATAAAATATGCACCATTTATTGAAAGCTCAATAACTATGACAGACAAAAGAGCAACAATATTGCTTACCGTTTCAAATCACAAGCTCGATCACAAAGCACAGCTGATCATTAATTCACGCCACTCGAGTATTTGTCCCAGTCCTAGCCGTTAGTGCTCGCCCTGTGTCTGTTTCGCCATAAACACGTAGGCTATATACACTGGATGGGTGGGCGTTAGTGAAAACGCAGTATTCTATGCGACCGTCCTCATAGTCTCAGTACAGGCACTATATGGTAAGTTTTTTTTTGTCTGCAACGACTACACGACGAGGTTGTGTTCTCGCATTTGGCGGAGTAAATCAAGTGTTCAAGTGTGAGTTGGGGTATATGGGTGGTGAGTGCGTGTGTGCGCGCGCGCGCATGTGTGTGTGTGTATGTCAGGCAGTGAGACGGCTCATGTTCAGTATAAATCAAGTAAATATTATTTGCACAGTATATACGTATTTTCTCTTTTAACTTATCGTTTTTTCATCTTGAAACGAAACTAAAATAGACCACCGTAAAATATATAAAATATACAAAGGTTCTTAACACCCGTTCGGTAATTAATTAATTTCAATTAGTTTGTACGTGATGTTTGTGGATTATACTTAATTCTGAAAGCATATTATTCACCTTTAAAATCACAATTTCGTTAAATATACCTTCTCACTGCAACTAGAGAAGGAGAGGGGGTTGGGGGGGGGGGGGATTGATGCGCTTGTTTTATCGCCTCAAGTACAATTCCAAGAATGACATCAACGACTGTGATCAAAATGTGAGACTTAGGGCGTACAAACTGAATGTGATTATTCACTTTCCATGAATTTTTCATCTACGACCGACCATCTAGCCAGTGAGTGGTTAATCAGCTAATCGCACGAGCGTGGATATCTTCTCGTTTCTCAAAACTATCCTTCTCATTTCTCGAAACTTTCTTTACTTCAAATTAAGATAAAATCATGAAGTGAAAGACTACCCCGATATTAAGTTGGTTTTAATCAAACCAAAACCAGAAGAATGAAAGAAAACAAATTGGTGAAAGTTTGGACAATATCCGATTAAAAATAGAAAGCTAAAGTTGTCATCTGTGAAACACTAATTGGCAACACTGTGACATATCTAGCGAGCTCCTTTCCAATTTGCTCTGTACAGAAAATTTCACAGACTTTAGTTATTGATGACGGAATAGATTTGTTTCATACATGATGCAGGGGTTGTATACAAAAACATATTTGCAATAGTTATATCTATATAGGGTGAATATGTACGGTCAAAAATCATCTTAAGGGAAAATATCATTTTTGAGCTTTTATTACAGGGCAAATAGGAGGATTTTTTTATTTTTGTTACGGTAAAAAGAGATACGTCAGAGATGACAATTTATGTATGATTGATAGCACCTTCCAAAAATTACAACTTTCCTATTTTAATGGTTTTTTGCTCAAACTTTTACTGACCTGTTTCTCAAATTTTCTGCTTCCATTAATACCAACTTAATATAAAAAAGGGACTACCCATTTATTAACTGATATCATATGGCGTAAAAAAACTATCATACTCCTATTTAAGGCAATATCATTAAAATCAAGTGAATGTACATATTTAAACTTAATATTATATATTCGTTAGGCACTTGAATAGCAAAAAAATTGCACATTCGAATACATTAAAATATATTTTTATTCCTGAGCGTTTTGCAAAACACTCCTTTTGTTGTACTCTCTATGGCATTTCATTTGTCCTATATATTTAAAGCATAATACACAAACTTGAACATATGGCGTACTGTGATTATGTGTTGCTTCCACACATGCTTCTCTTTCACAACATCCACGTAATCGGGTAGCTTGCTTCAAGGCAAAATTAATTTTCCTCCATCACGTTAATAAAGTCAACTCTAACTGATTATGTGAATAGACTAATTACAAACCTAACTGCCTTACTGATGTCCATGAACATCTTATTGGGAGAAGCATACAATCTGAACTCAACCATTCATATATCCAAAGAGAATATAAAAAATGTCATAAACCTGGGAGCCAGGCTACAAATCGGAAGTCCTCCGAATGATCGCATACGGCAGATATTCTTATCTACTTACAATAAATGAATTGCCTGATTAAATTGCTTCCCTTGTCAAAAAGATCTTGAATATTATACCCTACCAGGAAAAGGAATGATGTTCACACCCCCCGTGTACGAACTTCATTTGCTCAAAAATTGTATACTGGTATATCTTTCTGAAACAATCTTCACCTGATTTACTTCACCCTTCTTCTGTTCATCAATTTAAATAACAACTCAGGTTAAATTGTTGAATGTGTATAATAATAATAATGACAATTAGACATTATGTATAATTTTCCTATTTCTTATAATGTGTACCATTATGCATTTCATTGCAATTGTATAGGCGTGCTTCTGTGACACAAGTAAACCTTATCAGGGAAGGAAATTAATAATTCATGACTTCTCGTGTTCGTTTTTATGAACATTCCGGTGGTGGAAACATAATGATTGAAATAGGTGGGTTTTTATTAGCTCGTTACTCCTCTTTTTGTGTGCGTATTTCTTTCTGTATTTGTCTCAAATTTTATTTAACTCGTATAAAATTATGTGTCAAATCACCGCTCTTTTAAATTTGATGAAGTACGTCTTTCTAAAGTAAACATATTCTGTCCTGGTCATTTTCCCCGTATCCGGACACCTACCCCCTGGCCAACTACCCTCTATGACGACTACCCCCTGGCCAACCACCCTCTATGACGACTACCCCCTAGGGCAACCACCCTCTAGAACGACTACCCCCTATGACAACTACCCCTGGACAACTACTCCCTCGGAAAGTTGTCGTAGGGGGTAGTTGTCCTAGGGTTGGTATCCTAGGGGTGGTTATTTGGACTCCAAGTACTCGTTTTCTTTCATTCATCTCATCAAAAACCCCATAAGAATAACAAACATCTCCGCTACACTCATCGATAATGATCGCATACGGCAGATATCTCCCTAAAAAGTATGTAACAAATATTGGTTGAAGGGAGACTCTATTCATATGATTTGGAATGCATCGTTTATTGATAATAAATCATTTCAGAGTTAGTTTAGACTGCAAGAAAGATGAATTAAACCAGCCACATATATACTGGGTAGTGATACTGATGTGAGATGATTTGAAACGGGAGAGATGAACAGTGAAAACTCTCAACAGTTGGACCTTCCAGCATACAAAATATGTTATTATTGTGTGACTAACACTCTTATATTTCATTTCGTAAAATAATCAAAGCATGAAACTTTAATTCAAAAGATAACAGGTCATTACAACGCCCAAGCTAAGTTCGTACCATTTACATGATCTCGAAATCAAAATGTTTAAGGTCACAATCACGAAATGAATTGTACTAATTTGGCAAACATGATTAGAAATTCAACTTTTTTTTTCCTTCTTACAATTAATAACGACTAATGAAAGAGGAAAGGTAAACAAATTGCTAAAAAAAGCAGATCATGCAATATGTATAAGGTATATTTTGGCACTTTGAAGTGACTTGGATCGATAGATTACATTGATTTTTTTTTGTAAAGTGCTGATTGAGTTATTTGTACTCTCTATTTCTTCTTTTTGTATTAATTTATAATACGTCTACGATATTACGAAGCGAACTAAGCACATGAACTCGTGCGTGCTCATAAGTACACACACTTACACACACACACACACACACACACACATTTACACACACACGCACACGCGCGCATGCACACACGTTCACCCTCACGCACACTTCTAAACGCACATCCTGAATCCTATCTTGCACATTATCCAATGCCATCACTAAAATGATAGACACAATTATGCCTCTATGATTAATACGTAGTGTTACATTTATTATATTTTAAGGCCAGAATATTTTATTGCAGATTAATTGAGAAGCTTTCAATATCTGAAATATCTGTGCAGATAATTAAAGCCTCTCCGAAAACTTGATGGCAAAATTTCACCTAACTTGTATAATAATGTGAAAGAGAATGCCATTTAACACGCATTTCTGCAAGGATTTTCGAAACAAATGTGTTTGAAGACAAATACTGATGAAAGAATACAAAAGTGAGTTTTTGGGCATACAACAGCAAGCCCAAATATAGCATTCTGTCATCACTATTCGTCTTCAAACACATGTGTTTTGAAAATCCTTGCAGATCAGTGTGTGATAAATGACATACCCTATCGATTCCGTGTACAATTTAAGTTAAGTTTTGCCCCACAAAAGGTGCTTTACTTTTTTTTGTATATATATATTTTTTTGTTTTAAATTTCTTTTTACATACTTCAAACTTTGTTCTTATTCTTTGTGGAAAGTAGCTGTATACCGACAATTCGCACCGGCTGAATTTGTTAATATTTTTTTGGTACCTAAGGTGAAGCAATTAACATAATAATGACGGAGGAAAGATATCATATGGGCTCTTCAAATCTAATTAAAGTTTCCTTCAAAATTGGAGACACGTGCATTCAAGAACAACATTCCCGTTTTACCCATGTATTATATCATAGCTACTAGAGAATTGATAATGAGGATTAATGCCTTACCAAAGAGCTCTTATAGGGAATTCATTTGGTTTCGAACCCAGGGACTCCCGACATGTTACGAGTCCACTGCTCTAACACTGAGTCACTGCTCTAACACTGAGCCATTTTTAAGAGTTATGAAAAGATTAAACCTTATGCTCATGAGCTCAAAGTGAGGGAAATTGCTCCTTAGTATTTGAATGGAGCAAGATTTAAGGTATACTGAGTCGACTAAAAAGGAAAGTCGATTAAAAAAAAATCACATGAGACATGAGATGGCGCTGTTCTCATACAGGTCTGTAAACAAGATTGAATAGTTTCATGAAAGATAACAACATTTAAAGGTCTGAGATCAAGAGGTATCAAGAAGTATTTGAAAAGTATTCAAGAAGTATCTAATCGTCAAGATTGGCTTGTCTTATCCTCATCTGCTGCATTTCCTCGAGTCGGAAGAAAAGACTTACGGGTTATAGAAATTTCACATTCCTTTTTTTCTTCCAGGCAACTTCGAGAGGTGCAGCAGGGGAAGCCAATATTATTCTTTCATATTTTGTATCCTATGTGCCATTCTATTGTACCTTCTATTCTATGTTTGAAATGCCAAATAAACAATAATAATTTGGGAGAGTCGGTCCAATATATCTACCGTTCAGATACATCCACAGAAAACCCATATGGATGTGCACCAAATGCCTGCTGACTCCTGTATAAGCTCTTTAATTGAGTTTTAGACGATAACCCTTTGTAAATAATAACCCTATTTGGAACATTTCCATTAAGGACACAAACAAGTTATTTGTTCAACACGCCTAATGTATTTGTCTTTATATAGAATGGAAACCTTATTGGAAAATGCACGTTAGCAATATATGTAAACTTCTTTCACGAAATAATGGAAAGTTGTCCAGGGAGGGGGGGGGGGGGGAGTTGTCATAGAGGATGGTCGTCGTAGGGGTAGTTGTCTGGGGGTAGTTGTCAGTTGTCGTATGGGGTAGTTGTGCGGATTTTTGTATGGCTGACTGGCGGCGGTCGTGATGAGATCATAGCTTGGAAGCATGTTTAGAATGTCATTATGATACAGAGTCAGGTGCATAAATGTATTATGGTACCGATCAGTGTCCATTATTTTGTAGTAGGTCCACGTTCATATAGATCCAAATGACACTCTCACGATACCACCAACATCCAAATATTTTAATTCAAAATCATATTCATAGAAATTGCCCAAATAACCTAAATGAACCCCCCCCCCCCCACAAACACACACACACACACACACTCAGTATTATTTAGGGTACGCATACGCGTGTTCCCAGCGACCCCCCCCCCCTCCCCCTTTCAGCTAAGGTCTGGTGTGTAAAGTCAATACGGGTAGACCTTTTTCTTTTGTTACGAGCCGGAGAGTTTGGGAACACGCATGGTATCCCTCCGTTCACGTAGTGGGGGGGGGGGGGAATGAATCACTTACGATTCTCCATTAACATAAGCAGCACCAAAGTTTTGACCAACCCCACAGCATGGAAAAAACGCAAAAATACATTTTTTCGTAGTATCAGTGATACTTGGCTGCGCAACGAACCACATCTAAATCAAAATATGAAGGGATACAATCTTGTAAATAAAGATAGAAAAGAGAGGACCGGCGAACTGGCATTGCACATTTTAAGGAACTTTGATGCGTTGCCAATACCTGAACTAAATGTATGTCGCATTCCATTGAAAGCCCTTTTTTGTAGAAATGTGTACCGTCTACCAAGCTGCCCCCTTTGATATTTTATCCCACCAATACAAACTGTTTTATCCTCAAATATTGTCTTTTTAAACCTTGATTTATAATGGAGGAATTCAATATTAACCTGCTCAAGGCAGATGAAAATTCGATGTCAAAATTTTTTGGACTCCATGTACTCACACACTTTCATTCCTCTCATCAACAAATTAAACCAATAAGGATTAAAAAACATCTCCGCTACACTCATCGATAATATTTCCTCAAACTATCCGTATCTCAGTGCACACCTTGGGGTGTTTCACAAACACTAAGATCGACTTTAAGTTTGACTAAACTATTGCAGGCCGTTTATGCCACTGTTTGCTCTCACCATTTACTGGCATGGCCTCTCAGTGGACCTATAAATCGTGGTCACAAATCTACAGAATTTACCTTTTTTGATAGTTCATTATTAAAGGAAAATATATTATCTAAATATCATAACTGAGAGACCAATAGTGAGAGTAACCAGTCACATGATTGACCTGCCATAGTTTACTCCAACTTAAAGTCAATCTTAGTCTTTGTGAAACACCCCTAGGAATACTGTTGTCGCACATGGATCAGTGATAACTTCATAGTGTATTCTCACAGTCTTAAAAAACAACTTAACAAAAGCTCCCACTTTCACTCACCAGGATCTCGCAAATTAACTGAAGAAAACATGAACAGATTTAAACATAGTTTAGAAGTTACAGATTGGTCGAATGTATTACGTGCTCAACATGTTGATGAAGCATTGGAGTTATTCTTCGAAGTGTTCGTGACATTGTACAATGGCAACAAGGGGGCGACAAACTTATTCAGCACAACCCTTGCACTACACAATACGAAAAGACACCATGTCAACCTTGGGTAACAAAATTACTCTTACGCTGCATAAAAAGAAAAAACAGACTATTCTACAAATACAAAACACACGCATCTTATACCAATAAACGTAAATATAAAGCTATACAAATACCCTAACCAGCATTCCATGGTATTAAGCGCTATATAACAATTTAATATTAATATTATTATTACCACGATGAAATATTTCTCAAACAAATTTGTAACTCGCTACTTAAATGAACTTTGAAAATCATCACCAATGAGCTCAATATAAATCCTACTAAATCACACATAGAGGAAATTTACATACAGAACCAGTTGAAATTGCCCAAAGCTTGAATGATTACTTTGTAAAAATCGGCCCGAACCTTGCCGATAACTCTTTCGCCCTATAAACATTTTGCTGAACTTCACCAGGTCCTTTGACCCGATACATCATGATATTTGTTTTATACAAACTCTCTCGTTATGGTATTAGAGGAAGGGGCCTAAGAGTGGTAAAGGAACTATTTAACAAATAGGACACAATATGTTTTTACTAATGCCTGATAATCTGCATGGAAGAAATAACATGTTGCGTACAATAATGATCACTACTTGGTACCCTACTATTCACACTGTATATAAACTGTTTAAAGTATCTTCT
Organism: Strongylocentrotus droebachiensis; assembly: GCA_035222895.1. Lineage (NCBI taxonomy): Eukaryota > Metazoa > Echinodermata > Echinoidea > Camarodonta > Strongylocentrotidae > Strongylocentrotus > Strongylocentrotus droebachiensis. The sequence goes on from JAVYIG010000025.1 coordinate 112,477, forward strand.
AACATGTTATCATTTATTATATTCGCTGATGAATCTAACATCTTTTGCTCCCATCGTGATCCGATAACCCTACTTACAAAATTAACTCGGAACTTAATTCTGTTCAAAGCTGGATAGGGGCAAACAAATGATCTCTTAACATAAAAAGAAATATGATATGCCGTTCAGTATTTCAATACAAACACTCCTTGGTGACAAACACCCACGTCTATGAAGAGTACTATGAAGAGTAATAATGACATACACCTTATCCTACAGGACAAGCACTGCAACATTGATATCATCTTCCCTTGTCCTTAACGAGAACAGCCTTCGCTCAGAAAACTATTACCTAAACTGGACCAAATTATTGGAATAATATTAAATTTGGTAACAAAGCTCACACATTAAAAGCACCGAAAGTTGTCTCATTTAAATGGATTAAAAGATTCGTATACATAAACCACCGTTTTATCTATACCTAACTCCAATTGCTTTAACCTCCTACTCTCTACAGGATTTACTCCGTGATATCGTGACTCTCAAATCCTGGTTTATCTCTGTCTAACTTACACATTAAAACACACTCACAGCTGCATAACTTATTTATGATTATATATCATAACTCACCTAACTTATGTTAAGACTTACTTAAATTTTAACATTATAAGCGATGCTTTTCAATAGGCCTCTCATTTTCACATGTCACATCGAAAGAGTTTTACCTTCAATTATGTTCAAACTGTCAAGTGTGTAATTGCTAATAATGTAACTACAATCTTGCAATGCTTATAATATTGTTTCAAGATGTATTATCCTCCCTTTTGTTATATTTGTTGTGTATACATTCAAGCATGTCAAATAAATCAAATCAATCAATCAATTAAACAATTCAATGATTTTTGTGCGTTGATTTGATTAGACTCTAATGATATTATCTAAATACATTACAACAACTCCTTATTACATGTACTTTTCATTCTTTGATATTTCTACAAGTAGTAGCCTTTTTGATTTTCATTGAACAATCACTTTATATATGGTTGTTGTTGTTTCAATTTGCAAAAAAACATTTTCATTTCATGTGCGCGCATTCTAAAAGGTTTGTTCCTATCCATTTGTCTTTTTCCTTTTCAATTTTCATTTACATCCCAAATGGCAATTTGTCTTTTTCATTTTCAATTTGTACATATCCGATTGCATTAATATCAAGGTTCTTCCTCTGAATCACATTAATCATGTATTGATCAATCGCGATAGATATTTATATGTATTGATAATATTCATATTTTACTTTTCAAGAATTTGACATGTTTTGCAGCTGTTATTGATTTTTTTTTGTCTGTATATCATCTTTTTTCGAACATAATGATAGTACTAGTAGTAGTTGAAGTAGTAATACAATAATGAGTATAAAAGTAAACAAGTTATTCTATTATCAATGATCATTAACGTGACATTTACAATTGATACATTCACCATTGATACATTTTCTACAATACAGTATATGACATCATATAGACAATTTAAACACAAATATAATAATATTTAGTTACACGCTTAATGCATGCTATGTATGAACAAGATGAACTTGATGAATCCGATTATGCCAATAATCATAATTAGACAGTATTTTGACAATTTTACATAATATTCCTACGAATTTTGTATATTAAATGATATTTAAAAAGTCTTGTCTGTACATGTAGAACTAGGCCTATTGCTGGAAAACATGTTGTCTAAAATACCATTTGTTTTATTGAATTAAATTGAAAGATCATTACGCCTTGGTGTTAAACATTGGTAGGTGGGAACCCAGGATAGAAGAAGAGTTTCCGATCCACTCCTTGTTTTAAAACAGTGGTACTCTGAGTACCAATATCTTTTCCATCCTTGTCATGGCCTCTGATTGTGCGCACTCCCTTAGTCACCTGGCATGTGAAATACACCGAAATACAAATACAGGTACAAATAACAATAATATCATTATAATCAATAATTATTATAACAATGATAATAATAATGAGAAGGATAGATGTGTCGTGGTCCTGTTGATGATACTGTGAATCACATGCTCGAGTCCCGCTTTAGCAATAATCTCCTTTGGAAATATTGTAATGCACATTTGCCACTCTCCATCCAGGTGTAGTAAATGGGTACCCGGTAGGAAGAAATTCCTTGAATGCTTGAGCGACTAATCATGATAGGTCGGCTAAAGCCGGGTTCTTAAAGGGATCCGCTAACTTTGTCTTAGAACCTTTTTTAAAAAATCTTTGATTTAGCTCATGCTGCAATGATAATTATAAACCTTTAGGTCAGTCAGGAACCCCATGGCTTTTACAAGCTGATCGCTCGTCTGATTATCAAGATATTTATGATTGAAAATCGAAATCAAATTTTGCGTATGCCAAACGGTTTTCATAACACTACAGTCTATCGGAGAAAACGAGTATGGGAAAACCGGTCACTCAAAGGTTTTTACTGTTTTGAGGCATTTCTTGATTGGTCAATTTTAGTCAAGAAACATTGTTTCATAGCTTCATTAATATCTTGACCTTGAGAGGGAGCTATATAGCATAAAGAGTTTATTATATAGAATTTCATATCCTTAGCATCGATTTCGACCGCGATAACGATCACTAAATATTGCAGGATCGCATATGCTTCCAATATGTTCATTTGAACCAAATTCATGACCCCATACCAAAACTTTGTATTACCTTTAAGTAAAATATGTGTAATATGTGACTTTTACATGTGTTTTATTCTTATTTCATTGTTAACATAAAGATACATACATGCTTCTAACTAATTTATTATCTGTTAATATTTCATTTTGTTTCTACTATATACACCAACAGATTTTCATGTTCATAACTTATTTTCATGTTTATCTTTTAGACCTATCAATATAGTTTTAATGACACCGCGGGAGTTTACCGACTGGAGGCATTTGAAATCTTGTACGCTCGCTGAATTTTCAACTAAAAAAAATCAACAAGGAAAATTAAACCTCCAAATAGTACTTCTACTCCCAAATAGTACTCCCAAATAGTTTTTTTCAGAGCAACCTTTAAATAGTTGGAATATTTCTGGTCATGTGACGAGCTCTCAACCAATCAAAAATTAATACATTTTTGATGCAGGATATAATAACTCATAATCAACGGTATCTAAAGCCTTTGCCAGATCTAACATTACGGCACAGACAATGTATTTGTTACATTTAGTAGAACAGTAGCTGTAGAGTGATTAGGTCGAAATCCTGATTAGTAAATGCTCAACGATGCTTTGGTATTCAAGTAATCATAAAGTTCGTTATAGACCATTTTCTCTATTAAAAAAATTGTTGATAATAAAGTAAAGGGTAAAGGGTAACCTATGCCAACCTACACGGGACAGGTTTGAGTGCTGCACGTAGTTTCCGCAGACCATTAGGGACTTTTAGATTTACACGACGAGAGCGTGGACTGCCGCGTGTGACATTGTGTAAACCCTAATAAGGCCGGGGGGTTATTATGCCCCCCCTCCATGATTTGTCTGATTGCTCGAGAACGCGTATGGATGGCGCCCCGCCGCTCGCTGACTTTTTTCTTTCGAGTCTTGCGCATCTTTAAAAAAAAAAAAAAAAAAATCGGACCTACCGTTACAAGGTCACTTGACCATTTGTCTTTGCATGTCAGCCCGAAAATCTCTCATTTTTGTGATTTGTGTACAAAACATATGGAAATGTAATTTTTCCAAAAAATAGATTAAACATTGGTTATTGGGTCTTGTTTAAAGTTTAGGTGGTTGTTTTGGGAGTCAAAATAGTTGAATAGTAGTAAGAAATGAAATAAAACAACAAAAAAACAATAAAATACAGAAGTTAAAAAAAACAATAAAATACATAAGAAATTATCAAAACAAGAGATAATATAAGGAATAAACTGGCTCTTCCAAAAAGATTGTCGTATTTTTATTCCAAATGGTCTGATGAATATATGTAGTGAAAAAAAAATGCATAAATATGAATAATATATGATTTATGGGTAAAAATGTGATTTTATGACCTTATTTGCATAAATTACCATAAATATGCAAATAAGTGAATTTCCAAAAAAATGAAATTATCATATTATTCTATACACTTCACTTGACATGCGTGCAAATTTTCGCGGAGATCGGCCGCTTCAGGGCCAAGATCTTAAGGGGGGCCGTAATCCCCCCCCCCCCCGGCCGTACTAAGACCTCAAATAAACCGGCCTTTTTAGGGTTAAGGCACTGGGCAGTGCCTGAAAAAGACGTCACATTACCTTAAAGTTGATACTCTAAGACAATCCCAAATATTGAGATAATTACATCAATAGAAAGCTTTTAACCCCCAGAATAACACTAAATGGTGTCCAACTGACAAAAAAAAGTTAAGAATGGTGAATTTATGCGAGTAAACTCTACCAAACTATCTAGTCTGAAACCCGGAAGTGCATGTAGAGTCGGGCCTCTATCCGTGACGTCACGAACGGGACTCGTGGGCTCAGTGAGAGTGAATGGCAGTGATATCCCTACGTAAATGCTATCTTGTCAGAGCTTAGATTTGTTGTTGTTAAGGAGTATATTTGATGGATTTTCTGTTTTCATTTGAATGAAGAATAACAAAGCAACATTTTCCAGTCGCTGATTTCTTTTTATATCGTCATATTCACTTATTTCGTAGAGATTTAAGACGAGTTTACTGCTTAGGAAACAAGGTTTAAATCGTGCACATATGAATAGGCGGATGCATTATCTTGTCATCAGATAAGATACAGGAGCAGTTTTGTAAAACGAATAGGTCTAGAACTATGATAGCACTTATCATAGATGTGTGTGACTGCCTCAAAAAAGGATACAGTATCAGTTAAACATTATGTTGTAAAATATCAAACTTTAACGAGATCATGCAAGCGCGCTTCCTCTATAATATTTTGGCTATTGATGCGGCTCTTGCATGAACGTTCGTGAAGCGAGCAGAATCGGGAGGTAAGACCAAGCCGCTGCTCTAGGCGCTGCTTGCTTGTGATGGAACGTACGTGCGCTAGTGATATGCTTATCGGCAATTGCAAGAGAATGAAAGCGACGTTGCCAGCTAAGAAAAACAACTAACAAAGACTTGCTCCGATCCTGACTATACCGGTGTCAAAATTGGTAGATATGAAGGATCTTCAGGGCCAAGGAAGGCAAAAGACATGAGGAAAAAGGAAGAAGAAACCATCGGGAGATCGCTGTAACTGTGCATGGGTAGACAGCTACTGTTCACTCCGTGCCTGGGCCGATTTCAACACCAAAACAAAAATTACATGGTGAAAATATCGACTAATAGCACATCGTTGGCATGTGTATGTCATAATTTTTAAAAGGGGAATTGATATTAATACAATGAAGTACTAGGGGAAGGTAAAGAATTGTACATAGAATTATGATTTATTGGACTTTTCAGCCTTTGAAACAAAAATGAGCAGAAAATCGTATCACTCTGCACACGTTTGCTATGGAACATCCGGGTACGTGAATATACTCTTTCCCGGACATGATGTCATATATAGCAGACCAGCGCCGTGACTGATTTTCTACGCAAAGAGAGGCGGATATTTTCGACATTTCAATTGAGGATTTCGAGTAGCCAGATTTTTTTGGTGATATGCTATGTAATTAAAAAACTTATAAATAACATATGCTTGCCGTAGGTACCAAATTAAGATACATTTATTTGCTTAGAGTATCAGCTTTAATAGGATTTCACACGTGGCGGTCCACGTTCTCGTCGTGTAAATCTAAAAGTGCATATTGACTGTATGGACTGCAACCCGAACATACATGACACTCTTGTCACAAGCAGTTCCTGACTCAATCATTCATACAATTCTCTTAATTGTCAAACAGGAGTCTCTGCTTGCCTGTATACCAGCGTGCACATGATAATTGATTACGTCATGTTGGCAACCCAAAGACACCGCATGCAGAGAGCAGAAAACGAAGTCTGTGTACCCTGAGATCTAGAATCTTTACCATTTTGAGCCAGTTTTTTGTGAACCTGCCTCGAGTAAGTTATTTTGGAGTAAAATGGGTCTAAGGAAGAATACAAACCCTTAGCATGATGGTATCCAAATCTTCAAGGTCACGGTCGTTGTTGTAGACCACTTTGCATAACTCATCTACAATCCAAGATCCATAAGTTGTAAAACTCCATGTCATTTTTCCTGTGTGACAAACAAATTACAAAGAGCATGACAAGGTTTCACCATTCAATAGCATAATATATTATTTTAATGCGATTAACTGAGAAAAAATTAAATATTTTGCTATTCGCAAACAAGCGCTGTTAGATTATAAAATAATAATAATAATAATAATAATATTTTTAAGTCCAATCCAAATTTTATTAAGTTAAACCGAAAATGGAAATTCTTTTTGCCCAATTGAGCAGCGCCAGATCGACGTTGCTCTATCCCCTGTTGTTGAACGCGAAACAAGGTAGCAGCAACTCCCGTCTTTTAACGTCTTTTGGTATGACGCGGCCGGGGATCGAACACCCACGACCCGCCCGGTTGTGAGGCAGACCAAGAACTTCTTGGGCAGACACTCTACTGACTGAGCCAACATACCGCGAGCTCTGAGTTTCTTACTTGCGTTATTGTGGAATGCGTTCTCGCTGTACTCGATGGAATAAGAAAGCAAATGCATTTGGGGTGGGGGGGGGGGGGTGGGGGGAGAGGGACAGCAACATGCCAGCCGACTCAATTGCGATAGGTTCTTAAAGTATGTGATTACTATGTTCGGTGAAAGCAATTATTCCCACATGCCTGTGTTTTTTGTATTCGGACCAGATTTTAAAACAAATTACAAAAATATAAAATCAATCGCTAAATCCCAATTTAGTCTTGAAAGGAAGCCAAAACAAAACATTCTGAAAAACAGGGGCGGCCGAGCGACTTCCAAAGTGTGGGGGGGGGGGCACTAACAAAAAGGGCACTTTCTGGAAAAAAAGGGCACCTACAGAGGGAAATCTCAAGGCGAAAATATACAATTTTTTAGACATTGGTATATACCCCTACATTGTGATTACATTATCAGGGATGATTTCAATATTTGTTTCTCTTCATACATCATACTTTACAGTTGGGTGTGATGTCTGAAAATGCATTTACGAGCGAGCGAAGCGAGCGAGAAAAGAGCGAGAAAGCGAGCGAGAAAGATCTGTGAGGTCGCAGTGCGAAAAATTACATCTTATAAAGAGGAAAAAAGCCAATCGTGATGGGGTTATAAGCACATTCTCATAACGGAAGACTGAAAAGACCTTTGATAAGTTACATAATTATATCATCTTTAAATGCGAGCGAGCGCAGCGAGCGAACTTTTGGGGAAATTGCTCTTAGTTGCTTTAAATAAGGGGCACGTTTAATGATTACATGAAAAGGGGACAATTATCGAAAGGGATAAGACACTTATTAGAAAAGAAATGGAGCACGTGTCAAAGTACAAAGGATAGTTATAAGAGGTGAAAATGAGGCATTTTTTCACCTGAAAAGAGGCACTCACTAGTGATGAAAAAGAGGCGTTTACGAATATGGGAAATAGGCATTTGTTGACGGAAAAGGGGCACCCATCAGATTTTGATAGGGGCATTTATAAGAGGTTTAAAGGGGATAGGTCCCTTATTAGGGAGGAAAAGGGGCACGTATCATTATTAAAAGGGGAATTATCAGAGTTGAAAAGGGGCACTTATGAAAATGTAAAAGGGGAACTTATAATAACGGAAAATGTGCATTTGTTGAATGAAAAGGGGGCACCGTTCAGGCAGTTATGAGAAGGAGAAGGAGCTCTTTCTTTTTAATGGGGGCACTTATCATAAGGAAAAGGGGCACTTATTAGAAAGGGAAAGGGGTAGTTATGAGAAGGGGAAGGAGCTCTCTCTTTTTAATGGGGGCACTTATCATAAGGAAAAGGGGCACTTATTAGAAAATAAGAGGGGCACATGTTAAAATGAAAGGTGTGCTCATCCGAGTTTAAAAAAGGGGAAGGGGCATTTCTTACAAAGGAAAAAAGGGGAAGTTGTCAAAGTAAAAGGAGCACCTCTCAGTTTTGAATAGGGCAATTATCAGAGGTGAAGGGGGCACTTATTAAAAGTTAAAAGGGGCACTTCTCGTACTTGAAAAGAGGCACTTACAAGAGATTAAAAAGGACACTTATTCAAGATAACTTCAAGATTTATGAGAAGGGAAAATGGACACTTATTGCAAAGGAAAATGAGAACATGTCGAAGAAAAAGGGGCACGTGTCAAAAATAAAAAGGGCACTCGTCAGAGGTGAAAAGGGGGAAGGGGCACTTTTACTAATTAATAGGGGCACTTGTCAAAGTAAAAGGGGGCACCTTTTCTTATGTAAAAGGGTACTTCTTACAAAATAAAAGGGGCACTTTTCCTATGTAAAAAGGGGCACTTTTGGGGTATCTGAAAAAGTGGGGGGGCACTGTGCCCCCTGCCCCCCGGGAGGGCCGCCTCTGCTGACAAATGAACTATCATGATTGTACAATAGAATCAGCTATACGTGCCACACTCTCGACAACCTACTAATAAATGAATACACAGCTATATCACAGGAACCAGTTTACAAGGTTTAATAAACGGTATGGTATACGAGTGTACCTGTAAGTGGAAGTGAGTAAATGCGTGACAGCTAAACGGTTAAGAACTGGACAGAACAACACACTCAATGTTCATTTGGAGCTGCCCCTTTCACACCGGGCCATGCGTAGAGTTGCGTTGTGATGCGTACCGACTACACCGAGCGTACGCTGTCCTACGCTGGCCTACGTAACAATACGATGAGGGACGCATAGGGGTAAGCGGGATGGACGCAACAAATCAGACGTACTTTCGGCGTAGACACTAGACACAATAAGTACGCATTTTGTACGCAAGTCTACGCAACACTACCGTACAGCACGCCATGCCTACGCAATATTACGCTACCGTACGCCAATCCAACACAGCAGTAAAAGCTTGCGCACACCGTACGCAACCGCAAACGTAGCAGTACGCCAGGCCTACGTGAATGTTCGCAACTCTACGCTTGTTATGCGCAATCGTACGTGTAGGTACGCCAATTGCATACGCCGTAGGTACGCGGTGCCTTTACACATGGTAAGTAACTAGGTTGGACAAGCACTATGGCTTGCTTTACTGATATCAATCCTAACTATTGTTGACCATATACATACTCAAAATCATGTAGATGTATTCACATGTGCATTTGTAGCTTGTTGGTGAAAACTAGATTAAAAAATGATTCGTGTGTTGTGAGAGGCAGGGGGATGAAATTAAATAATGTAGAAATATCTCGTCGTAAGGGACCTAGCAAGAAGTATCTCATAATATTTACAACTTACATTGTAGCTACTTCAAAAGTATTACATTTGAAAACATTACGAACATGGTAAGACTATTTTCGTTATGTAATCAAATTTGATGCCTAAATGTTGGTCAATAGCCGTAGCCATGTTACATATTATTTCATTCACCTGTTACAAATGAGTGTATTTCAATAGTAAAAATGCGAGTTACATACATTAATTGTTGTCAGGTACGAAAAAAATTACGGCTTGTCCTACCTAGCAAACATGTAATGTACGAAATTTGCATTCTGACTATTGACATACAATTATTCGTAACAGGTGGATGAAATAGTTTGTATCGGGGCTCTGAACAAAGATTTGTGCATTAAATTAGATTTTATTACGTAAAAGGCCTATTTTTAAAAACAAGGCTCGTTAACATAGACGTTGACTATAAATTTGATTACATTACGAAAATGGCCTATCCGATACAGGTGTAAATACCGTATGAAGTGGAGTGTATCATGAAAATATCAGCGTTCTCCGGTAAGAAAGTTTTGGTTAGTGCTCCTGAAGAAGAACTGGACTCAGAGACTGATGAGCGTCTTGTTTCATCATCTTGTATAAAAGAAAGACACCGTATTCTTAATTCGTTTCGATAATATTTGGAGGAGTGGTGGAGGTATTTCTCAAGAATATCTGGGAAGTAATTGAGATAAGCAAAAATGCAAGGGATACTGTAAAAATAACTGGGTAAACAATTAAAACATGAATGAAATTATGTGTACAACCGACTTCGGGATAATTTTAAGTCCAATCACCTTTAACTTTTATTGAAAATTGAGATAAACTCGTCAATGTTAGGCCCGTCATTGCCTAAAGGATTGATGAACAAATAAATACCCCGATGTTGAAATAAGTTTACCCAACATTTGTTTCAGTGTATTAGGTCCTCATAAAAAAAAACTATTTGTAGAGACATGGTCAGTGTTGAATACATTATTCTATCTCGGTTTTGTATAACAGTTTTAAAAACATATATTGCGCTCGCTTTTGTTGCTCGAGATATGTATCTTGGATCAATGCTCAAAAAACATTCTTTCATGTTTTTTATATAGTTTCACAGACCGAGCAGATCTTCTAAATTTTAATATTTCGATAAATATTTGTATTATTATTTTATTGTTATCATGATTGATATCATTATCATCCTGATCGTTTTAAGATCATCATCATCATCATCCATAGAGGGCTTTTGTAAGGCTAATGAATGTGTGATATGGGGTATTTCATCAACTAAATTGACTTTAGTTGATGAACACCCCCCCCCCCCCCCACTGCCAGGGTCAGGTGGCCCTCCTTCCGATATTAAAAAGCTGGCAAAGCTATACGTACTTGAAAGGATTTCTAAAGTGATCCAACATTTGCCCCTACAAAAGTTACTCCAGGCTTTGTTTCCTTGAAGGTATAGTGTTAGGGTTAATGTTGGAATTGGGTTTTAAGTACGGTTAGGATAGATATATCGTGTATTCCAAAGTTGAAGTTAGGAATTTGGTTTTTATTTTATTTTATTTCTGCATTTTTCCCAAATATAGTATAACTGAATAAAAAAAGAACATATAAATGTAAGGTATAATACAACATAAACAAACAATAATTTCTACATGTCAAAATGTTATAATAACGAAACTTCATATTTTAATAACATATTTTCATAAATTTAAAGTATTATCCGAACTATTCTGTTGGAAAAGTGCAGGAGTCCGCAATCATAAGCAAAGCTTGACAAGGATGACGGCCTCAAAAAAGGAGCAATTATCACATGAGATAGCTCCTTTCAATCGATTTCTACCATACCTCCCCAGCATGCATCAATGATGAGAACCTTTGGTTTGCCAAGCAGTACTCCTGAGAACATTTTCAGCAAATCTGGAATTGGTAGTATGTTTCTGTCAAATCCTTCAATGCCCTCTTCATTGCCATGGCTAGATATGTACACAACTGCTGATTGGGGTTTGTCCTTCTCTAGTTGTTTCGTGAACTCTTTAACAGCCTTTTCCATTCCCTGTCGATGTGATAAAGGCCATATTTGATTAAACATGGACGAACGTATAAATCCAAGTTTAGAACAAGTATTAAAGGCTTATAGTTGCATATGGAACGGTATGGTTATGCGATTAAATTGTGAAATAAACCTCTATAAGTAATTTGGAATGATTGGGTAATGATATTATACTATCAGGCAATGATACGGTTTTGGAATCATCAGATCGACTCAACCCTTCAGGAAATCACAAAAGCACTGCACACTGATACAGTTATGTGAAACTGCAGTTAGGTCTACACGTACCTTCAAAACTTAGCCCACAGCTTTAAAACTTCTATAGTCATATTTTTTAATATGAGGCCATATACGGAACACTCCTTTTTAACTAACATGGATGCTTTGATATTGTCCCCCTTAGAATAAGAACAATGAGAAAGCTCAAAATTTAACTTATACCTTCACTAAATCACTCTTTTCACAAAGTAAAACTCGAAGGTGTTAGTGATATTGTATTCCAAGTAATAATGTTAAATATAACCTGGAACAAAACAGCCATTAACATATCTGTAACTGATGTTTGCAAATGTTTTGTGAAAAGGTTTCCATGTGCACATATGCACTAGTTATCATCATATAGGATTTGGAAACCCATTGTGTATTTTTCTTCAACTTTATTTTAGGCTTTAGATAACGAGAGTCAGGCTCAACTAGCACAAGTGCTATCGTTTACTCTATTTTACCATCGATCACAATCTCAGTGTAAATAGTCATTTATTGTTTAACTCTTGAAACTAAATTTACTTGTAACTATTTTTTTAATAATGTATATTGCTGTAAAACATGTACATTAATTTATGTCATGTTAATATTTATGTTATATTAACATTGTCATTCAATATTGATATATCTTTTGTTTCAATATTTTCAATGGCGGTCAATACATAAATTCAATTTTAAAAAATTCAATAAATTAGATAAATGAGATGAAGTATTGTTCAAAACGTGATGGAAATGACTTGCAGTATACAAGTAAATTAATTTTGTTTCAAATGTTTCACAGATTTCTGTCGTACTTGGGATTTTCACTTTTTCTTGAAGTAAATGATACTGTGTTTGGCTTTCTCGTTTGGATATTTGCCTTTTACCATAAGCTTCCGAATTTTACACGTACGTACGCGTATGTAGGTGAAAGCCAATTCTAAGATTTGAATAGATTTTCAAGGACTTTTCATTTTATTATAGTTTGCCTATTGCATCAGGATCGAAGCTTGTTTAAGGTAGTAAGCTATTTCATAAACAAATCTACCAGAACTACCCACACAAGGTAGTAGCTTGTGTAACTTTTATAGTTATACTCCGTTAATTTATTGTTTGATGAAAAGTCACAAATTTTGACATACCACTTTGGAGAGGTTTTGACCGGTTCGAACATCGTATCCGAGAGCAGCCAACAGCTTGTTCATATTGTTGATATCCATATCTGCCCAAGGCCTAGGGGATGCTGCTGGGAGCTCTCCCTTTTTTGGAAAGTTTGCGTTGCCTATGACGAGCGCGTTTCCTTTCACATGAGATTCCCACATAACGTATTGCTGAAGGAACATAAAATGACGCAAGATATCCTGGTAATTTTAATATACAGGATAAAACATAACAAATAGAAAGTGAGTGATAATATTTCCAAAGTGAAAGTTCCAATGAAACTATTTACCGAAAATTCGAAATGTAAACTTTCATCTCCCTGATGGGACCGACATAAACTGAAATGATACAACGATTAATTGTTGTAGGGTACCACAAACGCATTCTCTTTCTGCTAATTCACGTAATATCAGTCACATTTGTAAAGCAATACATACTACGTTTCTAAATGGTTTAAATTGTTATTATTATTATCCAGGTCATTGGATTTGATTAATAATCCACACATGATAGTGTACATGCTCTGTTCCCGAGAAGTATTCCAGCCAAGTGCCGTTTACAAGCTTACACATGCCAATACAACCATATTGCACTGATAATTACTGTAGTAGCCGAAGCCATGGGAGACGGGATAAGGCTTTCCAAGCACATTGAAGGTGTTGTAATTTCGATTCGATTTTCACTATTCAATTAAAATGGAATGTCAATATTCGATGTCAACGGAACCTTAATGGAAAGCTCGTTAGTAATCATAATTTAACCGAGAAAAGTGGGATTTTGACTTAATCGGCATTGAAAAGGAAAAGAGAATGTGGCATTTGCGATTTAATGGCGAAAACTAGAGAAAACTCTGGCCACTCAATAAGAGTAGACGTTTCATACAAGATTTTGATCGACATGAAGAATTTGTTGCTCCATTTCTTCCAATTTGTTGGTAATTTTGGTTTATAGAGTGAGACGGTAAGACTCCTCATCTTCCAAAATGTCATCATGTTATTTGGGGCTGTATTCTGATTAAAGCAGACATGCATTAAAACAACAACTACAACTACAACAACTCTAACTACAATAGCAACAACTACACACAACAACGTTATGATGTTTTCGATTTCTTATTTCGAAAAAACAGGCAAGGTGATTTTTCAGGAAAAATGTGTAGTGTATTAGAGGGGCCCAGTCTTTTATTATTATCTGTTTCATCACTTGATGGCCTGTCTTGGTTTCTAATATTTCAAACCAGCAGGGTCATACCTAAATCAAACATTTTCGTCTCTTACATTCGTTAGCCTCTTGTTTGGGTAGGGTCGGCTCCTCCTCTAGAGCCGCCCTACCCAAATAGGAGGCTAACGATCGAAAGAGACAGAAATTTCATACCCTAGTCGGCCCGAGGAGAACCACATGAGACCAACTTCAAACAGACCGAACGAGCAATTATATGGCCCTTAATACCCTAGTCACATCACCAAACCGACTCCACATGGACTCCAGACAACTATCTGCAACCCCAATTTCGGTTTGTTGTCAGTCAGGTGTAACTTGGGTATAAGAGCCAAAACTCTGTCGGTTTAGAGTCTATGTTTTAATTTATTTGGTGGTATGACGGATATTTTTGTTACCTCGATCGGCTTATATTTTTCGGTTAGGTCGTTTGTTTTTTTGATCGTTTGTGTTTTCGAGGTGTGTATGTGTGTGTGTGGAGGGGGGGGGGTATGATATGCAATCAGGCACCGAGATTTCTCGCACACGCGCAAACACACGTACAAGCGGACGAATATTAAACAATCACACACATCCACACACAATCACACACACACACACTAGCGTATTCACTAACTAACGATTTGGAACTATTTTCCCTGAAAAGTGTGACGGAAGACTTCTAAAGACCACCCTCTCCCTCAAAAGTTTGTGTGTGGGTGCATTAGTGTAGTGTGGGTGTGATATATACCCGTGGTCAGGCGGTTTAACTAAGGTATTTGATCATACCATTTCACGATCCGATCCGTCAGGGCCCGACTTAGCTGGCGTCACAGTATGGTTCTTCCATTTATCTAGGGGGTAATGGTGTAAAGACAGTAATATAAATCGTAATACTGATGATGAAATTATTGTAATGATGATAATGACGATGATAGTGAAATATGGTAATGATAATAATCAATAAGAACATCAACAACAATTATGATGATACAAACAAAAATAATTAGAACAATTATGATAATTGTCATCATCAATACCATCATCATAATAATTATACTGCATACTACCAATATAATGATGATGACAGCAATATTGGACGTTTTTGGCGCTAAGGGCCAAAATAATCGTAGAAAGTACCAGGACTTACTTTGTCAGAAAGAAGATGTATAGAAGTTCATAAGAGAAACAATATGTTGGATGATCTAGGGCATTTGCTATCAGGAAGGTGTCGTCAGAACCCCCCCCCCCCCCCCCCCCCACTCCGCCTCCAAGGCGCGGATCCAGGATTTCTTAGGGGGGCGAATTTGAAATTATGAGAGCCAAATATTGGTACGTAATGGTGACCAGCAGTGACGGGGGGTGCAGGGAGGGGCGAGTTCCCCCTCCCTCCTCCGCGAAGCGCGGTAGCTTTGACATTTCAATAAATTATTAGAGAAAGAAGACGATTCGTTGTACCGTTCCCAAAAATCTTCCTACGTCCTCTTCCTTTTCACTACTCTCTGTTTTTGGCCGGCGTTTTTTTTGGGGGGACCACCCCACTGCTACCCTGGCTACGCGCCTGCGGTCAGATGAACATTCAGGGGTCCGCCTTAGGGCCCTAGGCGGGGTCCAGGGGGCAGAGCCCCGGAAGCTCAGGGGTTTAAGGCATTTAATTACGGTCAGATGAGCATTCAGGGGTCCGCCTTAGGGCCCTAGGCGGGGTCCAGGGGGGGGGGGCAGAGCCCCGGAGGTTCAGGGGTTTTAGGCATTTAATTACGGTCAGATGAGCATTATTTTGATACCTAACTGTGACACTGGCAAGTCACTAATTGGCGTGGGGTTCAGGGGGCGGAGCCCTCGGAAGCTCAACGGTTTTATGCACTCAATTACGGTCATATTAGCATTCAGGGTTCCGTCTTAGGGCCCTAGGCGGGGTCCAGGGGGCAGAGCCCCGGAAGTTCAGGGGTTTTAGGCATTTATTTACGGTCAGATGAGCATTATCTTGATACCTAACTGTGACACTGGCAGGTCACTAATTGGCGTGGGGTCCAGGGGGCAGAGCCCCAGAAATCAGGGATTTTAGGCATTAAATTACCGTCAGATGAGCATCTAAGGGCCCGCCTTAGGGCCCTAGGTGGAATCCAGGGGGCAGAGCCCTCGGGGTTTTAGGAATCATGGTCAGATGAGCATATTTTGATACCTCATTATAATGTGACACTGGCAGTTAACTATTTGTTCTTTCTTGCTCTCTTTCTTTCTATTTCTCTTTAATATACTTTTTCAAAAAAAGTGTGTGTGGGGGGGGGGGGGCTCTAAGATCCCGATTACCGCCGTTCCACGGGCCCTGACATGTAGGCATCTCAAGAAGTATTTTCTTGTCTGGCTGTAAATTTAGAAATTTGTCATTTTCCAGCAAACGCATACAAAAGTATAATTTACTTAAAAGTGAGAAAAAATCTCGGAAAATGATGTCATTTCAGCATTATTTGTAAACCACCGTTATGGAATTAGAAATAAACCACGTTTGAATTTTATTTCCCCAAAGCCCCCCCCCCCTCCCCTATCAGTACACCAGTGCCCCCCCCCCCCGATCTACACCTTGTTGGCGAGAAAATTGCAACTGATATCCCTTACCTTTCTTCATTCTCTTTTTTTTTCTTTCCCTTTCTCTCCTCTTTCCCTTTCCCTTCCCTTCCTTCTCCCTCTTTTAGGTTTGCTGGGGGGGGGGGGGGGAGGGGGAGGTCATTTTTCCCCCCACCCCGCCCAACACATTGTTGGCGGGATTAACCGCAACTGATCTCCCCTTTTTCTTTTCTCCCTTTTCTTTTCTTCTTTCTTTTTTTTTGTTCCCTTTTAGCTCTCCTCTTTTCCTTTTCCTTCTTTCTCTCTTTTGTTTATATTTATTTATATTTTTTGCGGAGGGGGGGGGGGGGCAAGACCCGCTCGACCCCCTCCCCCCTGGATCCGCGCCTGCCGCCTCCCCAAGCAACATACTTAAAGGGCATTTTACCTTTAAAATGCTCTCGGATTATAGGAGCAAAAATTGTTATCTTCCAATAAAAAAAACTAAGCAGTAATTGAATTCAGTTCAAACTAATCTTGACAGCACTGTTATTTCTAACTTCGATATCAAATGTTTTTATTCTGTAGTGTGTAATTTTTCAATGCGGGGCACTGGTATTAGTATCTTAAGAGACACCACCCCCCCCCCCCCCCCTCCTCCCTCACACAACCGAACTACAGGATTGCACCACCTATTGATTGATAATGCACGTTCATAGAGAAGCTTGCTATGTATATATACCGCGAATCTTCTCTAGTTATGCCTTGAAAAAGAAGATGGTTCTTGTATCATGTTAGAGGAAGCGGTGATAGAAGTAAGATAACTATCAATGTAATTTGCCCCATTTTCATATTATAATAATGTGTTTTGCTTCTTTCTTAAAAATGAATCCCATAAATATGAATACCTTACCATCAGGAGATGTTGGGGGATTACTAGGTCCTGCTGCACCATGTCGTCCGCTGGAATCTATGATAGTGATGAAATAAAACCTACATAATCACAAAGACTTTCGATAAGTCAACTCTATGGTGATATCAATACCCCCAATGTATTATCCCACAAACATACATAGAAGTCTTTTTGACTTCATGTATACCAGAATGGGTTTTGCGGGGATGTGGGGGTAAGGGTGGGAGGGGCTGGTCATTGGGGGGGGGGGGGGTAAGAGGACACTTTTTTTTGGGGGGGGGGTCTCGAATTTTGAAAATTTGACATTTTGTTCCGTTGGGGGGGGGGGTAAGGTAAGGTCACCTTTATTAGGTAAGCCTCAAGGGGGGGTTAACCCCGAACCCCCCCCCCCCCCTCCTGCGTACGCGCCTGTCTGCGTGTGTGTACATGTGTATACTGTATAATTCAACAGTAATTGTAATAATTTCATGATCTTACTTCTACTGGAAAAACAAATACTACATTATTTACCATCTGTCGTATCCATTGGCAGTTCAGAGGTACGCGATGGATTTCCTTTGGGTGGCACCGTCGCAGTATCTATATCAAAATCATAATAATAATACTAATAATACTAATAGTAATACGTTATTAATAAATTGCAATTTTCAGGTATGTTCGTATGCGCTTTACAATTACGTTATTAACAGAAGAATTGAGTTTTTTGTTTAATTTTCTTTAGGTATTGAGAGATCGGTTGTTGCGAAGAAATCAAATATAGTATTGAATTCATACAAATGGAAACACATTTCAGCATTGGAGTTAAGAAAAATTAGGGAGCATTCAAAAGAAATTAACCAATTGCAATTGTAAATTGAGGTCCAAAGATGTACAGATAATTACATTTGGTAATGCCCATGTATCATTCTTATTATCATCATCATCATCATTGTTATTATTAGTAGTAGTATTTTTTATAATAATTATTATTCAACTATTGGTATCGGTATTAAAATATGTATGTTTTGGTTGGGTATCTACAATCCAACTTTTTCAAGGTCTATGTTTAAATCGTACACAATAGAGACACACCATCATGAAAGTACATTACATCCAAATATCTAATCAGACTTTCTAATCAAGATCATAATACTTATTAATATCCATATGGGCGTGTACGCAGAATTATGCCTGGGGCAGAGGGGTTCGGATGCTGTCGTACTCTACCAAAATATTGCGTGTCACATTTCTAAGAGATCGCAAAAATGTTGAATGTAAGTTTGTCCTTAAATTTTATAAGGCAAGAAACAATATTAGAAGGCTAACAATGCGCTTTCCAAATAGGATGTTTTTCCGAATATTGGGTGTTTTGAAAGGACTGCCCTCAGCAATCCCATTTATACATCAACAACAAAACGGCCATTGTCACGAACTTATTCTTCTTTTCCTTTCTTTTTGCCTTTTTCGTGCGTGTGAGAAAATTCGACGGGAAATTGGATTGCAGCCCTGCGCTCAGTCGATGAGTTTAGCAAATGGTTATCAGGCAAAGTGGTACCTTCAAATCGTTTTACGTCTAATTAGAGACAGAAGGGCGTTAAACTTGGGTTAAAATATATGAAGTGACGCCCTCCTGGCTCCGGATATTCAATTTATATTGCTAGAAGTGCTCTGTACTCACCAGCGACAACCACGGGAAAACACACGCCGAGTATGTCATTTCGTTTCAGTTTTGTCAAGGCATCTATCAAAGTCTGTTTCATTGTTGGTGATGTTTGTGTTTTCGCCCAGTCTCTCAGCAAATCTAAAGACCCCATATGTGAATTATCTTGTTTGTTTTTTTCCCGAGCCGGTTCAATATCATACGAGGGAATGTCTAGTGCACCTCCGAGTTCATCTATTTGTTTATCTTTCTTTGTTCTTTTGGCAACTTCTCTCAAGATATTGTCGAAATCTTGCCTGTCTGTACCCGCCATTCTAGATACATGAATAACAAAAACATCAGAAAATAACTTAGACTTCCCAGGAGGTCATTTTAAACATTGTTTAAATGAATAAATGAGATATGGTCGTTAAACATTTATTCCTAAACTTTTGAAGAAATAAAACCCGTAGCAGATTTCGTTGTAATCAAATTCGGGTCACGTATACGAAACTTGATTGAAAACAAATACCATAATTTCTTGATTTGTTTTCATCAAAAGTATACAGATATTTACCTTACATGCAGGCAATGCCATTTTGCCGTCAACTATATTTGTGGAGAGCAACGACAACGTAAACTTGTTGGATGTGAAAAGTAAGTTTAGATATAAAGATGAGCACTGGTCATGTGATCATATTGTTGCAAAATCACCTGGAATCAATTGGGAAAGAAAGATTACGTAAAACAAAAGAATTGGTGAGTACTATGAGTTCTTAAATGATCAAATTGAGAGTGAAGTGACATAATTAGGCATGTGAAACTACACGCAAATTCGACATTGCTCCATACGCCTCACAAATTATTTTCCATCTTCGACATAACTTAACCTTCTCTAAAGTGACTTGGTAACATTGTCTCAGATTCTGAAACAAACATCCTGGATTTAGCTTATGCTGTAACCATAATTATAAACCTTTAGGTCAGTCAGGAACCCTATGACTTTTACTAGCCGATCGCCTGTCTGATTATCAAGATATTTATGAGTGGAAATCGAAATATCAAAATTCGTTTTCCTAACCGTTTTTATAATACAGACTATATATTGGGGAGAATGAGTACGGTAAAGCCTGTCACTCAATTTTTGTATAACTTTTTTGAGGCACTTCATGATCACTTTGAAGCGCAATTTGTTTTGGGATTTATTATTACACCTTTTCACAGACACTGATAACACGTTGGGCCATGCATCTCAGGTTTAACATTGTTAAACGATGCCTAAGAAGCACTGTTCTATTTATTACCCTCAAGCCCGCCCTCAAGACAATGCACTTAAAGGGCCCATGACATCGAAATACAAGTGTATTCCTGTTGGAGTGCAGTCCTGCATACATCTCATATTTTGATATGTAATCTTCTGAATTTTTTTCATAGATTTTTAAATATTTGTTTAAATATTTGTTTTTCAGACTTGCTAAGCTCCACCCCAAAAACCTCCAGATCTCATTCCCCTTGTGACATCATGTGTCAGTCATCAATGAGCTAACTTGAGAAAGTGGAATGTATCTTTGCCGAAGTCGACCACCTGTTACAATACCACAAACAATATCAACATATAAGTTGCTATGTCAGACATGTCAGACTTAACTAATATTCTAGAATAGACAATGGTATGTAATTTCCCCCAGCTTAGCACACGTTCATAATAGAATTGCATGCTTCCATACATATGTACAATACATCATCATTGCCTTTGTCTTCCTGGTAATGCTACACCATGTCTGAAATAGCAACATGTATGTTGCTATTGTATTACGTATTGTAACAGGTGGTCGACTTCGGAGATGCATGGCCCAACGTGTTATCAGTGTCTGTGAAAAGGTGTAATAATGAATCCCTAAACAAATTGCGCTTCAAAGTGATCATGAAGTGCCTCAAAAAAGTTATAAAAAAATTGAGTAACCGGCTTTACCGTACTCATTCTCCCAAATAGACTATAGTCTGCATTATAAACACGGTTAGGAAAACGAATTTTGATATTTCGATTTCCACTCATAAATATGTATGCAGGACTGCACAACAACAGGAATACACTTGTATTTCGATGTCATGGGCCCTTTAATTGCCACTCGATAAGTTGATCCTATGGCGACGAATTGTTGCAGATCTGTGACTCAGAGAAACACTGCCCTTAATGAAATGCAAATACACAGGGTAACAATTTTGCATTAACAATCATGATAATGAAAGAGAACTAGTTTTCGCGGTAGATAGGTCTCATGAACCGTACTTTGATTCCAAGCGTTGAGCCGTAACTGCACTCTTAGTATAAAGAAGTGCAGCTCTGTGACTCAGAGATACACTGCTATTTTATCAGTGAGTGTGTATACTTGAATACATTTTTTTTTAATGCAAATACACAGGGTAATATTTGCGCATTAACAATCATGATAAAGAGATTCATGAACAGTACTTTGACACTAGGCACTGAGCCGGAACGGCAATTTTTCATCAAAGCTATAGGGTCAGGAATTTTGTAAGTGTATGTTTTTTGTAAGTTTAAGCTTGATTCTCTTGACGGTACTATATATTCCACTTATTTTCGTACGCTATTTAGAAGAAGTATGCGTAAAATAGTATTTCTGCTTATTGTACAACGTTCATACCCAATTTGTATAGCCGCTCAACACAGCTCAGTCCAGAGTCACCTATACACGTTAGTTTGGCCAACTTAGTTTCATATGGTCACAACATGGCTATTTTGTTTTTGCTCAACAGTGCAGGATTCGTCATATTGTGCCCAACTCAAACAAGGTTAGCAAAACTCTCCTAATCAATGGCTCTTGTCATAGCAAGGACCTCAAAGAAAAATTCCCAAAGGTATTTTCAATTTCGATACCCTTTGGATTATATACAGAAATATTTTTGGATAAATATAATATCTCATGCACGTAACCGGAGTGTTGGCTCAGTCAGTAGAGCGTTCGCCTCACAACCGGGAGGTCGTGGGTTCGATCCCCGGCCGCGTCATACCAGGCATAACATAACATAATCAGGCATGTGAGATCGCATACAGAATTTGGTATGTGAGATTACATACATTATTAGGAATATGAGATTACATACCGAATTAGGAAGATGAGTTTACATAAAAAATCAGGTAAGTAAAAATTGCATACAGAATGAGGCATGAGAGATAACACACATAACTAGGTATGTGAGACTTCATATAGAATTATGTATGTGAAATGAAACAACACACAAATTCGACATTGGTCCAAACGGTTGAGCTAGTTCTTGTCAAATTTCGAATATGAGTGCACTTCAATAGCTTTTCAAGTACCAGCCATCTTTATCATAACTCGATCTTATCCTTAATAAGAAGCATTATTTTGACATAACTCGATCTTATCCTTAATAAGAAGCATTATTCTATATCTTACCTTCAATATAATGTACTTAATCACACCTCGAAATATTGATCCTATGGCGACGAATCTCCGAACGTTGCAGATCTGTGACTCAGAGATACACTTGTATACATATACTTGAATGTGTGTTTTATTGAAATGCAAATACCCAGGGTAATAATTGTGCATTAGCAATAAGGATAATGAAAGAGAACTAGTTTTCACAGTAGGTAAGATTTATGAACAGTACTTTGATACTAGGCATTGAGCCGCAACGGCAACCTTTCATGAAAGCCAGGGTCCGTAAATTTGTTTGTGTATGTTTTTTGTAAGTTTTAGCTTGATTCTCTTGATGAAACTATTATATTCCACTTCTTTTCATACGCTATTTAGAAGAAATATGCTTAAAATAGTATTTCTGCTTATTGTACAGCGTTCATACCCAATTTGTATAGTCGCTCAACACTGCTGAAGGCGCGCCAACACAGCTCAGTCCAGAGTCACCTATACACAAAGTGGGGCCAACTTACTTTTATGTGGTCACAACATGGCCATTTCGTTATTTTGTTCTTGCTCAACAAAGCAGTATTCGTGATATTGTGTCCAACTCAAATAAGGTTTATAGCGAAACTTTCCTAATCAATGGTTCTTGCCATAGCAAGGACCTTGAAGAAATAATCCGAAAGGAATATTTATTGCAGTACTCTTTGGATTATTTACATAAAAAGTTTGTTGGTAACTGTAATATGTCATGTAAAAGGCTACTTGAATTTCCTCCCGCTGAATCTTCTTTACCCTGTTATACACGGATTAATATCAATGGCAAAACGTATTGCAAAAACAACAAAAAGCAAAATGAAAGCATAGGGAATAACTTTGTACAGTTTAGGCATTTAGATGGTCAGTTGCTTTCCTCGCCTCTCTCCAAGGTCGCTCGTTTTTTAAAAGAACAATTATGCAGAGAACACAGGGCACCAACAATTGATGTTTGTTTGTTTGTTTGTTTGTTTTATTTCCACTTTTTCATATCAATACAAAGAAACATACAAATGAATACAATGAATAACATGTAAGTTTGACAAAGTTTGTTTCTAGTTTAAATAAAAGTTTCATACTGTTACAAAAGGAAAAAGCAGGAGACCACATGTCGTAAGCGTAAATGCTTGAACATGACCGTGGCCTCTGCCGAGTTAACAAAATAAAAGAACAACCCATGCAACTGCATTGTATTCATTGTTAAATAAGATATAAGTGAAGTGATTAAAAGTGAGCATGCATGGGTGATTTAATTTTGAGTGAAAATAACAAAACAAATTTAGTGAAATATTTCGTGTTGAGAAGTGCATTTGTGCAAGGTGCAAAAAATTTAGCTTGGTGGAACAAAAAAGAGACTAATACCGTGATATTTAATTGTGTGTTGGTTTCAGTTACGGGTGATAATATTAAAATGTATGCAGGGTCCATTTCTGTTGACAAAGACAGAACAATTCAAGACATAACAAATTAGATCATTTTTAAATTTCTATGTAAGATCTAGTAAACTATACTGAGTTAACAAATATGCTTTCATATAAGCTTTAAAAGAATAAAGGGAGGTCCTAGTTTTAATATGGTTCGGTAAGTTATTCCAAATATCTGGTCCATGGTGTCTAATTGATCGTAGGGCTAAACTAAGTTTGGGATTATTAAGATGGTAATCATGACCATGTCGAGTTAAATATGAGTGTACGTTTACATTTAATAAATAAAAGTTTAAGAAAGATGCTGGAAGAGTTTTGGAAGTGTACTTATACATAAAAATGGCAGTTTGGAGCGTATGTATATCATGAACCTTTAATGTTTTTAATTGACTAAATAACGGGTTCGAATTTGCAAGATAGTTAGAGTGTGTACAAATACGAATTGCTCTCTTCTGCAAAAGAAATATTGAGTTTATTTTAGTTTTACTACAGTTTGCCCATATAATATTACAATATGTTATATATGGTAAAATTAAAGTATTATAAAGAATAAACAAAGATCTATCATTTATCAAACATTTCATTTTATACAAAATACCAATATTCCGGGATATCAAAATATTTATGTTATGAATGTGTTCGTTCCAAGACAAATTTGAGTCAATAATAACTCCTAAAAATTTCGTTGATTGTTTTTCTACCAGGGATAAACCATCTATAAACAAATTACATTGTGGTTGGTCTTGGGAGTTAATAGTTCTAAAACGGATAAAATTAGTTTTACTTATATTTAAGGATAATTTATTACATTTAAACCATATTGAAATATTACACAAATCATGATTTACAGTATCAACAAGTGTATCAATATTTTTGTGTGAGTAAAGTATATTTGTATCGTCGGCAAAAAGAATGTAAGTTAGAATATTTGATGATTTTATTATATCATTTACATAAATCAAAAATAAGAGCGGGCCTAAGATGGAGCCTTGAGGAACTCCACATGTGAGGTTCAATTTTGAGGAACTATTAGAATGATAATAAACATACTGTGTTCTATTTTTAAGATAGTCCTCAAACCAGGATAGAGCAAGGCCTCTGATACCATAGTGTTCTAGTTTATGAAGTAAGATTGTATGATCAATGGTATCAAAGGCCTTACTCAGATCCATAAAAACACCTATAACATGCTTTTTATTTGCGAGAGATTCAATTATTTTATCACAAAGTTTAATTAAAGCAAAATCAGTTGAATGATTTTTCCTAAATCCAAACTGGTTAGGAATTAAAATATCGTGGTCATTCAAAAAAGAAATCAATCTTTTATATACCAATTTCTCAAAAACCTTTGAAATACTTGATAATAATGATATGGGACGATAATTTTGAAGTTTAGATGGGTCATCTTTTTTATGAATCGGTATAACCTTAGCAATTTTTAATAAGTTAGGACAGGAACCAGTAGAAAGAGAAATGTTACATATATGAACCAATGGAGAAACAATAAAGTGTATTATTTGCTTAATGAGATTCATACTTAACCCATCTGGTCCTGATGACTTGCTTGATTTCAGTGATTGAACTATACTAACTACCTCATGAATTGTTGTGGGAGTAAAGAATAATGAATTTTCAGAGGGTTCTAAAAGATATTGAGAAAAATGATTGTTGCCAGCATCTATCTTAGAGGCTAATTTGGGACCTACATTAACAAAGTACTCATTAAAATAATTAGCACATTCATTCAAATTATTAATGTCTTGTCCATTAACATTAATGGTTGTATTAATATGATTTTTCTTACCCGTAAGATCTTTGATAATATTCCAAAGAGAATTATTATTTTGAGTACTCGCAATTTTATTTGAGTAATATAATTTGCGGGATAGCCGAATAATAGATGTTAACTTATTTCTATATTTTTTATATTTATCTAAATCAATATGATCTTTACTTCGTAACGCTTTCTTATATAATCGATTGCGAGTCGCAATCGATCGTAAAATGCCCCTCGTTGTCCATGGTTTCTTAGCCTTTTTTTTATTTAACTTAATTCGAACCAAAGGTATATTTTTGTTGTAATAATACATTAATTTATTCAAAAATATATCGTAAGCATCATTTGCAACTACTAAATTAAATACATCAACCCAAGATTCTGATGCTAAGTCCACCCGAAAGCTCTGAATATTAGCATCCGTTTCTTTCCGAACGTATATATACTTCATGGACTCATGTTTAAATAACTGAATTGTAGGGGAAATAACAAATATGGGGAGGTGATCAGAAATATCAGAATACAATATTCCATTCTGACTGTTTTCATTAAAAATATTCGAAAATATATTGTCTATTAAAGTTTCAGTTATACTAGTTATTCGGGTAGCTTTGTTAATATGTGGATGGAGGGAATAAGAAGAGAGTGTAGTTAGTAACCTAAGTCCAATATTATTCAATGCAGGTGGTAGAAGATTAATATTATAATCCCCCATAAGATATATGATTTTATTTTCACGCGATATTAAAGAAAGACTTTCTTCTAATCTATCTACAAACATATCAATATTACTATGAGGAGGTCTATACATTACTCCAACAAGTATATTTTTAGCTTGTTTATTTATAATTTCAATAAAAATATATTCGGAGCCATCTACACTTAAGTCAGGTCTCTCTTTAAATGTTAAGGAATCATGAATGTACAAGGCTACTCCACCCCCTCGTCCATAATTACGATCAGCCCTAATTAGTTTATAATGTTCAATATTAAATAAAGGAGGTGATTTATTATTCAACCATGTTTCCGTTATCCCTATTATGGAAAACGGAAAATGTTGTATAGAAGAAAAAAATAAATCCATAGAATCGAAGTTTTTATTCATGCTTCTAGCATTAATATGCAACAAACTAAGGGACTGTTGATTATGGCCATCATTATTTAAATTAAAAGCAGCGTTGAAATCGTCAGTAGTAAAATATGTTGACTCATTTTCTGTTACATCTTGGTTAATTTCTAAATCAAAATTCATATGACTAAATTCAATATAGGCCTACAATTATCAAATAAAATAATTAAGAAATGGGCCCATGTAATGATTTGAATATGATGTAGAATAATAAAGTTGATATGTAACGTTAAGTATGTAAAATGTTTCACTTCGTACTAGTCTCAATATAAACAGTCGTTTCACCGTGGGTGCATGTGCAATGACTTGTGCAAGTGCTAAAATAATATAAAGAATGGTGAGTGAATGAACGGAACAGCGAATTGCAGCCATTGGTGGCGGTTCCGGTTGAGTACTGACCACCGCCAGTTCAGGAAAAAAAAGGAAAAAAAGAAAAAAAGAAAGAAAGGGGGGGGGAATAATTAAACATGAGAGAACGTACAGTATTAAAGGCAAATATGTGTGGGTATATACAGGGACAGGTAAGAGGAATGCAGGTTAGAATAGATCATTTAAATACGCAAGAGTGTATAGGTTACGAGGTTCCAAAGAAATGGATCAGGGTCCGCCATTCATATGCTACAACAGTATTGATGGTAAACAGCAAGGAATTTATATTAAAATGAATCGTATCGACACAGTTAACAATGTATTTTTATTCGACTTTATTTAACAATAAGAATGTTACACCTGCGAATTTCCACGCAGTTAACCTCAATACATGTGGGCAGTTCTTAAACAAATAATAACAAAGACAATATAAAGAAAGAGGAACAGATCGTAATCTAGAGTCTTAATCTGTAAAAAAAAAGGGAATTGTTAACAATCAAGATAAAGTTGTTTAAGATCAATCCTTCCAATATAAATGTGTTTATATTAGATAACATAACAGACGTAGGGAATAGAATTTAAACAAAAAACGGAAATTCTACAGTGTTAACATTTAGAAAGCATGTTTTCTGTTGTGGGTAAAGGGCACTCACCCCGAAAACGCACACACGACCCGGGAAACACGACAAAAGGAACCGATACGCTTTAGAAATCGTATAAAGCACGAGCTCCAACCATGCATACCAAGCCGCGGGCAGGTCCTCGAAGAGAATGTCATTAATTAGCATAGCAAAATATTTATTTCAAACAAAATTTTAAAAAGAAAAAAAAAGAGAAAAAAAAAAAAGAAGAACAAAAAAATCACTCTGCGATAGGAAAAATTTCTATAGTATTTGAAAGGATAGTATTTTTAAGTTATCATAATACCAATACTGAAAAAAAAAAAAAAAAAAAATTGCAACTGGCAGAATTCATTTCAATGTCGATAACATGAGGAAAATACATGCATAACCATCATGGCTAGTACAAATCCATGAAATAAAACAAGTAAATGTATCACAGTGCAACATTTTTGGTTTCAACTA
This sequence comes from Strongylocentrotus droebachiensis, assembly GCA_035222895.1. NCBI lineage: Eukaryota > Metazoa > Echinodermata > Echinoidea > Camarodonta > Strongylocentrotidae > Strongylocentrotus > Strongylocentrotus droebachiensis. The sequence continues at coordinate 140,776 of JAVYIG010000025.1, forward strand.
GTCTTTCGAGTCTGTATAGTGGTCACATAATTACAAACAAACAAAAACTCCATGATTGAAAATATTGCGGAAGTGACAACAAACGATTATAAATACAAAGAGGAAGAAAAAAAAATCTATATATATATATATATAATATGACAAAAATACAAAAACATCATGGCGGGTACAAAATATCCATGAAATAAAACAAGTAAATGTGTCACAGTACAACATTTTCAATTTCTACTAGTCTTTCAAGTCTGTATAGTGGTCACAAAATTTTAAAAATAAATTCCATGATTGAAATATTGCGGAAGTGACAACAAACAATTATAAATACAAAGAGGAAGAAAAAAAAATCTATATATATATAATATGAAAAAAATACAAAAATATCTTGACATTTTTGCGTCAAGAAAAACAAAATATACATACTTAATTATATGCGTAAGTACATAAATACTTTAACATGCATTATGTATATACGTTTGATTTTTAAAGCGTATAATTCATATCATATGCAAGGGCGAGACATAAATAACCGAAGTTGAAAGTCGGTGTGTCCATACAGAGTTCTATTTCGGTTTAAGCATGTCCATTACATATTTCCTTAAAATGTTATGTAGAGGTTTTAATGGGCGAACATACAAGAGTCTAAAATAAATGTTCAATCAAATGTATAATTTGATCATTGTTCATTCTTTGTATGTAAAGTCATTGTTTCTCACAAAGTATTTTTTCAATTTTTTTTTTTTCTCTTTCGGCGTAAATTAGAGTCTGTAATGTTGAACAGAGAGAAATATAATACAGCAAGCAAAGAAGAAAAAAAGAAAACAAAAAACGTATTTTATCGTAGAATAAATACGTAGTTCATGCTTACATCTTTTGTTGTTTTGATAGGTATCATTCCTGGTGATTATTCCATGTGTTGGTGCCTTTGTTTTTCCATTGTAAGATCACAGAGGTGCCTTGAACAATTATCCTGGTGGATAGACCTCGTTCCTTTCGGAGCTTGTAGGCCTCGTTAGCTAAGATGCCGCGTCGTTGTTTCAGGACAGGCGGTAGGTCCGTCCTGACAGTGATACGGCTCGCTTGGGCAGGTGGGGTGGGCGTTGGCTGGTTACCTCCTGGTCCGGCTCCTACGGTGCGGCTGCGTAGTTGGCGCTGGAAGAGTGATAGGACGTGATCGCGGTCGGCCATGACGGCAAATCGGGCAATGATGGGGGTCGGTGATCGGGGCTGGGTGTTCTGACCCTGTGGTAGACGGCGGGGCAATCGGTGGGCGTTGATTAGCGGGATAGTTTCTGCTCTGGCATTCTCCATTCCGAGCTCTTTAAATGCTTTACGAACGATGATATATGTATCCTCGCTCTGCTCGGTCTCGTGTACTCCATATATGAGAAGGTTTTGCTTTCTGTTGTAAATCTCTAGTGACAACATTTTGTCCTCCATTTTTTGTATCTCTTCCTTCATTTTTGCTTTCAGAATAGGCAGCTCGGTCGTTTCAATATCGTGCAGTTTGTTAGAGTTGAATTCAACACTTTGTTCCAAATTCGTTAGTTTGTCACTAAGTCCACTCACTTCTCGTGTTAGCGTATCGATTTTGCCACACATCATAGTTGCGAGGTCTTGAATTGACTTTTGAATGTCACTGTTCGTTGGGTGCTGAGACTGGGGCTGGGGCAAAGCGGGTAATGCCTTGCCCGAGTTGTCTGGCGGGCTGTGGGTGGTATCTCGGTTACGTGTCCGCGGCCGGGTGGTAGCTCCAGCTACACCAGTAGCCATTTTGAATTCGTGTGAAGTAGGATCAGTTTAAGTGGTATAATCGGTAGAACAACAATTAATTTCCACTTTCTCAATAATGTCAGCGCATAAGGAAACCAGGTCGGAATAGTTCGCGTTGAAATAAATCAGATTTTAGAACAGGCGGTGGTCAAATAAAAAAAAACCGGAAGAGCAGAAAGCTAATGCACGTCCGTACTCATTGCAGGCTAACTCGGAAATATGTAAGGGAACATTACTTTGTTCAACGTAATGTCTTTACAAAATTACCCGTTCCTGGTGTCGGTAAGCACCATCACAACCCTTTTAACACAGAACGTAAGCACAACACTCAATGCACCAATAATTGATGTGAGGATAAGTTAGTTTGGTGGCATTATAAAGATTGCGTTGGATATGACAATTGGTATGTACTACGTGTTCTTGAATGATCAAATTGAGAGGAAATGTTCTCATTCTTACTGAAGATCTCATACTCTACACATATAATTAGGTATGTGAAATTACACACAGAATTACACACAGCGTGTGAGATAATACAAGGAGTTATATGTTAGACTACAGACACATCCGACATTGGTTCGAGCTAGTTCTTGTCAAATTTCGAATATGAGCACACTTCTATAACTTCCAGGCGAAAGCTCATTTACGATTTTCTTCAAGTGACATGAAAAGAATGAGAAGACTCACAATATATTTTCCATCTTCAACATAACTCGTCCTTCTCTTTGATATTAAAAAGGATCAGTTTTCTATTTCTTACATTCAAGACAATGCATTTACTTATACCTTGAAATGTTAATCGTATGGCGACGAACGTCGCAGATGTGTGCTTAGAGATACACAGTAATGTTATCAGTGAGTGTGAAGACTTGAATATGTGTTTTATTGAAATGCAGCTATACACACATGCAGTATGAATTTTGCATTGACAATCAGGATAATAGAAGAGTACTAGTTTCCACGGTAGATATGATTCATGAATAGTACTTTGATGCTAGGCATTAGACCGTAACATCAATCCAGGGTCAGGAATCACAAGGCACCAATAATTGATGTGAGAGTAAATTCTATTTTTAAACGCAATATCTGTACAGTTAACAGTTCCTGGTTTCGGTTAGCTCCATCACAGTCCTTTTTATACATAACAGTTCTGCACAAAACACAATGCATCACTAATTGAAGTGAGGGTTAATTGCTTTGTTCGACGCAATTCCTCTTTTGTAAAATTAAGTCTTTCTGGTCTTTGTAAGCTACAATACAACTCTTTTTAACACAGACAAATGTACCACGAAACACAAGGCACAAATAATTGATTTGAGCGCAAATTGCTTTGTATATCGCGAATTCTTTTTTTTTTAATACCCTCTTTTGGTGTTAGTAAGCTCAATTAGAACTCTTTTAACACAGAATAATATGCTTTGTTCAACGAAATATCTTTACCAAATTACCCGCTTTTGGTCTTGGTCTTGGTTACCTACATAACAACCCTTTTAACATAGTACAATTTAGAACAAAACTTAAGAACCAAATTAAAATGTTAGAGTAAATTACTTCGGTCAGAGCTATGTCTTCAAACAATTATTCGTTTCTAGTCTTGGTAAGCTACGATAGAACCCTTTTAACACAGAATGATAAAGCACAGAACACAAGGCACCAAAAATTGATGTGAGGGTACATTCAATTTTTATACGCAGTGTCTTTACAAAATTACCCTTTCCTGGTCTAGTTTAGCTCCATTACAAAACTTTTAACACAGAACAATTTAAAACAAAACACAAGGCACCATAAATAATGTGAGGGTAAATTTTATTTGTCAACGCAACGTCTTTACAAAATTACCCAATTCTTGTCTTGGTTAGCTCCTTTACAACCCTTTTAATACCTTACAGTTTAGCACAAAGCACAATCCACCAGTAATTGATGTGAGGGTAAATATCTTTGGTATCATTTAAACGATTAGAGAGAGAGAGAGAGAGAGGGAGAGAGAGAGAGGAAATGGCTTGGACACATAATGCGGCATGATGAGGGCTTGATGTTCAGAGTCATAGAAGATCGTATTTATGGAAAGAAGAAGAGGGGAAGACCTCGTAAAGGCTTTCTTGACGATTTAATCACAGAATGTGGAGCAACAGGGTATGAAACGCTGAAACGGATGACTCAAGAACAAGGAACTTGGAGAGATACTTGAAATAACATTTTAATTGGGTCACTGAACCTGTCATAAACTGACAGATCACTATTGATGATGATCATTGTAAAGATTACGTAGGACACGATAATTGGTGTGTACTACGTGTTCTTGAATTATCAAATTGAGATGAAATTTTCTCATTATTGCTGAAGATCTCATGCATCACACGCAGAATTAGGTATGAAAGATTACAAACAGAATGAGGTATGTGAGAGTAGATACATAATTAGGTGTGTGAGAATACACACATAATTTGTGTATTGGAGATAACATACATAATAAGGTATGACAGATTACACACATAATTAGATTTGAGAGATTATATACAGAATTAGGTATACGATATGTCATACAGAATTAGGTATGTGAGATTACATACAAAATTAGGAATATGAGATTACAAACAGCATTAGGAATATGAGATTAGATACAATAATTAGGAATATGAGATTACATACATAATTAAGTATGACATATTACATTGGCAATTAGGTTTGAGAGATTGCATACTAAATTCGTCATGACAGATACCATACAGAACTAGGTATGTGAAACAACAAACACATTCGACATTGGTTCAAAAGGTTTAGCTAGTTCATATAGAATTTCGAATATGAGTGGACTTCAATAGTTTTTCAGGTGTCAGCCATCTTTATCATAACTCAATCTTCTCCTTAATAAGAAGTACTGTTCTATATCTTACCTTCAATACAATGCAGTTACACCTCGAAATGCTGATCCTATGGCGACGAAACTCCGACCGTTGCAGATCTGTGACTCAGAGATACACAGGTGTCCTTGTATCCGTGTGTGTGTGTATACTTGAATGTGTGTTTTTATTAAAATGCAAATACCCAGGGTAATAATTGTGCATTAGCAATAAGGATAATTAAAGAGAACTAGTTTTCACAGTGGGTAAGATTTATGAACAGTACTTTGATACTAGGCATTGAGCCGCAACGGCAATCTTTCATGAAAGCCAGGGTCCGTAAATTTGTTTGTGTATGTTTTTTGTAAGTTTTAGCTTGATTCTCTTGATGAAACTATTATATTCCACTTCTTTTCATACGCTATTTAGAAGAAATATGCTTAAAATAGTATTTCTGCTTATTGTACAGCGTTCATACGCAATTTGTATAGTCGCTCAACACTGCTGAAGGCGCGCCAACACAGCTCAGTCCAGAGTCACCTATACACATAGTGGGGCCAACTTATTTTTATGTGGTCACAACATGGCCATTTCGTTATTTTGTTCTTGCTCAACAAAGTAGTATTCGTGATATTGTGTCCAACTCAAATAAGGTTTATAGCAAAACTTTCCTTATCAATGGCTCTTGCCATAGCAAGGGCCTTGAAGAAATAATCCGAAAGGGATATTTATTGCAGTACTCTTTGGATTATTTACATAAATAGTTTTTTGGTAACTGTAATATGTCATGCAAAAGGCTACTTGAATTTCCTCCCGCTGAATTCTTCGCTATCTTCTTTACCCTGTTATATACGGATTAATATCAATGGCAAAACGTATTGCAAAAACAACAAAAAGCAAAATGAAAGCATAGGGAATAACTTTGTACAGTTTAGGCATTTCGATGGTCAGTTGCTTTCCTCGCCTCTCTCCAAGGTCGCTCGTTTTCTAAAAGAACAATTATGCAGAGAACACAGGGCACCAACAATTGATGTAAGGGAACATTACTTTGTTCAACGTAATGTCTTTACAAAATTACCCGTTCCTGGTGTCGGTAAGCACCATCACAACCCTTTTAACACAGAACGTAAGCACAACACTCAAGGCACCAATAATTGATGTGAGGATAAGTTAGTTTGGTGGCATTATAAAGATTGCGTTGGATATGACAATTGGTATGTACTACGTGTTCTTGAATGATCAAATTGCGAGGAAATTTTCTCATTCTTACTGAAGATCTCATACTCTACACATATAATTAGGTATGTGAAATTACACACAGAATTACACACAGCGTGTGAGATAATACAAGGAGTTATATGTTAGACTACAGACACATCCGACATTGGTTCGAGCTAGTTCTTGTCAAATTTCGAATATGAGCACACTTCTATAACTTCCAGGCGAAAGCTCATTTACGATTTTCTTCAAGTGACATGAAAAGAATGAGAAGACTCACAATATATTTTCCATCTTCAACATAACTCGTCCTTCTCTTTGATATTAAAAAGGATCAGTTTTCTATTTCTTACATTCAAGACAATGCATTTACTTATACCTTGAAATGTTAATCGTATGGCGACGAACGTCGCAGATGTGTGCTTAGAGATACACAGTAATGTTATCAGTGAGTGTGAAGACTTGAATATGTGTTTTATTGAAATGCAGCTATACACACATGCAGTATGAATTTTGCATTGACAATCAGGATAATAGAAGAGTACTAGTTTCCACGGTAGATATGATTCATGAATAGTACTTTGATGCTAGGCATTAGACCGTAACATCAATCCAGGGTCAGGAATCACAAGGCACCAATAATTGATGTGAGAGTAAATTCTATTTTTAAACGCAATATCTGTACAGTTAACAGTTCCTGGTTTCGGTTAGCTCCATCACAGTCCTTTTTATACATAACAGTTCTGCACAAAACACAATGCATCACTAATTGAAGTGAGGGTTAATTGCTTTGTTCGACGCAATTCCTCTTTTGTAAAATTAAGTCTTTCTGGTCTTTGTAAGCTACAATACAACTCTTTTTAACACAGACAAATGTACCACGAAACACAAGGCACAAATAATTGATTTGAGCGCAAATTGCTTTGTATATCGCGAATTCTTTTTTTTTTAATACCCTCTTTTGGTGTTAGTAAGCTCAATTAGAACTCTTTTAACACAGAATAATATGCTTTGTTCAACGAAATATCTTTACCAAATTACCCGCTTTTGGTCTTGGTCTTGGTTACCTACATAACAACCCTTTTAACATAGTACAATTTAGAACAAAACTTAAGAACCAAATTAAAATGTTAGAGTAAATTACTTCGGTCAGAGCTATGTCTTCAAACAATTATTCGTTTCTAGTCTTGGTAAGCTACGATAGAACCCTTTTAACACAGAATGATAAAGCACAGAACACAAGGCACCAAAAATTGATGTGAGGGTACATTCAATTTTTATACGCAGTGTCTTTACAAAATTACCCTTTCCTGGTCTAGTTTAGCTCCATTACAAAACTTTTAACACAGAACAATTTAAAACAAAACACAAGGCACCATAAATAATGTGAGGGTAAATTTTATTTGTCAACGCAACGTCTTTACAAAATTACCCGATTCTTGTCTTGGTTAGCTCCTTTACAACCCTTTTAATACCTTACAGTTTAGCACAAAGCACAATCCACCAGTAATTAATGTGAGGGTAAATATCTTTGGTATCATTTAGACGATTAGAGAGAGAGAGACAGAAGAAATTGCTTGGACACATAATGCGGCATGATGAAGGCTTGATGCTCAGAGTCATAGAAGGTCGTATTTATGGAAAGAAGAAGAGGGGAAGACCTCGTAAAGGCTTTCTTGACGATTTAATCACAGAATGTGGAGCAACAGGGTATGAAACGCTGAAACGGATGACTCAAGAACAAGGAACTTGGAGAGATACTTGAAATAACATTTTAATTGGGTCACTGAACCTGTCATAAACTGACAGATCACTATTGATGATGATCATTGTAAAGATTACGTAGGACACGATAATTGGTGTGTACTACGTGTTCTTGAATTATCAAATTGAGATGAAATTTTCTCATTATTGCTGAAGATCTCATGCATCACACGCAGAATTAGGTATGAAAGATTACAAACAGAATGAGGTATGTGAGAGTAGATACATAATTAGGTGTGTGAGAATACACACATAATTTGTGTATTGGAGATAACATACATAATAAGGTATGACAGATTACACACATAATTAGATTTGAGAGATTATATACAGAATTAGGTATACGATATGTCATACAGAATTAGGTATGTGAGATTACATACAAAATTAGGAATATGAGATTACAAACAGCATTAGGAATATGAGATTAGATACAATAATTAGGAATATGAGATTACATACATAATTAAGTATGACATATTACATTGGCAATTAGGTTTGAGAGATTGCATACTAAATTCGTCATGACAGATACCATACAGAACTAGGTATGTGAAACAACAAACACATTCGACATTGGTTCAAAAGGTTTAGCTAGTTCATATAGAATTTCGAATATGAGTGGACTTCAATAGTTTTTCAGGTGTCAGCCATCTTTATCATAACTCAATCTTCTCCTTAATAAGAAGTACTGTTCTATATCTTACCTTCAATACAATGCAGTTACACCTCGAAATGCTGATCCTATGGCGACGAAACTCCGACCGTTGCAGATCTGTGACTCAGAGATACACAGGTGTCCTTGTATCCGTGTGTGTGTGTATACTTGAATGTGTGTTTTTATTAAAATGCAAATACCCAGGGTAATAATTGTGCATTAGCAATAAGGATAATTAAAGAGAACTAGTTTTCACAGTGGGTAAGATTTATGAACAGTACTTTGATACTAGGCATTGAGCCGCAACGGCAATCTTTCATGAAAGCCAGGGTCCGTAAATTTGTTTGTGTATGTTTTTTGTAAGTTTTAGCTTGATTCTCTTGATGAAACTATTATATTCCACTTCTTTTCATACGCTATTTAGAAGAAATATGCTTAAAATAGTATTTCTGCTTATTGTACAGCGTTCATACGCAATTTGTATAGTCGCTCAACACTGCTGAAGGCGCGCCAACACAGCTCAGTCCAGAGTCACCTATACACATAGTGGGGCCAACTTATTTTTATGTGGTCACAACATGGCCATTTCGTCATTTTGTTCTTGCTCAACAAAGTAGTATTCGTGATATTGTGTCCAACTCAAATAAGGTTTATAGCAAAACTTTCCTTATCAATGGCTCTTGCCATAGCAAGGGCCTTGAAGAAATAATCCGAAAGGGATATTTATTGCAGTACTCTTTGGATTATTTACATAAATAGTTTTTTGGTAACTGTAATATGTCATGCAAAAGGCTACTTGAATTTCCTCCCGCTGAATTCTTCGCTATCTTCTTTACCCTGTTATATACGGATTAATATCAATGGCAAAACGTATTGCAAAAACAACAAAAAGCAAAATGAAAGCATAGGGAATAACTTTGTACAGTTTAGGCATTTCGATGGTCAGTTGCTTTCCTCGCCTCTCTCCAAGGTCGCTCGTTTTCTAAAAGAACAATTATGCAGAGAACACAGGGCACCAACAATTGATGTAAGGGAACATTACTTTGTTCAACGTAATGTCTTTACAAAATTACCCGTTCCTGGTGTCGGTAAGCACCATCACAACCCTTTTAACACAGAACGTAAGCACAACACTCAAGGCACCAATAATTGATGTGAGGATAAGTTAGTTTGGTGGCATTATAAAGATTGCGTTGGATATGACAATTGGTATGTACTACGTGTTCTTGAATGATCAAATTGCGAGGAAATTTTCTCATTCTTACTGAAGATCTCATACTCTACACATATAATTAGGTATGTGAAATTACACACAGAATTACACACAGCGTGTGAGATAATACAAGGAGTTATATGTTAGACTACAGACACATCCGACATTGGTTCGAGCTAGTTCTTGTCAAATTTCGAATATGAGCACACTTCTATAACTTCCAGGCGAAAGCTCATTTACGATTTTCTTCAAGTGACATGAAAAGAATGAGAAGACTCACAATATATTTTCCATCTTCAACATAACTCGTCCTTCTCTTTGATATTAAAAAGGATCAGTTTTCTATTTCTTACATTCAAGACAATGCATTTACTTATACCTTGAAATGTTAATCGTATGGCGACGAACGTCGCAGATGTGTGCTTAGAGATACACAGTAATGTTATCAGTGAGTGTGAAGACTTGAATATGTGTTTTATTGAAATGCAGCTATACACACATGCAGTATGAATTTTGCATTGACAATCAGGATAATAGAAGAGTACTAGTTTCCACGGTAGATATGATTCATGAATAGTACTTTGATGCTAGGCATTAGACCGTAACATCAATCCAGGGTCAGGAATCACAAGGCACCAATAATTGATGTGAGAGTAAATTCTATTTTTAAACGCAATATCTGTACAGTTAACAGTTCCTGGTTTCGGTTAGCTCCATCACAGTCCTTTTTATACATAACAGTTCTGCACAAAACACAATGCATCACTAATTGAAGTGAGGGTTAATTGCTTTGTTCGACGCAATTCCTCTTTTGTAAAATTAAGTCTTTCTGGTCTTTGTAAGCTACAATACAACTCTTTTTAACACAGACAAATGTACCACGAAACACAAGGCACAAATAATTGATTTGAGCGCAAATTGCTTTGTATATCGCGAATTCTTTTTTTTTTAATACCCTCTTTTGGTGTTAGTAAGCTCAATTAGAACTCTTTTAACACAGAATAATATGCTTTGTTCAACGAAATATCTTTACCAAATTACCCGCTTTTGGTCTTGGTCTTGGTTACCTACATAACAACCCTTTTAACATAGTACAATTTAGAACAAAACTTAAGAACCAAATTAAAATGTTAGAGTAAATTACTTCGGTCAGAGCTATGTCTTCAAACAATTATTCGTTTCTAGTCTTGGTAAGCTACGATAGAACCCTTTTAACACAGAATGATAAAGCACAGAACACAAGGCACCAAAAATTGATGTGAGGGTACATTCAATTTTTATACGCAGTGTCTTTACAAAATTACCCTTTCCTGGTCTAGTTTAGCTCCATTACAAAACTTTTAACACAGAACAATTTAAAACAAAACACAAGGCACCATAAATAATGTGAGGGTAAATTTTATTTGTCAACGCAACGTCTTTACAAAATTACCCAATTCTTGTCTTGGTTAGCTCCTTTACAACCCTTTTAATACCTTACAGTTTAGCACAAAGCACAATCCACCAGTAATTGATGTGAGGGTAAATATCTTTGGTATCATTTAAACGATTAGAGAGAGAGAGAGAGAGAGGGAGAGAGAGAGAGGAAATGGCTTGGACACATAATGCGGCATGATGAGGGCTTGATGTTCAGAGTCATAGAAGATCGTATTTATGGAAAGAAGAAGAGGGGAAGACCTCGTAAAGGCTTTCTTGACGATTTAATCACAGAATGTGGAGCAACAGGGTATGAAACGCTGAAACGGATGACTCAAGAACAAGGAACTTGGAGAGATACTTGATATAACATTTTAATTGGGTCACTGAACCTGTCATAAACTGACAGATCACTATTGATGATGATCATTGTAAAGATTAGGTAGGACACGATAATTGGTGTGTACTACGTGTTCTTGAATTATCAAATTGAGATGAAATTTTCTCATTATTGCTGAAGATCTCATGCATCACACGCAGAATTAGGTATGAAAGATTACAAACAGAATGAGGTATGTGAGAGTAGATACATAATTAGGTGTGTGAGAATACACACATAATTTGTGTATTGGAGATAACATACATAATAAGGTATGACAGATTACACACATAATTAGATTTGAGAGATTATATACAGAATTAGGTATACGATATGTCATACAGAATTAGGTATGTGAGATTACATACAAAATTAGGAATATGAGATTACAAACAGCATTAGGAATATGAGATTAGATACAATAATTAGGAATATGAGATTACATACATAATTAAGTATGACATATTACATTGGCAATTAGGTTTGAGAGATTGCATACTAAATTCGTCATGACAGATACCATACAGAACTAGGTATGTGAAACAACAAACACATTCGACATTGGTTCAAAAGGTTTAGCTAGTTCATATAGAATTTCGAATATGAGTGGACTTCAATAGTTTTTCAGGTGTCAGCCATCTTTATCATAACTCAATCTTCTCCTTAATAAGAAGTACTGTTCTATATCTTACCTTCAATACAATGCAGTTACACCTCGAAATGCTGATCCTATGGCGACGAAACTCCGACCGTTGCAGATCTGTGACTCAGAGATACACAGGTGTCCTTGTATCCGTGTGTGTGTGTATACTTGAATGTGTGTTTTTATTAAAATGCAAATACCCAGGGTAATAATTGTGCATTAGCAATAAGGATAATTAAAGAGAACTAGTTTTCACAGTGGGTAAGATTTATGAACAGTACTTTGATACTAGGCATTGAGCCGCAACGGCAATCTTTCATGAAAGCCAGGGTCCGTAAATTTGTTTGTGTATGTTTTTTGTAAGTTTTAGCTTGATTCTCTTGATGAAACTATTATATTCCACTTCTTTTCATACGCTATTTAGAAGAAATATGCTTAAAATAGTATTTCTGCTTATTGTACAGCGTTCATACGCAATTTGTATAGTCGCTCAACACTGCTGAAGGCGCGCCAACACAGCTCAGTCCAGAGTCACCTATACACATAGTGGGGCCAACTTATTTTTATGTGGTCACAACATGGCCATTTCGTCATTTTGTTCTTGCTCAACAAAGTAGTATTCGTGATATTGTGTCCAACTCAAATAAGGTTTATAGCAAAACTTTCCTTATCAATGGCTCTTGCCATAGCAAGGGCCTTGAAGAAATAATCCGAAAGGGATATTTATTGCAGTACTCTTTGGATTATTTACATAAATAGTTTTTTGGTAACTGTAATATGTCATGCAAAAGGCTACTTGAATTTCCTCCCGCTGAATTCTTCGCTATCTTCTTTACCCTGTTATATACGGATTAATATCAATGGCAAAACGTATTGCAAAAACAACAAAAAGCAAAATGAAAGCATAGGGAATAACTTTGTACAGTTTAGGCATTTCGATGGTCAGTTGCTTTCCTCGCCTCTCTCCAAGGTCGCTCGTTTTTTAAAAGAACAATTATGCAGAGAACACAGGGCACCAACAATTGATGTAAGGGAACATTACTTTGTTCAACGTAATGTCTTTACAAAATTACCCGTTCCTGGTGTCGGTAAGCACCATCACAACCCTTTTAACACAGAACGTAAGCACAACACTCAAGGCACCAATAATTGATGTGAGGATAAGTTAGTTTGGTGGCATTATAAAGATTGCGTTGGATATGACAATTGGTATGTACTACGTGTTCTTGAATGATCAAATTGCGAGGAAATTTTCTCATTCTTACTGAAGATCTCATACTCTACACATATAATTAGGTATGTGAAATTACACACAGAATTACACACAGCGTGTGAGATAATACAAGGAGTTATATGTTAGACTACAGACACATCCGACATTGGTTCGAGCTAGTTCTTGTCAAATTTCGAATATGAGCACACTTCTATAACTTCCAGGCGAAAGCTCATTTACGATTTTCTTCAAGTGACATGAAAAGAATGAGAAGACTCACAATATATTTTCCATCTTCAACATAACTCGTCCTTCTCTTTGATATTAAAAAGGATCAGTTTTCTATTTCTTACATTCAAGACAATGCATTTACTTATACCTTGAAATGTTAATCGTATGGCGACGAACGTCGCAGATGTGTGCTTAGAGATACACAGTAATGTTATCAGTGAGTGTGAAGACTTGAATATGTGTTTTATTGAAATGCAGCTATACACACATGCAGTATGAATTTTGCATTGACAATCAGGATAATAGAAGAGTACTAGTTTCCACGGTAGATATGATTCATGAATAGTACTTTGATGCTAGGCATTAGACCGTAACATCAATCCAGGGTCAGGAATCACAAGGCACCAATAATTGATGTGAGAGTAAATTCTATTTTTAAACGCAATATCTGTACAGTTAACAGTTCCTGGTTTCGGTTAGCTCCATCACAGTCCTTTTTATACATAACAGTTCTGCACAAAACACAATGCATCACTAATTGAAGTGAGGGTTAATTGCTTTGTTCGACGCAATTCCTCTTTTGTAAAATTAAGTCTTTCTGGTCTTTGTAAGCTACAATACAACTCTTTTTAACACAGACAAATGTACCACGAAACACAAGGCACAAATAATTGATTTGAGCGCAAATTGCTTTGTAAATCGCGAATCCTTTTTTTTTTAATACCCTCTTTTGGTGTTAGTAAGCTCAATTAGAACTCTTTTAACACAGAATAATATGCTTTGTTCAACGAAATATCTTTACCAAATTACCCGCTTTTGGTCTTGGTCTTGGTTACCTACATAACAACCCTTTTAACATAGTACAATTTAGAACAAAACTTAAGAACCAAATTAAAATGTTAGAGTAAATTACTTCGGTCAGAGCTATGTCTTCAAACAATTATTCGTTTCTAGTCTTGGTAAGCTACGATAGAACCCTTTTAACACAGAATGATAAAGCACAGAACACAAGGCACCAAAAATTGATGTGAGGGTACATTCAATTTTTATACGCAGTGTCTTTACAAAATTACCCTTTCCTGGTCTAGTTTAGCTCCATTACAAAACTTTTAACACAGAACAATTTAAAACAAAACACAAGGCACCATAAATAATGTGAGGGTAAATTTTATTTGTCAACGCAACGTCTTTACAAAATTACCCAATTCTTGTCTTGGTTAGCTCCTTTACAACCCTTTTAATACCTTACAGTTTAGCACAAAGCACAATCCACCAGTAATTGATGTGAGGGTAAATATCTTTGGTATCATTTAAACGATTAGAGAGAGAGAGAGAGAGAGGGAGAGAGAGAGAGGAAATGGCTTGGACACATAATGCGGCATGATGAGGGCTTGATGTTCAGAGTCATAGAATATCGTATTTATGGAAAGAAGAAGAGGGGAAGACCTCGTAAAGGCTTTCTTGACGATTTAATCACAGAATGTGGAGCAACAGGGTATGAAACGCTGAAACGGATGACTCAAGAACAAGGAACTTGGAGAGATACTTGAAATAACATTTTAATTGGGTCACTGAACCTGTCATAAACTGACAGATCACTATTGATGATGATCATTGTAAAGATTACGTAGGACACGATAATTGGTGTGTACTACGTGTTCTTGAATTATCAAATTGAGATGAAATTTTCTCATTATTGCTGAAGATCTCATGCATCACACGCAGAATTAGGTATGAAAGATTACAAACAGAATGAGGTATGTGAGAGTAGATACATAATTAGGTGTGTGAGAATACACACATAATTTGTGTATTGGAGATAACATACATAATAAGGTATGACAGATTACACACATAATTAGATTTGAGAGATTATATACAGAATTAGGTATACGATATGTCATACAGAATTAGGTATGTGAGATTACATACAAAATTAGGAATATGAGATTACAAACAGCATTAGGAATATGAGATTAGATACAATAATTAGGAATATGAGATTACATACATAATTAAGTATGACATATTACATTGGCAATTAGGTTTGAGAGATTGCATACTAAATTCGTCATGACAGATACCATACAGAACTAGGTATGTGAAACAACAAACACATTCGACATTGGTTCAAAAGGTTTAGCTAGTTCATATAGAATTTCGAATATGAGTGGACTTCAATAGTTTTTCAGGTGTCAGCCATCTTTATCATAACTCAATCTTCTCCTTAATAAGAAGTACTGTTCTATATCTTACCTTCAATACAATGCAGTTACACCTCGAAATGCTGATCCTATGGCGACGAAACTCCGACCGTTGCAGATCTGTGACTCAGAGATACACAGGTGTCCTTGTATCCGTGTGTGTGTGTATACTTGAATGTGTGTTTTTATTAAAATGCAAATACCCAGGGTAATAATTGTGCATTAGCAATAAGGATAATTAAAGAGAACTAGTTTTCACAGTGGGTAAGATTTATGAACAGTACTTTGATACTAGGCATTGAGCCGCAACGGCAATCTTTCATGAAAGCCAGGGTCCGTAAATTTGTTTGTGTATGTTTTTTGTAAGTTTTAGCTTGATTCTCTTGATGAAACTATTATATTCCACTTCTTTTCATACGCTATTTAGAAGAAATATGCTTAAAATAGTATTTCTGCTTATTGTACAGCGTTCATACGCAATTTGTATAGTCGCTCAACACTGCTGAAGGCGCGCCAACACAGCTCAGTCCAGAGTCACCTATACACATAGTGGGGCCAACTTATTTTTATGTGGTCACAACATGGCCATTTCGTTATTTTGTTCTTGCTCAACAAAGTAGTATTCGTGATATTGTGTCCAACTCAAATAAGGTTTATAGCAAAACTTTCCTTATCAATGGCTCTTGCCATAGCAAGGGCCTTGAAGAAATAATCCGAAAGGGATATTTATTGCAGTACTCTTTGGATTATTTACATAAATAGTTTTTTGGTAACTGTAATATGTCATGCAAAAGGCTACTTGAATTTCCTCCCGCTGAATTCTTCGCTATCTTCTTTACCCTGTTATATACGGATTAATATCAATGGCAAAACGTATTGCAAAAACAACAAAAAGCAAAATGAAAGCATAGGGAATAACTTTGTACAGTTTAGGCATTTCGATGGTCAGTTGCTTTCCTCGCCTCTCTCCAAGGTCGCTCGTTTTCTAAAAGAACAATTATGCAGAGAACACAGGGCACCAACAATTGATGTAAGGGAACATTACTTTGTTCAACGTAATGTCTTTACAAAATTACCCGTTCCTGGTGTCGGTAAGCACCATCACAACCCTTTTAACACAGAACGTAAGCACAACACTCAAGGCACCAATAATTGATGTGAGGATAAGTTAGTTTGGTGGCATTATAAAGATTGCGTTGGATATGACAATTGGTATGTACTACGTGTTCTTGAATGATCAAATTGCGAGGAAATTTTCTCATTCTTACTGAAGATCTCATACTCTACACATATAATTAGGTATGTGAAATTACACACAGAATTACACACAGCGTGTGAGATAATACAAGGAGTTATATGTTAGACTACAGACACATCCGACATTGGTTCGAGCTAGTTCTTGTCAAATTTCGAATATGAGCATACTTCTATAACTTCCAGGCGAAAGCTCATTTACGATTTTCTTCAAGTGACATGAAAAGAATGAGAAGACTCACAATATATTTTCCATCTTCAACATAACTCGTCCTTCTCTTTGATATTAAAAAGGATCAGTTTTCTATTTCTTACATTCAAGACAATGCATTTACTTATACCTTGAAATGTTAATCGTATGGCGACGAACGTCGCAGATGTGTGCTAAGAGATACACAGTAATGTAATCAGTGAGTGTGAAGACTTGAATATGTGTTTTATTGAAATGCAGCTATACACACAGTATGAATTTTTCATTGACAATCAGGATAATAGAAGAGTACTAGTTTCCACGGTAGATATGATTCATGAATAGTACTTTGATGCTAGGCATTAGACCGTAACATCAATCCAGGGTCAGGAATCACAAGGCACCAATAATTGATGTGAGAGTAAATTCTATTTTTAAACGCAATATCTGTACAGTTAACAGTTCCTGGTTTCGGTTAGCTCCATCACAGTCCTTTTTATACATAACAGTTCTGCACAAAACACAATGCATCACTAATTGAAGTGAGGGTTAATTGCTTTGTTCGACGCAATTCCTATTTTGTAAAATTAAGTCTTTCTGGTCTTTGTAAGCTACAATACAACTCTTTTTAACACAGACAAATGTACCACGAAACACAAGGCACAAATAATTGATTTGAGCGCAAATTGCTTTGTATATCGCGAATTCTTTTTTTTTTAATACCCTCTTTTGGTGTTAGTAAGCTCAATTAGAACTCTTTTAACACAGAATAATATGCTTTGTTCAACGAAATATCTTTACCAAATTACCCGCTTTTGGTCTTGGTCTTGGTTACCTACATAACAACCCTTTTAACATAGTACAATTTAGAACAAAACTTAAGAACCAAATTAAAATGTTAGAGTAAATTACTTCGGTCAGAGCTATGTCTTCAAACAATTATTCGTTTCTAGTCTTGGTAAGCTACGATAGAACCCTTTTAACACAGAATGATAAAGCACAGAACACAAGGCACCAAAAATTGATGTGAGGGTACATTCAATTTTTATACGCAGTGTCTTTACAAAATTACCCTTTCCTGGTCTAGTTTAGCTCCATTACAAAACTTTTAACACAGAACAATTTAAAACAAAACACAAGGCACCATAAATAATGTGAGGGTAAATTTTATTTGTCAACGCAACGTCTTTACAAAATTACCCGATTCTTGTCTTGGTTAGCTCCTTTACAACCCTTTTAATACCTTACAGTTTAGCACAAAGCACAATCCACCAGTAATTAATGTGAGGGTAAATATCTTTGGTATCATTTAGACGATTAGAGAGAGAGAGACAGAAGAAATTGCTTGGACACATAATGCGGCATGATGAAGGCTTGATGCTCAGAGTCATAGAAGGTCGTATTTATGGAAAGAAGAAGAGGGGAAGACCTCGTAAAGGCTTTCTAGACGATTTAATTACATAATGTGGAGCAACAGGGTATGAAACGCTGAAACGGATGGCTCAAGACCGAGGTACTTGGAGAGACACTTGAAATAAAATTTTGATTGGGTCACTGAACCTGTCATAAACTGACAGATCACTATTGATGATGATCATTATAAATATTACGTAGGAAACGATATTTGGTGTGTACTACGTGTTCTTGATTTATCAAATTGAGATGAAATTTTCACATTCTTGCTGAGGATCTTATGCATCACACGCAAAATTAGGTATGAGAGATTACAAACAGAGTTAGGTATGTGAGAGTAGATACATAATTAGGTGTGTGAGATTTCATACATAATCAGGAATATGACATTAATTACAGAATCAGAAAGATGAGATTACATAAATAATCAGGTAAGTAAGGAATGCATACTAAATTCTTCATGACAGATACCATACAGAATTATGTATGTGAGACTTCATACAGAATTATGTATGTGAAGCAACACACACATTCGACATCGGTCCAAACGGTTGAGCTAGTTCTTATCAAATTTCGAATATGAGTGCACTTCACTAGCTTTTCAGGTACCAGCTATCTTTATCATAACTCAATATTCTCCTTAATAAGAAGCACTGGTCTATATCTTACCTTCAATACAATGCAGTTACACCTCGAAATGTTGATCCTATGGCGACGAAACTCCGACCGTTGCAGATCTGTGACTCAGAGATACACTAGTATCCTTGTATCAGTGAGTGTGTGTATACTTGAATGTGTGTTTTTATTGAAATGCAGCTACACGCGGTAGGAATTGTGTATTAACTTTCCTGGCAATAGAATAGTACTAGTTTCCACGGTAGATGAGGTTCATGAACAGAACTTTGATAGTATGCGTTGAGCCGTAGCATCAATCTTTCATCAAAGCCAGGGTCAGGAATTATGTTTGTGTTAGATTTTGTAAGTTTTAGCTTAATTCTGTTGACAAAATTATTATATTCCACTTCTTTTCATACGCTGTTTAGAAGAAATATGTTAAAAATAGTATTTCAGGTCATCGTACCTCGCACATTCCCAATATGTATTGCCGCTGAAAGCGCGCCAACACAGCTAAGTCCAGAGAGTTTGGCCTCCTCAGTTTGGCTAGAAAGTGGAGCTTGAATTATCCGTAGTCAATGTTATTCCACACCCAGATCAAAAGGATCATCTTGGCTCTCGACAACCTTGCTCTCTCCATTGTTCATCTTGCAAGAAATGTTCCCATACCTGCTTGTAGCGGATTTAACAACATGGCTATTCTTTAATGTTGTGCTTGCCCAACAAAGCAGTGGTCGTCATATTGTGCCAAACTCAAATAAGGTTAGCAGCAGAACTATCCTAATCAATGGCTCTAGCTATACTAATAATACCCTTTTCTAACTGCACCGATTTTCATCGGATGCATCCGGACGCATCCGATGAAAGTGGCAGTTAGAAAGCGACAGAGGAGAAAAAGGCGATTAAATAGCCGATGAAAAGAAGAGAAATAGGCGATTAAATTCTCCTGCCTAAGAGCAGGAGAAATTCTCATTCTATCGGTGTGACACCGATGAAACGTGCAGTTAGAAAACGTTCGGGAGAAAAAGGCGATTAAAACAGCGATTAAAATGGTCAATGGTCGCAGTATACGCGCGCTTTATCGTAACCAGCTGTGTTTGTTGACTTATGGTTGAACATGCTGCATGCTAGCTAGATGGAGCGCGGGCTTAATAATTACGCAATAATTCTTCACTTCCGGCATGGGCTCGCCACAGCGAGAGAATTTCACCGGCAGTTAGAAAGCAACAGGGGGAAAACTGCGGTTTCACCTTTGTTTACATTAAGGAAAATTCAATCGGTATTTTCATCGGTGTGACTCCGATAGAGTGCAGTTAGAAAAGGGTATAAGGACCATAAAGAAATAATCCCTGAGGTAATTTTGATTGCGATACCCTTTGGGTTATTTATATAAATAATTTTAGATTAAAGTATCTTGTACATAATGCTACTAAAATTGTCCATCTATTGAATTCTTCGCTATCCTATTTTTACCCTGTTATGTATGAATTCATATAAATAGCGAAGCTTATAGCAGAAGCAGTTTATACACAAAGAAAGGCGAAGGGAATAGTTTTGTAAAGTTTAGGCCTATTGCTAGTCAGTTGCTTTCTTCGCCTCCATCCACGGTCGTTCGTTTGTCAAAAGAACAATTATACACAAAACGCGGGGCACCATTATTGATATGAGGGTAAATTACTTTGTTCAAAGTAATGTCTTTACATAATGACCTATTTCTGGTCCTAGTTAGCTCGATTACAACCCTTTAAACATTAAACAATAATAACACAAACGACAAGGCATCAATAAATGATGTGAGGGTAAATTGCTTTCTTAAACGCAACATATCTCAATGTTTAGTTCTATGTTTAATTATATCCATAATTTCTTAGTGACAAACTCGTGGCTGCGCACGTAAAGCATACGGGATTTTTCTCTCGTAGATGGAATTCCCGGAATGGACACTACGGTAAAACGTTATGTTTAATTCATGTACAGATAAAATAACTCGAACTACGAGAAAGAGTACATTTTCCTCTTCCTGTAGCTACTTTTTTATTCCTCTGTTTGAACTTTTAACACAACCGTCATTTCGTGAAAACACAAATTACATAGAACGCTTTGATTTTGTGTCACGAAGTGACGGCTCGTAGCCACGCGCGTATAAAACATATGGGATGTTTATTGTTTGAAGCAATTTCATGATACTCAACCAGGCAGTAGTGTAGTATAATACATGTAAAAGTAGGCCTAATAGTAGAGGTATCATTCTGATCCTTATTATCCTGATTATCTATTGCAATACGTCTAGACGATAAACTCAAAGGCATGACAATTGACAATTTGTAATGAAACATTGTCTTTAAGCTTTCCATTATATGCATCTGGCTCGAAGTATGCTTAGGTATTTGGTACTGGATGATTTAAATGG
Source organism: Strongylocentrotus droebachiensis (assembly GCA_035222895.1). Lineage (NCBI taxonomy): Eukaryota > Metazoa > Echinodermata > Echinoidea > Camarodonta > Strongylocentrotidae > Strongylocentrotus > Strongylocentrotus droebachiensis. Next base: position 162,204 of record JAVYIG010000025.1, read on the forward strand.
TAAAAATGAACTTGTGTTCATTTCATTCTAGTCTTATTCATTTGCTATTATGTGTTATGTATTCGAGTTCTAATGTTTCTGACTGTTTTCAAGACAATATATTTTTGTCGATCATAGTTCTATGTAGCTTGATATCTCATGGTAATTTTAAGAGAAAAGCAATCCAAGCGATTTCTGAAGTGTAGCGACAATCGTTCGCCTTTGCTGCTCTTCAATAATACCATGACAAGCAGTATTAATTAATTTTTCGAGAGCTCATGATAAATTCGTTTAACAGTTGATTACCCTCGGTTGATTCTTTTGTTCGGATTATTTGGCGGGGAGAAATAGAGGAGAACGGTCTCACGCTTAACGACTTTGTATTATTATTCTTATTTGTTAATCGTCTCTACGATGCTCTTTGAATCAAAAACAGCTTTTATTGTTAGGCTTCCTGAAAGAAATTTCAGTTATTGTTAAGAAATTTTGGTTGCACTCTGTAGATTATGATCATGTGTTCGATCTTGCTTTCAATAACAAGATTTAACATATAATGAAAATCTACTGGGTGCAGGCCAAAAAATGAAAAAGGTTAAAATCCGGCGGCATTTATATGTATGTTATTACCAAAAACAACAGAAAACAGTCAGTCAGTCAGTCACTCAATAGTGTCTGACAATGAAGTCTGGACAGTAAACGGGTTTCCTTGCAAAATTCGGATATTAGGACACTGCTAACGTTTACATTTCACAGACAGGATCCACGTGACACGTTCATAATTCCTGCACAGTTCTACATAATTTGATGTTCGCTGCAAATGGGACGTAGTATCTTTTAACTATAATCAAGAAGATTATGTGGAGGATTAAGGAAACATATACGCCAGTAAGCAGTGCGGAGGATTTGTATATATTTTTTTTAATCTCAGATCTATATGGTGGAAAGGATTTTTCCCAATGTATGCCTTTTATACTGATCATTTCTAATATAAATTAGTTAAAGAAGAGGAATAACCAAGTTTCTTTTCTCTCACACTTTTCGATATTGATGTTTTACCTTAATACAAGAATATGAATATTGTAATGCACATTATGAATGGTGTCTGATCAAAAAAATGTGTGTAGGCAATGGGGGACACCAGGTCCAAGATGGGGCCTTCTTTCTCCCAGTTCTTCATTTCATGTTGAAAGGCACTATCATAAAACGTATTTGGTTGTACGGTGTCACCATTCTAATTTGAATGCATTTCATTTCAAAGATAAACCTGAGTTCTGGTAAAAAAAGAAAATTAATTCTCACAGAATCAAACGAAACTTACGCTGAATGTTCAAGACTACAAATAAATGTCATGTGTCAAACAATTTTGGAAGAAAATGTATACTGGATGACTAATGAGCATAGCAAGATAAGGAAATCAAGGGTAGTAGCCCCGGCACCATATGTGTACAGTGTATGTTACTTTACCAAGACTGGGCCAAATTTATTATGATTTTGATGACTCCAGAACCTTGTAGTGCACAACGATACTTACATGCTACATGATCAACTTTTTCTGATCCATTCCACACCTTTTCTTTCACAATGCGATCGCGATCTTTAAGAAGGTGTTTCTATGCTGTGAGTTTGATCAATGTAAAAGTCACATTGCAAGAACATTATTCTGAAAGTATTTAAACATAATTTAAAGCACCTTTATTACTCTAAACAAAAAACTACAGAAATATTTTTGGCCACATTGTTTGAAAATCGTTTCAAATTTACAGAAAGTTTGTTGGCTGCATGTTTTTTCTCCAAAAAGTGTTTGAACTAACTATAACAATCCCATTTTCGTTCAAATTGTATTTTAAATGTCTTGATTTGTAACTGCCCCTTATAACCTGCCGTATAGGTAATGAGAGACTTTTGGCGATGGCGTCATTAATCATTGTTATCTTATTAATCAGTTACATCATGACCACAATTTGTTACTAAATAAAGAGAAGAAATTACTGAAGAGAATACAAAACTTTCTGTATGTGTAACATTTTTCATGTTTATGTAAATTATGCAAATGTAAGGGTCTGACATTCCCTACACCTACCCTATGTATTTTATATTTGTTAGTTTATGAAAAACAGGAAATGTCTTATCAAATGAACAAAAAAAATAGTTGTCGTTTTAATACATTTATTACCAAAAACTATATTTTGACAGGTAAAAAAAAAGACAGAAAATATGGAACATAGCCACTATCCTACATTAACCCAAGTACTTTTACTAAAATAGCATTTGAAAAAGAGCTCCTGCTCTTATGACAGACAGTAAAATGATATAATTGTAATAAATGGCGTATAAGCTTTCAGTGAGATATAAATCATTTCGCTTTTCACTTCAGAATGGGAAAGTCCACCTTAATATTAATTGTAAGGGGAATCCAACCCTTGTAATAAATTAATTTGAATGAAAGCAGAAAAACAAGATAAAAAGAATGGCGAATGTTTGAAAAATGAGATCACTCTAATATTTCAGTATATATGTTCAAGCTGAATCGGTCAAAACATTGAATGAAATAATATTTTTGTTTTAAAATAATGTTCATGATTCCATAATACAGTTAAAGACGTTCCGAAATATTAGTCATGCGCACCTTGGCAATGACAGTCGAGCAGGGCTAGCCGATCATGCATTTACTACTAACTCCAGGCATTTTGCACAGTGAATACATAACCAGCCCATCCTTCAGAAAGTCCTTGGGTCATAATTAGTTTCGTGAGTATGAGACATATCTTGGACTTGCCCGTTTATAATGATACACAACCTGGATAGGTTTGCCAATTATAACGTACGAAATATATTTTTTCAATCGAATGATACAAAACTCTGATGTTTTAAAAAAACACATATGAATGGGATACGTACATCTCGATCGCAACCGGGTATTAAAGTAACGATAAGAAAAGAGTTAAGAATGTTAATAAAAACAGCACTAATTACAATGAAGAGAGGAAATAATGGTACCGCATTACATTGCCTTCATATTTCTTTGACACTTAATTTCATGAATGACTTGTAATCAAGGTAAGAGCCAAACCCTTCATCTTGGTTGCTAACCAATGTATTTTGATTGGTATTGTGTGACCGATTCATTTCTATATTTCGCTTTGTACGATTTTAATGTGAGTCAGAACCGAGTATTCAATGCCTGAGCTAGAATTGTTAGTATAAAACAATCTACAAATCACCAGATGATATATAGGCCTATCTGCTATTGACACAATCGCATCGCTCATTAGAATGAACTTCCAGTGCAATACACGAGTGAAGATATAATGAAGACGGGACATCGTTTGCAATTAATCCAACTGGAAACATTGATTTTACAAATTATTTTTTTCTATCGATATTTCTCTGTTTTTCTTAAAAAGATTCTAATGCTGCAATAGTTAAAGGAGCAGGTCAATTGAAAACGGAGAAATCCGGCACCTATATTTATTCTAAATATTTAACGAATGCAATAAACCTTTTACTACATCTTGTGGATATACTCCAAGGTGTATTACTGTGTGATTGTAACATTTTATGATTTTGCTTTTTGAAAGTATAACAAAGATGAGTAAACAATATTTATTCATCAAGGTGATCCAGGTAAAAGGGCCGAATTTAATACGGAATATGGTACCACTCTAACTCCGAAGAAACCAAAGAGCTGGTTTAAACTTGAAGAAGAAAAGATAAAAAAATAAAAATGGCAGAAGAAGAATTGAAAAATATACAGACAAAGGAGCGAGTAATACAAAACCAAATTGACAAATAAAGTAAAGAAGTAAATAAAGTAAGGAGTGTCGTAACAAAATTGCCTGAGCAAAAAACTGAGGATGGTGATAAAAGAGTAGCCAAACAACGAGCAGATTTGGATAAACTTCTGAAAGAACCTATTCGTATCTCTGAAACGGTACTAATGGTTGATTACAAATTTATTACAATATTTCCTACATACAATTGGAGCTGAATCATCACCAAACTGCGGCTGTGGAGAGCTTCAAACTATGGATCATGTCATTGATGATTGTCCGATCTACAAATCCCCCCACGGCGCTTCCGGACTTCGTGAGCTCGATGATGAGACAATCTGCTGGCTTAATAGGGATCTTCCTATCTAGATGATGTACTCCCTGATATTCTTTGCACGAACGAACGAACGAACGACAAATTTATTATCGCCGCAATGCTCAAAAGCTGATAATAAGAGGCTTCGATGAAGAGGACTCGTAAATCTCGATATAGAGTGTGTACAATTATGCAGTCTAATGATTTATATAAGGTCAAAGGTCAACTTATTTTCCGTCCCGACGCATTTTACATGGATTTTAACTTCACTTGGAACGATGTATTTGAATAGCATTTTGGATTCTTTTTCTATAGTAGTATTATAAATATAAATTTATAATTCTTGAAATGCGACATCATGAACATGATTATGAATCCTAAAGTGAGGTCAAGTTATAATCTGCCTACAGAAATGTGTTTCATGGTAATCAAATGAAAACTTAGTAAACGAAAAAAGGAACAGAAGGAGTCTAACAAAAAATTCTTGAGGCAGCGAAAACCTTTCGTTATGAAACTCAATTGTAACATTTTTGGAAAAAATATACTCAGGACTATTTGAAAAACGTATTTTTACATCAAATAGAACATTTCTTCATAGAATGTTCCTTTTTATAATAAATCATTACAAACAAGAAATATGTTAATAATTAAACGTACTGGCAAGGGGGAAGGGGTGTTGTGGACCAAAAAAATCGTAGCCGATGGCTTTGCCTGTATTTAAGCAAACAATCTTTCTCGGGCCCTACTTTGCTTGGAGGGGTATATAGTGCAACATACATTAAATACTCCCCAGGGATTGGAGATGGTGCATATTTTGCGTGAATTAATCCGTTGACTGGAGTAATAATTGTAAAGCACTATATGAATATCTATTACTATTATTACATTCCCCCCCCCCCCCTCACCTCCTCTTAGTCTGAAATGTTATGATTTTTATATAATACAACCACCATTTATTTACATTGATATGCATTTGTTATTCATTTGCGAGCGAGCTTCAGACTGGTTTTAATTCATAACATGCTGCATAGTGACATCATTCAATTATCTCTATTGGGCTGTGATTATCAGGTAGGCCTATGTCAGCCCAGTTTCCACCTTCTCTTCATTTATCCAAGTTTTGCTTTTAAATTGTACAGTTACATTGCAACCGAGCTACAAAATATTGGAAGAAATTATATCTACACTGTAACAATGCAGTTTCTGCAAAAATATGAAGTTAGGTTGTTGGTTTTTTGCAATTCTTTTTTTTTTTGGTGGGGGGGGGGGGCGGGAACTGCCCCCTTGCTCCTCCCTTCTCCAAAGACATTCTTGACTTCAGGTTTATACCTGCACATGCTCTGATCTCTGTCTCAATCTACTAACAATGCATATAGTATTGAAGGTGAACGAAATTATCATAACTTACTCCGGAATTCCCTCTTGACTTCGCTGTGGTGTTTGCAGTGTCTGTGAACTTGATGCACCTTGCAGTTGTTCTGCAATTTCAAGAACCAGGAAATAGTAACTTTGAACTACATATTACTCATTATCCTATAAGTCTGGGGACTGAATATAGTGAACTTGTATTTAACTACAAATTGTAAAAGGTAAAACACAACTCTACAAGCTTGTACAACCAAATATAATTTTTTATTGTTGGTATCAGGGCCAATTGTGTTATTCAAGGATCTCCCATGTTAGATTATTCTGCATTTTACAATCAATATCATAGATAGTTCATTTGTGCTGAAATTAACTTTCTAAGAATTAAGAATAATTTTAAAATGTATTACCAGAGATCAATGAATCGTTAGGGAACAGAAATTTGGTATGATTGACAAGATATATTTAAAGGACATTTGAAATAACTTTCCTTTAATTCAATATCTATTTCTTGGATGTAACGATCGGCTTAGTTGAAAATGATATATTGGGTGAAAATTAAAAGATGTTTAAGATGCATTAATATTGTCAAACGGGAATCATTTCCAAGTCCAGTAACTGTTTTTATAGTGATTTAAAGCATGGAAATTTCTTTAATAATTGTCTCTTCTGATATACGGAAGTTAAATTTCAAATACACTATGTAATACTATTGTGTTGTGCTTCTACCACTACTACGACTACGACTACGACTACTATTACTACTACTACTACTACAACTACTACTGATAATAATACTACTACACTACTACTACTACAAAAAAACTACTAATAATAATAATAATATTAATACTAAACTAATACTCATATTACTACAACAACGACTACTAATACTACTACTAATACTAATAATGATAATAATACTTGTAATAATATAATACTTATAATAATATAATAAAGACAACAGTAAGAATACACAACATTGACGAATAAAGCTTGGTTTTGAAGTGATAATTTGTTCAGCGCCCGTCACATCTGGCAGTGTATGCACCACATGGTCATATGCAATCAAAAAGTAACCTAAACATGGCTTGATACCCATTGTGGTAGAGAACATTCTTTCTTGTTTGTGTCGCGATCCACTACTCACCTTCTCATTTGGTACGTTTTGACCAGGTTTAATACCTACATTAACTTTTGCGCAGCCCACCGGGAAATGTGTAATTTCCTGCACCTAAATAAACAAATTATCTAGACAAAAAGCTATACAATGAAGCACAAGCAAGGCTTTTGAGTGTTGATCAACAGACCATAACCTTTTTAAAACTTATGGATCATCCATTATATTACGAACCTAAATTAGATGGAGGAAATTACAAAAATTTAAGCAAACACAAATAAACTTAACCCTAATAAGGCCAGGGGCCATTATGCCCCCCCCCCCCTCCACGAATTTTCTGATTGTTCGGGAACGCATATGGATGGCGCCCCGCCGCTCGCTGACTTTTTTCTTTCGAGTCTTGCGCATCATAAAAATTAAAAAAATCGGACCTACAGTTACAAGGTCACGTGACCTTTTGTCTTTGCATGTCAGCCCGAAAATCGCTCATTTTTGTGATTTGTGTACAAAACATATGGAATTGTCATTGGTTATTGGGTCTTGTTCAAAGTTTAGATGGTTGTTTTGGGGGTCAAAATAGTTGAATTGTAGTAAGAAATGAAATAAAACAACAAAAACAATAAAATATATAAGTTAAAAAAAACAATGAAATACATAAGAAATTATCAAAACAAGAGATAACATAAGGAATAAGCTGGCTCTTCCAAATTTTGTATTATTATTCCTAATAGTCTAATGTATATATGTGGTGAAAAAGAATGCTTAAATATAAATAATATATAATTAATGGGTAAAAATGTGTTTGATGACCTTATTTGCATAAATTACCATAAATATGCAAATGAGTGAATTTATATTATCATATTATTCTATACACTTCACTTGACATGCGTGCAAATTTATGCGGAGATCGGCCATTTTACGGCCGAGTTCTTAAGGGGGGCCTTAATGCCCCCCCCCCCCCCCCGGCCCGGCCGTACTAAAACCCAAATAGCCCGGCCTTTTTTAGAATTACATGTAAGTTACAAATCGTTTTCAGAGGACATTTCTACCATGAGTTTTTTTTCGAACAAACATACAAGAAGAAGAATTCTCACAAATTAATTTCCGCCTTTACCAGAACTTCACTTAATCTTTCAACCAAAATACCTTGATGTTGTGAAACAGCTGTTTCTCCTTTTTGAGGAGTTGAGAAATCCAACGAAAATAAGAGATTGACCTCCTTCTTCTTATTTTGTCCCACTTTCAGTGACAATGCAATAATGTCTGGCTGATCGGTGAAGTCGAACTGAAAGGGCTCACAGATCCTGGTTCCACCCTTTAGTTTTTTAGAGGAGACAACCTTTACGAAACAAAAAAAATATTGAACGGAGGTCATCAAGACAGTAGGTAATCGAACTTCACTTCGTCTGCTGTAAAAGTGTGTACAATACATTATTGTCCTGAATTTAGCTCCAGTAACCATTTTGAGCATTTAGAAGAGTAATTCCTACCATTCTAAATTCACAATCAGATTCTGATTATCTTACAGATCGATGAATTTCAAATCTGCGGCAAGATTGATAACCCAATCTAAGTAGATAATACTTTCACATAACCAGTCTTAAAGTAGTTACATGGCTCCTAGTTAAATCGGGCATATTCTTCAAAATAATGTTGTTGACCTATCAGTGTCTTAATTATCAGTCCTCGGTGAAGTATGCACCCTCGAGCAATCTGAAATCCGCTGAGAAAAATATTTTTCAATGTACAGTTGTTCCGACCAAGATTTTAGGAGAGTGGTGATTTACTTATGCTGCCCCCGCATTTTGGAACACCATACCATCTCATACGAAGGAAAAATCCATAGGTACTAAGTTTAAAACTAATTCTCAAAACGAACTTGTTTAAAAAGTATTTTGAAAGATCTGCTGGAGGGCAATTACAGTACCTATTTTTCCTTTAATTTCGCTTTTCCTTAGCGCATAAAGATGCTATGGCAGTGATATGCACCATTTAAGTACTTTATTATCTCAGAATTAGTATTGGTAGTAATAATAATAGTAGTATTATTATCATTTTTATAATTATTATTATTCAATTAAATTAATCCTTTGTTGGATATACTCTGAAATGCAATTACAAACAAAATTATGCATCAAATAAGCAAATTTCAAGATTTTTTCTAGCCCACCTGTGGCCAAATTACACGAATGTCACCAAAGAGCATCCGTGACTCAAGTTTGGTTGTAGTTTGAACACTGTTACGTTGCATAGTTACAAGTTATAAAAAGTCTTGTGGGTAAAAACGCACACTTGATCTAAAACGACATCCGACATCACTAATACATGCAGGTCTTCAAAATGCACTTCTGACCTTCTTTTGTGTGCAATTGATGTGACAGAGGCAAAACTATTTGTCACAAGAGAGTGTTGCAGGTACAATGAATTTTAACACTTGACTTCAAATGACCTTCGACTTTAACATGTGACCCTCAATAGCACCATAAAACAAACACCCCCAATCCCATCTCTGACCCTGAATTTCTGAAGTTCAGATTAACGGTCAGTAATTCGTTTGGAACAAGTGAGTCTTGCTGGCAAACTTTTAGTTTAGCATTAGGGACCGATGACGGACGACAAATGGACGAACAATAGCGAGCTTTCGATTTTAGGCACCCGACGTGGGCTACTACGCGTGATTCATATTTATCCCCCGCGCATGCGTGAGCTTCTCGGCCCACGTTCCCTTCCAAATCACACAACGGGAGTCGGGGGCAATTTCCGTGAATCCCCGTCGCCGTGAAAACGTCAACGTGAGTGTAGTTTCATCACCTACTTCTATTTTATTCTCTGTTTTTATTATTCTATCTTTTCCTCTTGCTATCTCTTGTTTCTTTTTCTATCACCTTTTCTTATATTATTCTTTGTTTTATCATTCTATCACTTTCTCTTTCTGTCTTTCCTTATGTTATTCTTTGTTTCTTCCTTCTATCACCTTCTCTTATGTAATTCTTTTTTTTTTATCATTCTAGTTTCTATCACTTACTCTTTCATTCTTTTCTAATGTTAATCTTTTTTTCTTCCTTCTATCATCTTCTCTTATGTTATTCTTTGTTTTATTATTTTATCAATTTCTCTCTCTGTCTTTCCTTTTGTTATTCTTTGTTTTTATCATTATATCACTTTTTCTTTCTGTCTTTCCTTATATTTTTCTTTGTTTCTTCCTTCTATCATCTTCTTTTATGTTATTTGTTTATATATTTTATCATTCTATCACTTCCATTTTCTGTCTTACCTTATGTTATTCTTTGTTTCTTCCTTCTATCACCTTCTCTTTCTGCCTTTCCTTTTGTTATTCTTTGTTTCTTCCTTCTATCACCTTCTCTTATGTTATTCTTTGTTTTATTATTCTATCAATTTTTCTTTCTGTCTTTCCTTAAAATTATTCTTTGTTTTATCATTTTATTACTTTCTATTTCTGTCTTACCTTTTGTTATTCTTTGTTTTATCATTCTATTACTTGTTCTTTCTGTCTTTCCTTATGTTATTCTTTGTTTCTTCATTCTATCACCTTCTATGTTTTTCTTTGTTTTTATCATTCTATCACTTCCTCTTTCTGCCTTTCCTTATATTATTCTTCGTATCTGATTTTCGCGCACTGTGGATTTATTACCTGATTTAATCACCTGATCTCAACAATTGGTTATGTGACTGACTTCTCCACGCTCCAGTACCTCGTAGTAGCCGACATCGGGTGCCTAAATCGAAAGCTCGCTAATAAATGATGATCCTTACTTGCGCACAAAGAGTTCGCAATATTTTTCATAATTTTCTTTTTTCAATACGCACATCATACAAAAGCTGGAAAACCGCTTTGAACACAGAAATTATCTACGATTTCCTCTTTTCTAGAAAAAGAAGCTTGGGTTTAAATAAATATCAACAATAATCGAAATTTGGACAACCTGTCAGACGTTTAAATCTTCAACAAAACATTGAATTATAAAACATAATATACCGGTAAGTTTTAATACAAATAGAACAATACACAAGATCATTAAAAAATGCATGGATTCGGAATCTTTAAACATATTACTAAACTTACTGCAGGTTCTCCAATTACTGTGTTGTTCAGGTAACAGGTCATTTTGAGATCACGTTTTCTTGTCTGAATAAGAACCTGTTGCTCTGGATGGGCAGATATGAATTCTTGTTCCCATTCTTGGAATTTTACCAACTGTTACAAAAGAAAGGGAAACATAATTTTACAGGGCTGCATACATAAACCTGCCAAAAGAAAAATAATATCTCAAGGAGCAGTAATAAAACTAAACACATCAATTTTATGAACCAATTTCTCTGAATGAAAGTTTAAATCATGCAACACAGTTGTAACTTAAATCATTCTCAAAGATGAAGAACACCTCAGAGTGGCAGAAATTTGGCTGGAAAAGCCGCTTTGCACGTGTTGTTGTTTCTTTTATTCTTTTGTTCTTAAGTTCTTAAGTTGGATATATTCCCTAAACTTTGGCCGTGCGCCTCTACGTTACACCAAGTGTAATTTACAGTGAACATTTTGAAAACATAGTATTTTTGCTGTAGAATTATTGTTGATTCCTAAAATTAATAATGTATTTTCTGAAAAGTATGAACTAAAACACATCCAATCTTTGCCATAATACAGATTCCTTAACTACTGCAGCGATAATTTACCTCGGTAAACCCTTTGAGTTCATTATAGAGGTGTACACGTAAAATGACAAGATTCTTCTGCTGGGCTAGGTCCTTGTTTTTAAATGGCCGACAGCACATCTTCTTTACTCCTCCGGGCCAGGAATCCCTTAAGAATTTGATTATTGCCCATGAAAAGTGGTCCATCGTCAGTTTTAGTACATCTTCCGTGATGATGCAGCCATGTTTTTCAGACATTTCAGACATTTCAGACATTCCAGACATCGACAACATGATCCTTTCTTTTCTTTTTGCTTCTGTTATGAACAAATGTGGAAGTCAGAATTAGGAAAATCATTGACCCATAGAAGCGAGGGATAACCGTCGATGTGAAGTAATTCAATAACAAGAAACTGCAAACACCTCTGAATAGAGTCATTATGGGTTTATTTATATACGCAAAGTTAACCTGTGACATTTAACTCTGGCATTTTTGCACTGAACCCTTTAGACTAATCTGTCAAGAAGTGCGTCATCTTAATTGTATTCTGAAAATTTGATTAACTTTTATGTTAAGTCCCCGAGTTGGCATACCTTTAATATACCTCTAAATCGGTACTCTGGAAACAATGTTAAGGATCTTTATCTTCCTATCTTCTTCTAGGTAATGTTTTTATATTAGATTATGCGTTGAGCTATGCAAACTATGGCGCATATTCATTGGGGATAGTCATTTCATACGCAATACATTTTGTCCGGGCTTGTGTCGGAAAGGTGCTCATCCAAAGCTGCTTTATTCATTTCTTTTCTATGTTTCCTATGTATGTTTTATGTTCAAGATTTGTTAATTCGGATAATCATATTGCGGGAGGGGGTGCCTGTCAAATCGATTGATGACATGCAAATTTACATTACCAGTCATATGAGACAGCACTAACTGAATCTAATAAATATGTCCTCTTTGGCCGATAGAAGGAAGGAACTATGTTTGAATTTCGCTGAGAAATTGATTTCAAACGAGATGGTATCTTACCTCGTACCTCCCTGTAAGAACTTTAGAAACCTAGGCAAATTAAATACTAGAGAACAGTTCAAATGTAAAACCAACCGATTTCGTAACTGTCCGGTTCCCATCTTAATTAATTTGCTCAATTCATATTAGCGATCATGCACTTTGTTTACATTTGTTATAACATGTAAACTTATCACCATGGTGATGAGTTAGAGGAGCTGTATAGTTACTTTATTTTATGTGAATAGTATATAACTTTTTGTTACCATGACTGTTGTACCACTTTGATAAATTATCGTTGAAAATGATACCATAATAAAGTAAACCAAGATTATTATGGTTAACTTTTGTATTAATGGAAAACATAAATCCCACATCATTATTATCAGAAAAACTTTAAAGTTTCCATATTTCATGTCTTTCATTTTATTGCATACCTACATATCAATTTACAAATATGTTATACATAACTCACCAATGAAAATGTAAAATGTACTTATAATTTATGGATCTACAACCAGTATTATCTCTGTCAAAATTGTACGCTTTACCTTATTTTCGATATGTCCGCTATACACTCTCATCCTTATCATTATCTTTATATCTTTCTCTCTCTATCTCTCCCTTTTTTCTGTCTTTCTCTCTACCTCTCTGTCTTTCTTTCTCTCTCCCTCTCTCTCTCTCTCTCTCTCTCTCATGCTCTTCCTGGATCTAATGTGCTGTCTGTACTATTTGCCCTCTTTGACTTTCTTCTATACTTCCCTTCTGCCCTTTTGTTCTCTCTTCTTTCTTATTTCGAATGATCTTTTCATATAGATGTCATATATGATTGTGGAATAGAGCAACTGTTACCTGTTTAGCGAATTTTATTAATTTGTATATTGGTGTACCCTGATTTATTTATAAAATTCATTCATTGTGTGATATGGCTTAATACGATTTGCTGGATAATTTACTGTAGTTTATTTATGTTTGTATAATCATTTATGTTTTTACGCAATGTACAAAATACTGAAATTTTGCCATCTGGCTGCAAATAATTTTCAATAAAACCATTACCATGACCATATCACAATATATTGTTGGGGCAGATTGCCTCATACATGAATTTCAAGAGAATGCCTTCTTTTAGATTTTCATATCAAGTTTGGTCCATTTAACCTTTTACTACCGAGTGTCATAATTGAGTCATGACTCTCAGACTCTTGGTTCAAAAAGGTGCTCTGAAATTTTAGCTTCCATTCACAATTGCAATTGCTTTTTCTGAAGTACTTTTTGATACACACATGATTACATGGTGCTCATCTTTAACAATTAATCTGAGCAATATTTCAAAATTGACATTCAAAGAAATTTCAAATTTTTCTCGAATTAGATAATAAACATCATTCAACTTTACAATGTGAAAAAACCCAAAACCTTTTGAGTCACTCACGATCAAACGTGTCAAATGATCTTAAAATTATATACAACTTGTACTTTAATACAAAATTGAGTTATATTTACTTTTTGGGGCTAAATTATTTATTTATTTTAAGGAAAGTTTTGACATTACAGGGAAATCTAACCTGTATAGCAAAGTACATTTACAGGACAAAAGAAAAATCTAAGTTGTAGATTGGTGAAAGTTTGAATGAAATCAGATAAAAGATGAGAAATTTATGAATTTCTAAAAGTTATTCATAATCAGTATAATAGTTGTGGGCTCTTCAAATTGGCTGAATCAGTAATGTCTATGTGATGTAACGGCGGACAACTTTCCCTTTTGTTCCAACACACAAATGGAAATGGCTAAATGTTCAATTTGTTTGAACATGTATGACTCAGCAGGGCCTTTTCTCTTGAGAGAATCTTTAATAATATGTTATCCCTGATATTTATTTACTTAGTGCCCCAAGTGAAAACGCGCTTAGGAGATAATCACAAATTTATAATATTTTTGTACTCTACAAACGGGAGAGTTATAGGCACGAACGGCGTCATAACCCACCGACCAAACTGCTAATTTGACATTTGCATGGACTTATAATTAGGGATTTAAAGATACTATGTCCCTTTTGCAGCCAACCTCAAATTCTGTAGAACTTAAAACGTATGACCATTCGGCACAATGGTCTGAAAATCAAGACTATTACTTATTGGCTCTATATAGCTCCTAAGTCGATTTGACAACTAATAGTCGTTATTTTCCCCACTTGAAGACATTTTCAGGCCCCACCTTTTTTAGGGAAGTTCTAAACTAGTATTATCTTTCAAATGCCGTTGGAATCTAACCTTTTCATTTGTTTGGCCGCAAATGGGATATAGTACCTTTAATGGCATTCATTACATACCAATACCCCATTATGTGCATACATAATAAGATTTACATGTATTTACCGGGTGTGTATTCTCCCTCTCCTGTGTACAAGACTGCCGTTACCATGCCGCATTGGTTTGGTGTAAGTACAGCACAGTGAGGTATTGTGTAAGTCACCTGTCTGTTCAGGACTAAGTCATCAGGGGCTAAACACTGTACACCAAAGCAGACTGATATCTCGTTGTCGCTGTGGCCAAGATTATAAGTATTCGTCAAGACACGAAGAGAAATGTCACGTAGTGCTTTACTGTCAATCGCATGAGGAGGGATCTCAAGTTCAATCCCAAAGGAATCTACCTGAAGTTTGCCACCTTCAACTCCAACTTTCTTACGACATTCCATCTTGATTGGTTTGACATTATCTGGTACTGAAAAACAAACATAATGCACACTTGAAATTCAACATTATATCACAATATCCAATATATGTTATAGAACGTTGAAGAGCATGTGACTCTGAGGTATACATTTCATGACAGGGCTCGGTGTAAAAGAAAAACATTTTTTTTAAATTCTTTCAATGTTTTCGTAACTATTGTTTAGTTCAGACTGTGGAAACATATTTGAATTTACACATCAAATCTTTGTATTTTAGCAATCTAAATGAATGGTTTTATTTTACAACTTAAGGAGGCGCGATAGCTCAGTCGGTAGAGCAGTGGTCTCGTAATCCGGTGAACCGGTTTCGAAACCAAGGCGATGCGCCAGAGCCTTTTGGTAAGCCATTAATCTTCATTACCAGGTCCCTCGGAGAGGACCTAAAGCTGTCGGCCGTCTGGTTGCTTACTTACAATCATTTATGCTTTCCTAGCAGTCAGGTAAAATACCCACCACCACCATTCACTCAAAAAGGTTTAGCACAATTGCCTTTAACCGGTGTGCCATAAAATTTGTGGTTTTTCAATGCAAAAATGAGACTTGTCATGTTGTTCTTTTACCTTTTACCGAACAATACATAACTTCCTACTTGCTAGAACCACGCGCGGTCGGCCTTTTAAAACTATGAAACAACTCTGTTAGATAGCAATAGACAGACATTTATTGTCCATGTTCTTGTTATCCCAAATCAAATTCTGTTGATATTGGCCAGGGCACAACATTAACCTGTTTCAGGGGGCTGGCTTTCCATGGCAATGTGATATTCCTCTTCTCTCTCCTCAATTTCTTCTTCCTCGGTGTTCTGGGTGTCTGTCTGTTCTTTAAGAACTTGGACCCTTGCTGTGGCTCTACCAAGCTCATGCGACTCTGTAAGGTAAAATCAGTCAATAAATTCATTGCTCCGTTTCCTCCAAATGTTTTGTTACTTAGGCTTTAATATGCTATGCTGCGACACCTCATTATCATGAGAAATCTGGTGCTGTATTCTGATTAAAGCAGACATGAATTATAACATGTAACAATAACTACAACTACAGTAGCAACAATTACACAAGAACGCTATGATATAGCTCATTCTTCTTCCAATTTCGAGACAAAAACAGCCCAGGTGTTTCCTCATGGAAAACGAGTAAAGTGAGGATCCCAGCCTTTTATATTGAATAATGTTATTGTTTGTTTCATCACTTGATGGTCTGGCTTTGTTTCTAATATTTCAAACAAGCAGGGTCATACCCCAGTCGACACGACATGAATAACACGAGATTGACTCCAAACAGACCAAACAAGCAATTATATGACCCTAAATACCCTAGTCGCATCCCATTATGCATGTGAGATTACACACATAATTAGGTATGTGACACTGCACACATAGTTAGGTATGTGAGACTATATCGTCATGTATGTGAGACTACACACACATTCGACATTGGATCAAAACTTTTAGCTAGTTCTTGTCATAGTTCAAATATGAGGGCACTTCAATAGCTTTTCAGGCGACAGCCCTACTACGATATTCTTCCAAAGTGACATCCAAACAATGAGAAAACTCACAATTTATTTTCCATCTTTAACATTACTCTACCCTTCAAGACAGTGCACTTAATTACACCTAGAAATGTTGATCCAATATGGCGACGAATCTCCGAACGTTGCAGATGTGTGCCTCGGAGATACACTGCCCTTTTATCAGTGAGTATGTAGACTTGGATATGTGTTTTTAGAAATGCAAATACACAGCGTAATAATTGTATATTAACAACCATGATGATGAAAGAGAACTAGTTTTCACGGTAGATAAGATTTATGAATAGTACTTTGATACTAGGCATTGAGCCGCAACGGCAATCTTTCATCAAAGCCAGGGTCAGTAATTTTGTTTGTGTATGTTTTTTGTAAGTTTTAGCTTGATTCTGTTGATGAACTATTATATTTCATTTCTTTTCATACGTTATTTAGCTGAAATATGCCTTAAATAGTATTTCTCCTCATTGTACTGCGTTCATAACCAATTTGTATAGTCGTTCAACACTGCTGAATGCGCACCAACACAAGCTAAGTCCGGAATCTCCTATACCCATAGGTTTGCCAACTTAGTTTCATGTGGTCACAACATGTGTATTCGTCATATTGTGCCAAACTCAAATAGGGTTAGTAAAACTTTCATAATCAATATCTCTTGCCATAGCAAGGACCTTGACGAAATAATTCGAAAGGAATATTTATTGCAATACTCTTTGGATTATTACAGAAAGAATTTTCGATACCTGCAATATTTCATGCAAAATGTTACTTGAATCTTTACTATCTTCTTTCCAATGTTTAATATTCATATCAATAGTAAAACGTATTGCAAAACAAATTTAAAGATGAAGTTGATTTCTGGTAATGCGATTGCATTTTGAAAGAAACGGCGTGGAATCGGCCAGAAAAGATCGATCATCTAGCATATACGAATTTGTGTGTATTGCAAGGTTCTGGAATCATCAAAATGATAAGAAATTTGGCCAAGTCTATGTAAAGTTACAAACACTGTACACTGAAAGATGTATATGGGACTACACGAACACGTGGCGTAAAAATCCTACCCTGGATTTTTATATAAATTATATATTCTATTTTCAACATAATTTATCCTTCTCTTTGATATTAAAAAGGATTAGTTTTCTATTTCTTACATTCAAGACAATGCATTTACTTATACCTTGAAATGTTGATCCTATGGCGACGAACGTCGCAGATGTGTGCCTTAGAGATACACAGTAATTTTATCAGTGAGTGTGAAGACTTGAATATGTTTTTTTATTGAAATGCAGCTATACACACAGTATGAATTTTGCATTGGCAACCAGGATAATAGAAGAGTACTTGTTTCCACGGTAGATGTGATTCATGAATAGTACTTTGATGCTAGGCATTCGACCGTAACATCAATCCAGGGTCAGGAATTTCGTTTTGTCTGAGATTTTGTAAGTTTTAGCTTCCTTCTCTTGATAAAACTATTATATTCCACTTCTGTTCATAATAGCGATTCAGAAGAAATATGCTGTAAATAGTTTTCATGTCTTTGTACAGCGGACATTCCCAATATGTTTTGCCCCAGAACACTGCTGAAGGCGTGCCTACACAGCTCAATGCAGAGAGTTTGGCCTTCTCAGTTTGGCCAGAAAGTAGAGCTTGAAGTCTCCGTAGTCAATTTCATCCAGACCCAGATTTATAAAAATCATCTGGGCCCTTGACAACCTTGCTCTCTTCATTGTTCATCTTGGAGGAAATTTTCCCATTTAACAGCATTCTATTCTTTAATGTTGTGCTTTCCCAACAAAGCAGGGGTTGTCATATTGTGCCCAACTCAAATAAGGGTAGCAAAACTCTCCTAATCAATGGCTCTAGTTATTTTAAGGAGATCGATGAAATAATCCCAAAAGTACTAGTTACTGCAATACCCTTTGAATTATTTGTATGAATAATTTTGGATTAATCAAGTACAGTATCTCATGCACGGCGCTACTTAAATTTCCCTTCTGTTGTATTCTTCGCCATCTTCTTTACCCTGTTATTTACGGATTCATATCATTAGCAAAATGAATTGCACAAGTATTTGGAACACAAAGAAAGGAAAAGTGAATCCTCTTGTAAAGTTTGGGCATATTGCTGGTCAGTTGCTTTCTTTGCCTCTTGGCACTGTCGTTCGTTTGCCAAAAGAACAATTTTGCACAAAACACAGAAGACCAACAATTGATGTGAGGGTGAATTGCTTTATTCAACGCAATGTCTAAACAGATTACCCGTTTCTGGTCTTGGTTAGCTCCATTACAAGCCTTTTAACACAGAAAATTTCAATACAATAAACAACCCCCCCCCCCCCCCCATCAATTGATGCGAGGGTAAATTCTATTTTTAAACGCAATATCTTTACCCTGTTATATACATATTCATATCAATGTCAAAACGTATTGCACAACAAATTTAAACACAAACAATGCATAGGGAGTAATTTTGTACAGTTTAGGCATATTGCTGGTCAGTTGCTTTCCTCGCCTCTCTCCAAGGTCACTCGTTTGCTAAGAGAAGAATTATGCAGAGAACACAGGACACCAATACTTGATGTAAGGGAACATTACTTTGTTCAACGTAATATATTTACAAATTACCAGTGTCTTGTGTGGGTTAGCCCCATTACAACCCTCTTAACACAGAACATAAGCACAACACTCAAGACACCAATAATTGATGTGAGGATAAATTGGTTTGGTGTTATTATAAAGATTGCGTAGGATATACAATCGGTATGTACTACGTGTTCCTGACTGATCAAATTGAGAGTAAATTTTCTCATTCTTGCTGAAGATCTCATACTCTACATATATAATTAGGTATGTGAGATTACATACAGAATTAGGCATGTGAGATAACACATGGAGTTATATATGTTAGACTACAGACACATCCGACATTGTTTCGAGCTTGTTCTTGTCAAATTTAGAATATGAACACACTTCTATATAGCTTTCAGGCGAAAGCTTATGTACGATTTTCTTCAAGTGACATACAAAGAATGAGAAGACACGCAATATCTTTTCTATTTTCAACATTATCAACGTTATCTTTCTCTTTGATATTAAAAAGGATCAGTTTTCTATTTCTTACATTCAAGACAATGCATTTACTTATACCTTGAAATGTTGATCCTATGGCGACGAACGTCGCAGATGTGTGCCTTAGAGATACACAGTAATTTTATCAGTGAGTGTGAAGACTTGAATATGTTTTTTTATTGAAATGCAGCTATACATACAGTATGAATTTTGCATTGGCAACCAGGATAATAAAAGAGTACTTGTTTCCACGGTAGATGTGATTCATGAATAGTACTTTGATGCTAGGCATTCGACCGTAACATCAATCCAGGGTCAGGAATTTCGTTTTGTCTGAGATTTTGTAAGTTTTAGCTTCCTTCTCTTGATAAAACTATTATATTCCACTTCTGTTCATAATAGCGATTCAGAAGAAATATGCTGTAAATAGTTTTCATGTCTTTGTACAGCGGACATTCCCAATATGTTTTGCCCCAGAACACTGCTGAAGGCGTGCCTACACAGCTCAATGCAGAGAGTTTGGCCTTCTCAGTTTGGCCAGAAAGTAGAGCTTGAAGTCTCCGTAGTCAATTTCATCCAGACCCAGATTTATAAAAATCATCTGGGCCCTTGACAACCTTGCTCTCTTCATTGTTCATCTTGGAGGAAATTTTCCCATTTAACAGCATTCTATTCTTTAATGTTGTGCTTTCCCAACAAAGCAGGGGTTGTCATATTGTGCCCAACTCAAATAAGGGTAGCAAAACTCTCCTAATCAATGGCTCTAGTTATTTTAAGGAGATCGATGAAATAATCCCAAAAGTACTAGTTACTGCAATACCCTTTGAATTATTTGTATGAATAATTTTGGATTAATCAAGTACAGTATCTCATGCACGGCGCTACTTAAATTTCCCTTCTGTTGTATTCTTCGCCATCTTCTTTACCCTGTTATTTACGGATTCATATCATTAGCAAAATGAACTGCACAAGTATTTGGAACACAAAGAAAGGAAAAGTGAATCCTCTTGTAAAGTTTGGGCATATTGCTGGTCAGTTGCTTTCTTTGCCTCTCGGCACTGTCGTTCGTTTGCCAAAAGAACAATTTTGCACAAAACACAGAAGACCAACAATTGATGTGAGGGTGAATTGCTTTATTCAACGCAATGTCTAAACAGATTACCCGTTTCTGGTCTTGGTTAGCTCCATTACAAGCCTTTTAACACAGAAAATTTCAATACAATAAACAACCCCCCCCCCCCCCATCAATTGATGCGAGGGTAAATTCTATTTTTAAACGCAATATCTTTACCCTGTTATATACATATTCATATCAATGTCAAAACGTATTGCACAACAAATTTAAACACAAACAATGCATAGGGAGTAATTTTGTACAGTTTAGGCATATTGCTGGTCAGTTGCTTTCCTCGCCTCTCTCCAAGGTCACTCGTTTGCTAAGAGAAGAATTATGCAGAGAACACAGGACACCAATACTTGATGTAAGGGAACATTACTTTGTTCAACGTAATATATTTACAAATTACCAGTGTCTTGTGTGGGTTAGCCCCATTACAACCCTCTTAACACAGAACATAAGCACAACACTCAAGACACCAATAATTGATGTGAGGATAAATTGGTTTGGTGTTATTATAAAGATTGCGTAGGATATACAATCGGTATGTACTACGTGTTCCTGACTGATCAAATTGAGAGTAAATTTTCTCATTCTTGCTGAAGATCTCATACTCTACATATATAATTAGGTATGTGAGATTACATACAGAATTAGGCATGTGAGATAACACATGGAGTTATATATGTTAGACTACAGACACATCCGACATTGTTTCGAGCTTGTTCTTGTCAAATTTAGAATATGAACACACTTCTATATAGCTTTCAGGCGAAAGCTTATGTACGATTTTCTTCAAGTGACATACAAAGAATGAGAAGACACGCAATATCTTTTCTATTTTCAACATTATCAACGTTATCTTTCTCTTTGATATTAAAAAGGATCAGTTTTCTATTTCTTACATTCAAGACAATGCATTTACTTATACCTTGAAATGTTGATCCTATGGCGACGAACGTCGCAGATGTGTGCCTTAGAGATACACAGTAATTTTATCAGTGAGTGTGTAGACTTGAATATGTTTTTTTATTGAAATGCAGCTATACACACAGTATGAATTTTGCATTGGCAACCAGGATAATAGAAGAGTACTTGTTTCCACGGTAGATGTGATTCATGAATAGTACTTTGATGCTAGGCATTCGACCGTAACATCAATCCAGGGTCAGGAATTTCGTTTTGTCTGAGATTTTGTAAGTTTTAGCTTCCTTCTCTTGATAAAACTATTATATTCCACTTCTGTTCATAATAGCGATTCAGAAGAAATATGCTGTAAATAGTTTTCATGTCTTTGTACAGCGGACATTCCCAATATGTTTTGCCCCAGAACACTGCTGAAGGCGTGCCTACACAGCTCAATGCAGAGAGTTTGGCCTTCTCAGTTTGGCCAGAAAGTAGAGCTTGAAGTCTCCGTAGTCAATTTCATCCAGACCCAGATTTATAAAAATCATCTGGGCCCTTGACAACCTTGCTCTCTTCATTGTTCATCTTGGAGGAAATTTTCCCATTTAACAGCATTCTATTCTTTAATGTTGTGCTTTCCCAACAAAGCAGGGGTTGTCATATTGTGCTCAACTCAAATAAGGGTAGCAAAACTCTCCTAATCAATGGCTCTAGTTATTTTAAGGAGATCGATGAAATAATCCAAAAAGTACTAGTTACTGCAATACCCTTTGAATTATTTGTATGAATAATTTTGGATTAATCAAGTACAGTATCTCATGCACGGCGCTACTTAAATTTCCCTTCTGTTGTATTCTTCGCCATCTTCTTTACCCTGTTATTTACGGATTCATATCATTAGCAAAATGAACTGCACAAGTATTTGGAACACAAAGAAAGGAAAAGTGAATCCTCTTGTAAAGTTTGGGCATATTGCTGGTCAGTTGCTTTCTTTGCCTCTCGGCACTGTCGTTCGTTTGCCAAAAGAACAATTTTGCACAAAACACAGAGGACCAACAATTGATGTGAGGGTGAATTGCTTTATTCAACGCAATGTGTTTGAGTTTGAGTTTGAGTTTGAAGTTTATTATCCAAAACAAAAAGTACATCAATATAACAATCAAATGTGAATGATTAATTAACATTGAAAGGATAAATGGGACCAGAAAATAGCATTTAATGCTAATCGTGTCTAGTACCACTATACACAAAAAGTATCACAGCAATAAATGAGAATGTAATGAATAAATATGAATAACTATTGAATACATACCTAAGCTACAAATTATTCTACATCTAGGGTAAATATGTTCTGTGCTTATATACAAAGCTTTGGTATTTTACACTAAATAAAAGATGAAGAATTATATAACATAATATTTACAATAAGGCAAGAGCCTTGGTTCTAAGTTATAAACAACTATTCTATTAACATTTGTGATATAAGAGTTCTACGAAAGCAAGATACTGATGCTTTCTCCCGTACAGAAAGGGGTAGATCATTCCAATAGCGTGTGCCTCTGAATGACATTGAAAATTTACCTTGCGTTGTCCTTACTTTAGGCACACTTAACTTCTTACTTTCTCTTTGTCTAGTCTCATAGTTGTGCTCTATGAAACAGCAATACTGAATTAGAGACTGTGGCAATTTATCATTCAATAATTGATACATAAAAACACAAATAGATAATTTATGGAGTTGATACACATTCAATAATTTTAGCTCCTGGAATATCGGTTGTGAATGAGTTCTAATTGGACTAAACGTTATAACTCTTAGTGCCATCTTTTGGCTTAATAATAAACACTTCATGTTCATTTCATAATTACTTCCCCAAACCTCAATTCCGTAGGTCATATGCGGTTGAATTAACGTCTTATACAGTAGCAACAAAACACGCCTTGGCACAAACTGTCTTAATCTATATAAAACACCAACCCTTTTCCTGATAAACTTATTAACCCTTTGGATATGAGGTTTCCACGTCAAGTGTTGATCTATATAAATTCCTACAAATGATGCAACATCAACCTGGGCTATTTCAGTCTCTGCTATTTTTAGCACCCCTTGAGTTACTACTGATTGCCTACTCCCTCTTATTAACAAATAATTAGTCTTTAAGAGATTGACTGTAAGTTTATTCACCTTACACCATATGGTCACCTTCCCAAGATGCATATTAACTATATTATCCATATCAATTGAATTCTGTCTCGGTGGAAACGTATAAAACAAGTTAGAATCATCGGCAAAAAATCTAAAATTAAAATAATTTGTTGAGTTTGGCAAATCGTTTATGTACAACAAAAACAGTGTAGGTCCCAAAACAGAACCCTGAGGAACACCACATGTTATTATCTGCTTCAATGAGCTATGTCCATCATAGTTCACAAACTGAAATCTATTACAAAGATAATCTTTAAACCACTGGAGAGGCAGGCCCCTTATTCCATAATGTTCTAATTTTCCAGCCAATATTGCGTGATCAATTGTATCAAAAGCTTTCTGGAAATCTAGGAATACACCTAGTGTTACACTGCCCTTATCCAGTGATTTAAGGACATCATTAACCAAATTAATTAAAGACAACTTAGTACTATAATGTTTACGAAAGCCATACTGATGCTTATACAAGACATCATTTCTTTCAAAATAATCAAGTAGCCTCTTGTTTACTAATTTCTCAAATATTTTGGCCAAAAGAGGCAAAACTGAGATAGGTCTATAATTGCCTGGGACATTTCTATCCCCTTTTTTAAAAATTGGTGTAACTTTGGCTACTTTCATTGCCTCTGGGAACACACCGTTCAATAATGACTGATTATAAATATAAGATAATGGTTTTGCAATTACTTCAGCAGCATCCTTCAGTAATCGGGCTGGAATATCATCAAAGCCGCAAGCTTTCTTTACATTTAAAGTTAATAAATAGTCCTGTACCTCATAATGAGTAACTGGTTCCCAAAACATAGAGTCAATTATTCCATCACTAAGATAACCTTTGAATGTAATAACATCGTCAACATTACCATTAATAGATTTAGCAAGGTTAGGCCCAACGTTCACAAAAAAATCATTAAAGCCTTCTGATATTTCTTTCCCTGAGGTTACAACTTTCTTACTACCATTTTCATCAACACAGAGCTTATCTACATGTGACGTTTTTACTTTACTGTTTCCACTCTTCAATAGCTTATTTATTGACTTCCATGTTTGCGCTGTGTCACCTTTATACATTTCAAATACATCACTATAATATTTCCTCTTCGCATTCCTCACAACTGTAGTTAAAACATTTCTATACGTCCTATATTTTTTCAAATTATCTTCACTATAATTTGATTTTAATACTTTACCATACAATTTATGTTTCTTTTTAATTGACTTCTTAATAGCTCTAGTCAGCCATGGTTTATCATTTTTCCTCCTGGAAGAGTGACGATGAACAATCGGAGCATATTGATCACATATACCTATGAATGATTGTACAAATATATCATATGCTTTATTAACATCAGTACATTCATATACATTTTCCCAGGATTCCAAGAGTAGACTATCCCAAAACTGTTCTTTCTTATAGTTTTTATAACTTCTATATCGTACTTCTCCTTGTGGTTGTAATTTTACTGAGCTATCTTCAAAAATAGCAAATATAGGGAAATGATCAGAAACGTCAGTTACAATTGTACCAGCACATATACGATCTGCACCCATATTTGTGTAAATATGATCAATTAAGGAACCTGACATGGGTGTTACCCTCGTAAGTGTCTTAATTAATTGATGTATCCCCAAACACACTAAGGAAGTAACTAACATTTCAGCATTTACGCTGGGATTATACAAATCAATATTGAAATCACCCATTAAAATACACAACTTTTTATCAACTTTAATCCTTTCTAACACAGACAATAAACTCTCTTGAAACTGGAAAATATCAGTGTTTGGTTTTCTATAAATGACACCTACAACAACGGAACGATCATCTATCTGAACCTCAAGCCATAGTGATTCAGCAAAGTCAATATCATACTTTAACATTTTATATTTCAAAGAAGAGTGAACATAGACTCCAACACCTCCTCCCCGTAAACCAGGGTCCCGGCAATTCACTTCCAAAGTATAACCATCTATCCCAAGGATATCTGCACAAGATACATTCCAGACTTCAGACAATCCAATTAAATGAAATTTTGATTTGATGCATTCTTCATACAATAATCTTAAGGCATCAATATTCTTATTTAAAGATCTAATATTTATATGAGAAATCGTAAAAGCTTTTGAGAACTTTGAACATAATCTGTTATCAAATTCGAATGGGGTTAATTCAAAAGAGTCAATATCAAACAAATTAATGTCTTCGTTAATATCGAACATAATGAAATATTTGGGAATTTAACTCAAAATTGAGTGAAACATACTAGGCAAGGAAATGGAGCTTAAAATCGCCGTATTGGACATTGTCAACTCCGAGTTCAAAGAGATCATCCGGGCTCCGGATGACCTTGTATGCATCATCTTGAAGTTTGCAGACGATGCTTCCGTATTTGGTCGATACACTTTTCACGGCAGGGGTCTCCTTTGCTCTCATCAAAACAGAGAATCTTAATGGTGTGAGGTCTTCATTAATAAAGACCCCTCTCATTCCATCCTTCCCCTTCAACCGGAACCGTCCATCGTAGAGACGGTCTCGCTTTCTCCGCGAAATAAATCGGACAATGGCCTGCCTGCTCCTCCCTCCTTCTCTCTTCTTCCCGAGCCGATGACACGAAGAAATATCGGTCGGCTGAATGTCGACACCGACCTCCCTGGCGACTTTGCAAACCCTCTCCGCAAGAGCATCTTCCGACTCCTCCTCGTTCTCCTCCAGACCAGTCAGCCGCAGGTTGTCCCTCCTCTGCTCTTGAGCTATCTCATCCTGCTTAAACTGCATACGCAGCAGGTGTGGGTTGACTGCCTCCTTAAATCTTGAAAGGCAGGCTTCTCGCACCGCCTGGATGATAGTCGGGAGTGCAGCTTTAACGGCGGTGGAGACCGCAGTCACAACAAGCTGGGCGATGTCATCCCCAGGCTCACTCCCAACCCCCCTAAGCTCTTCCAACAACCCATCAAATTTGAGCTGGATCCCTGCACTCGCCTCACTCGAGCCCCCTAGATTAGAGTTGGTTTCTTCCACAGCTGCCATTCCTCTCTTCTCCTTCACTGCCTGGTCAACTCCCACGTGGGCAGTAAAAGGTCGTTTGGCCGTTGGAATGTGGCCTTGTGGTTTGGAGCTTGGCAGAAAATGTCCAGGCATCTTGTTCTTACTGTTCCTTGTCTGAGGCATTTTGTGTGTGTTAATTACAGGAATTGCAGAAAAATATACATAAAACAGAAGGCTTGGGACTGAAGTGTCAAACTGATCCAAAAGTTGTAAATTAAGTTATAGCTGGAAGTCAGAAGTCCTCTTTTTAATAAACTCAACAGCAACCAAGAAGTCCACTAATGTTGTCTACAAATTGTCCTCTCTCAAGAGTCACATTTACAGTGACGGGAAAATACTCAGGATATACAAAATTGATGCAATAATCACACAGCAAAAGGAGGACAGTCTCTACTACTATGAGACATTCATAACAAACAGATTACCCGTTTCTGGTCTTGGTTAGCTCCATTACAAGCCTTTTAACACAGAAAATTTCAATACAATAAACAACCCCCCCCCCCCCCCCCCATCAATTGATGCGAGGGTAAATTCTATTTTTAAACGCAATATCTTTACCCTGTTATATACATATTCATATCAATGTCAAAACGTATTGCACAACAAATTTAAACACAAACAATGCATAGGGAGTAATTTTGTACAGTTTAGGCATATTGCTGGTCAGTTGCTTTCCTCGCCTCTCTCCAAGGTCACTCGTTTGCTAAGAGAAGAATTATGCAGAGAACACAGGACACCAATACTTGATGTAAGGGAACATTACTTTGTTCAACGTAATATATTTACAAATTACCAGTGTCTTGTGTGGGTTAGCCCCATTACAACCCTCTTAACACAGAACATAAGCACAACACTCAAGACACCAATAATTGATGTGAGGATAAATTGGTTTGGTGTTATTATAAAGATTGCGTAGGATATACAATCGGTATGTACTACGTGTTCCTGACTGATCAAATTGAGAGTAAATTTTCTCATTCTTGCTGAAGATCTTGAAGCGGGAATGGTCGCTGAGCAGATAAAATGATATAAAACCAATCGCCACTTACCGACTTTATGCGTGTTGATAAACTCAGCAATGAATCCTCCAATATAATATACACGGTTCCAAATATTGCACCTTTTCCAAATGGCTCACAACAAAATCACCACAGATAAACCTAACTCAGGCGTAGGGCCACGGTGCAATTAAAACCCCGAAAAGTCGTAAAAGCTTTTGAATTCGTAACGGCTATCAAGGCCCTGTTCGAACAGAGGAGCAAAATTCGTCCAAAATTCACATTCGCGTAACTCCCTTATTTTAGCTTTAAAGTTCATAAAAATTTCACAGCACATACAAAATCATGATATTATTCTTCAAATGAATTTTCATTCCAAACTGTAATGTATTTTTAAAGATATGGGTATTTTCCTGTTTCAGAGGTCTGTGAAAAGAGGCTTCGTTTGATTCCCGTGATAAGTCTGCGACGGTATAAAAATCTAATCGATTAACATTTTACTAGACTTTAAACTCCAGTCTCACTCTCTGCGAAGTTTCGAGATGGCGTCATTAGTAGTTTCGTGTAAAACTGCTTTCAAAACTGGGGAAAGATTCATGAAAAGACTGGGAGCTAAAACTATAGACGACAGAATCGACGCTGTTTGCGCATGCGCTGTTCGCATCACGGGCCGTCTGCCAGCGCTCAGCCAGCTGTACACTAGCACTGAACGGTGATTGTTTTCACGCTGCAGAACGTTTTAGCACGTAAGTTTAGACCTAATTTTCACCCTTTTTTCTTCCTGAATTATGCTTTTGATTATTTTATTACAAACATAATTGATAATAGCCCTTACCTTCGTCATTATAAATGCTTACATGCTCATTTAGGGTTCTCCGAGCACAGTTGCTTCGCATCAACACGGCCGGTTGTGCACACGCATATCTGCAGTACGGTACTATCCTGGCTGTGTATTAAAAACTGTTCTATTGATTCTCAATATTTCAAACACCACTGTGCAAAACTCAACTAATTTCACTAAAAATCGGTAATTTTGTGACAATTGATGACACTTAAATAGCAGTAAAATACAATTTTTTTCAACTTACCGATATTAAAAAGAATAATTTGAAAATTAAAATCGTGAGTGTACTGTCAAACTTCTCGATCAGCCGCATCGTATTCGTTGTGTACATTAGTGTGCAATAAGTATATTGACTATTCATGTTTGCAATTGCTGCCTCTTTACACGTAGTGCAGCGTAAAAGGTCAATACGCATTGACTCTCTTGCTGGAGTGGTTGTGCAATGCTATGCAGTGCAATGCAGTGGGTTGTTGTGCATTGAATTGAGACGTTTGATGCCTGATCAATATATAATAATAAAGTTTCCAAAGGTTTTGGCAGCTAGCTCTAAGTTGGCAGGGCCATTATATTGCACAAAACTCTTCTCCAGCGACATTGTTAGGTGATACGTACGTAGACGTATCACCTTTTGATTTCGTCAAGATTTTTATTATTTATTTATTTATTTATTTATTTATTATTATTTATTATTATTCTTCCTCGAATTTGTTCGCAGGATATCTCAAGACTGAATGAAGCCATTGTTATGAATCTTTCAATGATGATAGATCTTAGTCTAACTTAGAACTGCGTGAATTTTCAAAGACTCAAAATTATCGTGACGTCATCCAGGCGCCATTTTGTGAAAATCAACTAATGATCATATTATCATAACGAATAGTAATTTTTCATTCATATTTATCATGATTAAGATCAATATCCGTCCGGTCACTTTCAAGTCAATAAACGTCCGTAAATGCGCGCGTGCGCGCTCGTCCGCGCGTTTACGCGCGCGCAAAAAAATTAAAATGCTCTAAATCATCCCAAATTTTTTTTGCATACGTTTCAGGCCATATGGAGCATTTGATAAAAATATTACGCACACGTGCATGCGCGCGCGTTTTCGCGCGTACTGGCATTTTGCAACATAGAATCGCCGATTTTTTTCTGACATCATATTTGGTACATTTTTCCAAGCATTTTGATAATTTGTTCACCTTTTATTAACGCAATGAGCGTCCGTCAAAGTTGACAGCACGCGCGGATTTGCGTTATCTTTATCCATAATACATGGGCAAAAACATGCCTATATAAAATTCATTGTAACTCTTTAGAATAGATAGAAACTCCTAATATTTTTTCATATTTGTATAGATGATGAGTCGGAGATATGATTTCATGTCTCATTTTAACCTCAATTAACTCATGACGTCATCATAATGGCCTCCAAACTCAAAATTTCAATTTGCATATTATGACGTCAGCATATTTTTGAAAAATTGATTGTATCTCTGGAAATATTAATCAATTTTCTTTTTAATTTTGATATGTTCTAGCTGAGACAATTTTCTACAAATGTAGTATCCACAACTTTTATTTTTGACAAAAGTATCATGGTGTACTTTTGCGATTAAAGGAGGCATGTCAATTTTTCGCATTTTGCGTGTATTCTCTATGGGACATGACTTTTTCTCAAAACTGGATTCTACACTCCTGTCTTTCGCGAGCAAAATCTCCGTTGTTTTAGGTTAGTTTTTGCTGAGCTTCGAATATGTTGTAGCTGAGACAATGAGCTATCAAAAGTGTGCCCTTTATTTTTCGATTAGATGCCGGGATCATGCTCATATTTCACTTGCAAAGTAGGATTTCTGAATTTCATTTCCCGTTTACGTGTAATCGCTATGGGAGATGTTTTGGTATATCGGTAACGCACTTGACTTCCAACCTCGAGATCCCTGGTTCGAGTCCGGGTGTCTCCAACACTTTTTTTTTCACTTTTTTTTCCTTTTGACCTTCACTGTACCAACTCCTTTGATTATTTAAACACGTAGATTCGCAAATATTGTCATAAATAACCCTTTTTACTTTATTATTACCCTATTTTCACTTAATCCATTACTTTTTGCATGTAATCCCTATAGGAGATGACTTTTTCTCAAATCTGGAGTCTACATTCCTGTCTTTTGCGAGCAATATCGCCGTTATTTCGGCTTGGATTTTGTTGATTTTTGAGTGTGTTGTAGCTGAGACTATATGCTATCTAAATCACTCCTCATTTTTTCAATAAGATGTCATGATTGCGCTCATGATCATGATCATTATCATCATGATCATCATTATCATAATGATGATAATCATTTATCAATTACATTTTCATTTCTTTGAATAAGATAAAATCGTCAAAAGGTGTTGTTCATGATGTAAATTAGAGTCAAATGTGTAACTAGTTACTGCACAGGGTCAAAGGTCATATATTGTTTCAATCTATCTTTCCTAGATCCATGATGATCAAGGAGACACAATTTAATCTTGACATATGAATAGATCATAATGGGAGAAGCATATAAATGGGAAAAGCATTTTACAAAATAATATATCGTGTAATGCATTATTCGTTATGTAAACCATTATCATACGTATCACCTAATTCGTCTAAGTGACGAATTAAAGTCTAGTTTTTATTTGTGGTCGTAAGGCCCATGGGTCATTGATTAAATTAGAGACCTTAATTATTTCGGGCAATCCATCTTGTTTTCTCTCGCAAGCCAATGCAAACTGAGAAGAAAAATTCGCTTTTAATTTATACTGGTGGTTGTGGCGTTGTGCATGTTTTTATTGTGACTTGTGTGTCTGGACATGGTAATAAATTAGGTCTAATTATATCGCCATATATAGCGCAATGATCTAGGAGTAGGACCTTTGTCCATATTAATTCCATAATCACTATCCTGAGTCCTGAATCTGATGTAGTTTGCTCTCTATTTTTCCCCAACAGACAAGTCACTGTGCATCCAAGAAGAGCCATCCCCAGGGCAAGCCTGTATCTAGGCTCTTTCCTTTTCCCTGCCTGGGACCTGGGGAAACTTACACACAAAGTTATGCATATTCGAGGACCAAAGTGCCAACAGAGATTTATCGCAGACCATGATGTCTACCTTCATGTACGCGGCTGATGAAACTTTCCCCTTCATTTTTCACGACTAAGCAATAGGGAATTCAAGTCGGGTAAGAATTCATTTGAGCGATACATAAAATCTTACATAATATTCTTGATATGACTAAAATAGTTTGCTGCTACAGAACTTTTGTAAAAATTATGAAAATAGTATTAGTTATAACAGTGAAACAATAACTACATGTATGTACGTTTAAACAAAAGAAAAATATTATCAACTACCCTGATATGGTAATGAACAGTGCCATGAAAAGTTGGCAAACTGGTGACTTTATAAATTATATCTTTTATATTATCCTGAATGCATAATGAGGGTCACTTACTCCTCAGTCCTCACTGAATTTGTGTTTTGTAAACACATCCTTTTAGAGAGTTGGGAAATTTTTAATGTATGCCCATGATGGCCATGAATAGTGTTTGCAGTTCCTTTTTAAATAAACGTAATAGAAACCTTTTTAATAACTTTTTTTTTTTTGGGGGGGGGGGGGAGGGTTGAAAGGAGAGAGAAAAATCCCACCGAGTTAAAATGTCTACAATGGTGGAATGGGCCTAACTGTAATACTCAAATGACGTCAGATTTATTATCAATATCATACATGTAACAAGGAATAACCAAGTTTTTAAATTTAAATTTCAAGTATGATAATAGTTGTTATTACAATACATATAATAGTTGAGTTGTATTTTCTTTTTTTTCTTTACAGGATTACTGGCACCGAAGAAGAGCCCTGTATGGCCTATTCGTCTCCTCTTCTGTTACATTTTGTACCTCTCCCAGGCTCTTCTCGTCCTCCCTGATGACAGTCCCTGACACATTCTGCCAGAAGCAAGGATGCAAGCAACAAAAAAGAGCCATTGAAGCTGGTGCTTCACAAAGACTGTATTATAGTCAGGTCGCTTAGCGTAAAATGTATCGATTATCGTTACTTGCCAGATAAAAGCACCATTTTTGGTACAGGGCTTCCTTAGGACTTACTTAACAATATAAGGCTAGGAGCCCCCGGCAAAAAATTAATGTAAGGGAGTGGGGGGCGGGGGCGTCTTTTTGGAGCCCCAAATAATTTTATAACATTGATTTGTTGTTGTACAAATGCCATTTTTGGTACAGAGCTTCTTTATCTTTTATGCATCAATAGACATATATTTTTGCAGTAAGCCTACTCCATGTTTTCCCCCCTTTTCAGACCGATGGTAGGGAATATGGTCGGTCATGTGATCTGTCACAACCACCTTCAAATTATTGATATGTTTAACTGTAAACATATCTTTAGCATATCATGGGATCATTGTGAAAATGTGTATAATAGCAAACCTGATTATGAAGAAGATCATTGATAAATGATTTGTTTATACGGCTATGTAGCACCTATTCAGTGTGTCATATTAATCAGTTATTTTATTTGTTTTGTCGGCTGAGTTTACGATGTTCATCACTTTCAAATGTATGCCTTTCAGCAGTTTATGCTAACAAAGGATTATTAAAGAGAATGCTTTACCTTTTAAAATAATTTTCCATAAACTTTTCTTTTAATGTGTAGCATGTTGATGGATGTGGTGGTGTTATATTAAAAACTTGATTTATTATTCATCATTTTAGTGCTTTAAAAAAATAAGGTCTGAGCTGAAACACACCCACAATCATGGGATATACATTTTAAACAAGTAGACTGAGTTATGGACACTAAATTGAATTTAATATGTATTTTATTGCACTAAATTTATATTCACAGCTCAGCTCAAGGGATGAATTACAGTGAAACTCACAAGACAAATGACATAAACATATCATAAACATAAAAACGCGAGAAATTCATGAAATATGGAATACCCCCCCCCCCCCCACCCCAAACAATAAAGTGGCGAGAGAGAAAAGAGTACAAGAGAAATATTTGCATGTATGTTGCAGAATGATTTCAACAAATTAACCCGAACCCCTCACTAATTTCTGACCCCCTCCTAATATATATATATAATTATATAAATGTATACACATTACATCTTTTATTTAACATTACTTTTTATTCCATTAAATCGATGTTACGTCTAAACATTAACACGGGATATACATTTTAGACAAATATACAGAGTTATGGACACTAGCTTGAATTTAAAATGTATTTGATTTCAATAAATTTGTATTCACAGCTCAAGGGATGAAATATAGTGAAATACTCAAGGCAAAATGACATAGACAAGAAAATTATCAAATCGCGAGAAATTTATGAAATACGGAAGCCCCCCCCCCCCAAAAAAAAAAAAAAAAAAAATAATAATAATAATAAATAATGAGAGAGAAAAGTGTACAATTTTTGCCATGTATGTTGCAGAATGATGTCAAAAAATTAATCAGAACCCCTCACTCATTTTCGCCCCCCCCCCCTTATATATATATATATATATAGATATAGATATATATACATATCAACTCATATCTTTCATCTATCACTACTTTGTATATTACATACACATCGGGGGTGAGGGCCGGGGGCGTCTTATTTTTTCGTACCACGGCGAGGCCGGATTCCTGTTTTATCATGAATATTCATTAGGCAGGGTCGGGGAAAGTCTCGATTCTCTTAAATATTCATATCGAGGTGGGAATGCACGACGCGCGCTATACTCGCACAAAGTGAGAAGATTTAGTTCACGAAGAATGCATATATGGGTGAGTAATTGATTGAAATATCAGTAGATTAAGAGGATTTAGTCATTAATTTGAAAAAGCTGTAATTCGTGATCTACTGTAATTTCTTTACATTTTGAGACTGTTCTCAACAGATTTGTGGGGAAAAGGCTAGGAAAATATTTCTCTTGAAATTGCACTTTGATTTTCATCGTCGTGAAGTAGTTTGACTGCGGTTTGCCTTCATGTCACCCTTTAGAGCCCCGGTGTTCCGGCAGGCCCACGTTGGGGAATTTCGGTGCTCATCTGCATCAAGATAAAACTTTCTGATCAGGTTTTATTCCAAATTTGATCGTCATCGTGAATCTAATTCACCAATCATCCATTGAATTTAAATCTAGATTTAACGTTACACCTTAAAATAATCTATGAAGTATGATTTCTTTAATAATCCAAGAGGGTTAATTCTTGTTTATATCTTTAGTAGATGTCGACTCTGTTGGCTATACTAGTATTACTAAGACTAAGTGCTATCCGTTCGCTCAGTTGCATCATTGGTGCGTGTCAACTTTTAGACCAAAATTGTTTGTGACCATGGATAATCAAACGGCTCCAAACCATATTTCATTTAGACGTAAACCTGGAACTTATTAATAAAAATATTCAAAAACAAACAAACTAGACCTAGGATTCATTTATTTAATGTTCAGATGTTGTGTGTGTCCAGTGTGCTTGTCAAGTTGTCATAACTTTTCTAGATCTAGACCTATATTAAAGATTTTTTCTTCTCCAAAGTGTGCAGTTCATTTGATAAATCTATTTTTTGTTGGACGTTGTATAAGAGAAGACCCCTAGGGTAGTCGACAATTATGTTTACTTATACGCAGAGGCGGCGGAGCCTTTGGGCGGAGCAACTTCCAAAGTGGGGGGGGGGGCACCAACAAAAAGGGCACTTTCTTGAAAAAAGGGCACCTTTAGAGGGAAAATATACCTTTTTTTTTACATTGGTATATACCCCTATTTTGTGATTACATTATCAGGGATGATTTCAATATTTGTTTCTCTTAATACAGCATTTAAGATATTGCTTAAGTATCATACTTTGCAGTTTTTGGCTTGCAGTGCGAAAAATTACATCTTATAAAGAGGAAAACCCAATCCTGATGGGGTTATATAAGCACAATCTCATAACGGAAGACTGAATAGATCTGTGATAAGTTACATAATTATAACATCTATAACTATGGGCAAGCGTAGCGAGCGAGCTTTGTGGGAAATTGCTTTTAGTCGCTTGAAATTAGGGACACGTTTAATGATGAGAGGAAAAGGGGACACTTATCGAAAGGGTTAAGACACTTATCAGAAAAGAAAAGAAGCATGTGTCAAAGTACAAAGGCTAATTATCAGAGGTGAAAATGGGGCACTTCTTACACCTAAACAAAGAGGCATGCACCAGGGATGATAATAACATGGGCATTTGTCGACGGAAAAGAGGCACCCATCAGATTTTGATAGGGGGCATTTATAAGCAGTGAAAAGGGGCATTTATGAAAAAGGGATAGGTTCTTTATAAGAAAGGAAATAGGGTACATATCATTGTTAAAAGGGTAATGAGAAGGGGAAGTGGCTCTTATTAAAAAGAAAAAGTGGCACATGTTTAAATAAACGGGGCACTTATCAAAGACGAAAAGTGGTACCGGTAATTATGATAAGGGGTAAGGGTGCTTATAAGGAAAAAAGGCATTATATAGGAAGGAAAAGGAGGACGTGTCAAAATAAAAGGGGCATTTATAAGAGATGAAAAGAGTACTGACTAGGAGGGGAAGGGGTGCTTGTCAAAGTAAAACAAGTATCTGTCAGAAGTGAATAGGGTCATTTACAAGAGATGAAAAGGGGCACTTAAGAGAATGAAAAGGAACTATTTTCATAGATGAAAAGGGGCATTTATGAGAAGGGAAAGGGCCTATTTTTAAATGGGGGCACTTATAAGAAAAAGGGGCACTTATTAAAAATGAAAGGGAGCACATGTGAAGATATAAGGTGCGCTTATCCAAGTTAAAAGGGGTAGTTATTAAAAGGGGAAGGGGCACTTTAAAAACTTAATAGGGGCACTTGTCAGAGTAAAAGGGGCACTTTCCTATGCAAAAAGGGGCACTTTTCCTATGCAAAAAGGGGCACTTTTAGAGTACTTGACCAAATGGGAGGGCACTCTGCCCCCCCCCCCTCTCGGAGCGCCGCCTCTGCTTATATGGTATGTAGTCCACCTCTTCTTGTTATAATAAACTAATTCTACTTAGTACTGCTTCGTGTTCATAGGCCATAGAAACCACTGTTTGATGCACAAGTTAAATCTTCCATTTAGTTTTACTTTGTACTGTGGTTCATTAAATAGGAATGTTGATTTCCACACCATATTAAAATTAAGGCCAACTATGACATAAAAATATCTATTAATTTGAATTATGCTAGATCTATTTTATTTTGTTAAGGAGAAAGGGATGCCTTGATTGTCGTATTGATTTTCTTCTTCTTTTTGTTCCAAAAGATTGAAACTGAAGAGCTGGAAGGAGGACATTACAACATCTCTTATATTTGCAAGATGAAGCAGAAAGTCCCATGCAGGTACAGTTATCAGGTTATTTAGCACACACATATTAAACGACCACCTATTAATTCACTCAAAAGGAAATGGAACTAAGTTGACATTGCAAGCATATATAGTGAAGGGTATATTTTATTCTAGTTCTGCACCTAGTATACAAATATTGATGTCTTTTCTTTCTATGTTTACAAAGGAAAATTTGTCCTTATTTACAGGAGGTCCTGTGTTTAGAAGAGCCATATCAAATGCACATTGTAAGCACTACATGTAGGGTATACACAGGACCCCTCATTATTTTTTTTGTAAGGGGTACTTTCACTTCTTGAGCAATGAAGATGAAGAAGAACACAAAATAAGATTGATAAAAGTCTGTTTATAGGATGTATTATGGTTGATATGTATCCATCAGTATCAGTTTTTAATTGAAGTACATGTACCTACTTTGTTTTCTCTCATGTAGGATGATGCCTCTCTACAGTGGATGATGAAGGCATTCTGGTTTGCAAACTCAGGAGAGGAACAAAGAACAGATGTTGACGGGATCATATCTAGAGATGCGGGCCTACTACACTTCATACGAGCAAGTGTGCTAATATACATGAAGGTACCCCCAATAAATTTTTGTGGAACAAATGTCATGGAGAAAATTATAGATCTGAAACAGATATTTTTCATTGCCAGTTGACTTGTAAAAGAATAATTGACTTAATATCACAATTGTAATTTAGATTAAAAATTAAATGTCAATATAGATGAAATATAAGTCTACATTACGTATGTTTCAGTAGCATTATTTCCAGTACATTCTCTGGTCAAAGTTGTTTGGTCATTTTATGTCCCATACTTAACCGAGTATTATTCAATTACCGGTATGAGCACGAGTTGTATTACATTGTATTACTTATTTCATACCTTGTCTGATCCGAGCTCCAGCAGGCCTATCGTCTTAATGGGATCATCAGTAATAATTTAAGATGCGGTCAGTATTTAAACTAGTCTTGTACACAAAATAGTTTAGGTTTGCCCACTAGAACCCCAAGTGAATTTCAGTCCTTCCTTTTTCTGAGCAGGTATCAGGGTGTATGTTATTAGTCATTGTTGATTTTTTTATATCTTATTTCATTTTTCCATTCAACAGACTTGGGTTATATTTT
This sequence comes from Strongylocentrotus droebachiensis, assembly GCA_035222895.1. Taxonomy (NCBI): domain Eukaryota; kingdom Metazoa; phylum Echinodermata; class Echinoidea; order Camarodonta; family Strongylocentrotidae; genus Strongylocentrotus; species Strongylocentrotus droebachiensis. The sequence continues at coordinate 200,404 of JAVYIG010000025.1, forward strand.
TTTCTGAAAACTAGGCTACAACTTTAGTGATGGATGCAGAAGATATCTACACGAGACTACGTCTTAAAGATGCCACCCTCATATAATGAAAGAGGACAATAGAGATGGGTTTAAACTGGAATATTTACATGATATTTATTTGTTATTTGTATTATATGTTTGTAGAATACTACATTCAATAAAGCTAATGAAGTTTATCATCTTGTCGACTTTCAAATAATTAAAGATAACTAATCCTCAACGAATAAACATTAAAATTCTAACAATGTCAACTACCATCTTATAGGATGAAACTGAGGACTGGGCAGAAAGATTCTCCTTCAAATTTGATTGATAAAGGTCTATCAGTCTATATCAAAGATTGAATTAATCAATGATATTTTGATTATAATTATACATGTTAAAATTCATTTACCTCTATGGACTTCTGTATGGGAAGTTTTGTAGATTATGAAATTATTGCTACTTCAAGTATTGTATGTAAGAAGGTTTGAAAGACAACACTCTAAATGCATTAAATATGGAAACTGCTAATCCTCATTGCCTTTCGTATCCAAACTGGTAGCTTTCATAGAATCATGTTTCGATGCTTCCCAACTAAAGAAAACAGGGAGTAGGGGGGGGGGGGGGCTTGCTATCCTCTTATCTTATCCTCTGTACAAATATGATTATATGTTTATATTAGAAGGATTTAGAGAGTGAAATTTTGAATTATAGCATTACTGTTGGTAGAAGACAATGGCAGTATCGGGAGGGGGGGGGGGGGTTCCTGGTGAAATTTACGGTATGCCAATGTCAAATTAATAAAAAAGAGAAAACTATTCTTAATAATAACAATTATACAGTACATGGGCCTCCTAACAAAAACCCTGGTACCACTGTTGTGTTTTGAGTGTTTTTTTTTTTTTGGGGGGGGGGGGGGCTGGCAAACCAATTACAAATTTCCAGTGTTAAATTCAAATTTTTTTCTTTAACAAAATTATGTCAATATATTGTAATTAAACAATGTTTCACTTTCCTTTTTTTCAAGTTAGATATTTGAATAAAATGATTAACATACTTTCCGGTTTCTCTGGCCTCTACATTAAAAATGTTCTACTTCTAGCAAAGCTCCTGGAAAGGCTGCAAAAAGGGAGAGTGAAGAGAATGAAATTGAAATGTGGACAGTAATGGAGTGAATATGGAATGGTTGATGGTAGTTGATAACGAGTGAATGCAAATGAGTGGCAACAAGTACGACTGAAAGTGAGACAGAAAGGAATTGCAACAGGTTGCTCAGTCAAGAGAACAAACCTTGCAGAAGATAGTTTTCGAAAGACAGAGAAAGAGAGAAAAGGGGAATTATAAAAAAAGGAAAAGGGGGCATGTGTCAAAGGGGCATTTATGAGAAAGGGTTGGGTTTGGGGCTCCTATTAAACAGGGAAAGGGGCACATATCAAAAGGTAAAAAGGCACTTGTTAGAAAGTTTAAGGGGACGCGTGTCAAAGTAAACAAAATGAAAGGGCTTTTATCAGATATCACAAGGGGCACTTATGAAAATGGAACAGTGGCACTTATTATGAAGTTAAAGGGGCATTTGTTGAAGAAAAAGGGGCACCTGTCAGATTTAAATAGTGGGTAATCATCGCCAGGGCCGTAGCCAGAGTTTTTTTTGGGGGGGGGCACATACATGTAATTGATCGACGTCCTGGGGAGGGGTCAAAAAGAGTTCAACCGATCTTGGATTTTTTTTTCTTCTTTTTTTTCTTCAATGTATGTGAAAGAATGTGTAGTTTTCTCTCGAGTTTGTCTCATCATGCGTGGGATCTGTGGGTGCTGGGGTTCCTGCAGCAACCCTGTACATGGATTTTCTTCAGTGGGTGCATATAACTCGTGGACTTCACATTGTAAACCTTCAAATGATGAATTATCATCGAGTCCCCCACCCCCCCCCCCCCTTCCCTCATTATTTTAGAAAGAAACCAAAGAGAACTTTTAAGAGAAAAAGAGAAAGGAAAGGAAAAAATGGTAGCTAGGCCTAAACAAAAACAAGAGGCAAGATAAAAGAAAACAAGATTGAAGATATGGTATCAATATTATCTTGCTCCTTTCCCTTTTTCTTTTGTCTTCTTTTCATTTCAATTTTCTTGCAATTTATTTCTTTCTTTCTTGGTACCTATTCCGTATTCTTTATTTCTTCCATTCATTTATTATTTATATATATTTTACTTTTTAACTTTGTTATTCTTCTTTCTAATCCCATTTTTCTTTCTTCCTTTTCTTCCTTATGCAGTTAAGTGAGCATAGATCATAGAAATAATTTAAGTGCAATACACAAGTATTTTATTTTTGATAAATGTCTGTTTGTAGGCCTATTCTTGTTATCTATTTTATACAGTTTATAATACTGTATCACATATTCAATACCATAATGCAACCTCTGCTTGTAATATTTAAAAAGCAAACCTAGAACTGATTATTTACCAATTCATGAAAAGAACTAGACTCCCATTAATCTCAGAAAAGTAGGCCTAGGCTACTCACAAATTGCCTATCAAGACTCTTACTTGAAATATATGCTATATATCTTGTCTACCGGTACTGACATTTTGGCATTTACTAGTAATTAAACACAGCATTTATGACTGTATTATCTAAATGACCATGACATTGCTTTTCTATGTCATATTATAGGCCTGCCATTAATCCAACGTACTTGTTACACACGATATTCGATGCTGCGCATGCCTCGATCATACATGAATATTCAAGAGAATCGAGACTTTCCCCGGCCCTGCCTAATGAATATTCATGATAAAACAGGAATCCGGGCTCGCCGTGGTACGAAAAAATAAGACGCGGGCCGGGGAGCCTAATTCTTGAATGTGGCTGATGTGGCTGCTGCAGTCCACGTCCAGTGACCTCTAAGTTACAGTTGTATCTGTTTCTGTTTCGGTTGCGTCGGTATACTCAGGTTTAACTGTACTTCACCAACTCGATCGACCACATATCTTCACAGTACCCTAACAGTGCATGTTTAGAATTCATGTTTGGCTAAAACAAAAGTCGACATATTTTTATCAAAAGATGCAAGGAGTTGATCAAACCATACACACCGAGTCCAGCTCACTCAGCCCTGCACACACGCGCGCGTCCACGCACGTACGTATTACTCTACACAAAGGACTACCCGCGAGAGGTAACCATCATGCATGTAACCCTATAGATGGGACTGGACTTAAGCTTACGCGAACGTTTCGCCATTGGTCGTCGATGACATTGCCTTCGTTTGATTCCCGTGATATCCCTGGAAAAAATAGTTATGAACAGAAATTTCGAGGAGAGCTTTGATATATTTTTATTTATCATTTACGAAAGTATTGGCCTGGCGTCTAGACGGAAAATATGAAATATAATGCAATATTTTCAGCCAAAAAAAAAAAAAAAATGGCGCTTCGTTTTGCCCAGTTTTTGCATATTAAAACGAGATTTAACTACTAACTGCAATCATAATGAGTTAGAACAACTCTTCTTCTTCAATTTGACATTTCAATCATTTCATTTGGTGGTTTCTAAAGCGAGATCTCACAGTTTTGCCAAGTCTCTTTAGTAGCGGTTTGGAGTAAACAAGTTGTTTACTTTATGCAAATTAGGCTTCAAGGACGAAAGCTTTCGCACCGATAATTATACCCTAGCCCTGTGCCTGAACTTGGCTAGCACAAGCGATTGTTCTCTGGGTGAATGATAGAGAAATGATATATAAATGATGATCCTCCAAATAAAGTGCTGGAGATAGATTCGTTCCAAGTGTATGCAGGAACAAAGTATGAAGACGTTCTCGAATTTACGTGTTGCTTCGATGAAGAACTTTGAGAAGTGGTGTAGAGAAGAGAGTTAGAGAGAAGATGTTGTTTTCATCCTTCTTGGGAGGCAGGATGAAACAAAGAGAGTTCTATTCCAAATTCTGGGAAGCTTGGGCGAGTCACTGGTGATAACTGCAGTGTCCAGGGCCATAACGCTATTAAGCTGACATTACGCCATTAAGCTGACACTTGTTGACACATATATAGGGGTGGCAGTGCCTGGCATATGTCAGAGGGCAATGTCCTCCCAAATTGGGTTTGCAAAATAACTAATGAAACTGAGAAATGAAGAAGGATGAAAATGAGGAATATACTACATCAGCCCCCTCCTAGAACGTTGAATAGAACGAAACGGTCGATAATAGAGAAAAAATAATAGTCCGAATGAAAATATAAGAATGTCTCATTTGAAATGCCAAACTTGAACATAGCGCTTGGGGAAATGTACTTTTCTCCCTGAACGAGTTTGTCTGAGTTCGAGCTCGGCAGATGAAGATGAAGGAGTAATAGAGGGTGTCAGAGGCTGAGAGGTTGGTATAGTAGGCGCTGGTGAAGGTTGAGGTTCCGCAGTAGCGATGGGCGGGTCTAAATATGCAGGTTTGAGACGGTCGAGACTGACAGTGTCTTGTCTTCCTTTAAATTGGACGGTGAAAAACTTGTCAGCTCGTCTGATGACTTTGAATGGGCCATCATATGGTGGTTGGAGAGGTTTCTTGACAGCATCATGACGCACAAATACATGAGTACATGTTGTGAGATCAGGGTGGACCTGTGGTTTCCGCTGTTGAGCACGAGTGGGCTGAGGTTTGAGGTTCTCCATTTGCTTTCGTAGTCGGTGGATGTAGTTGCTAGGGTCCAAATCACAATCATTCTGACTAGGTGCTACAAACTGACCTGGTAATCTTATTGTAGTTCCGTATACTAGTTCAGCAGCGCAACATCCTAAATCAGATTTGACTGCAGTTCGGATTCCAAGCATGACGAGAGGGAGAGTTTCAGTCCATCGTGATGTAGATGAGGCTTTGAGAGATGCCTTTAGTTGACGATGAAAGCGTTCCACTAGTCCGTTCGATGCTGGATGGTAAGATGTAGTTCGAATCCTAGAGCTGCCAAGAAGATGAGTTAATGCTTGAAAGAGAAAAGATTCAAATTGTCGACCTCTGTCGGTAGTGATGGTTGAAGGAGCTCCGAAGCGAGATACCCATTGCGAAATGAAAGCTTGAGCAACAGTCTCGGCTGATATGTCGGGAATTGGGATTGCCTCAGGCCATCGAGTGAAACGGTCAACACAAGTGAGAAGATATGCATTGCCATTTGAAGGAGGAAGAGGTCCCACGAGATCGATGTGGACATGATTGAATCTAGCGTCTGGTGTTGCGAAAGTACCTATCGGTGTCTTGGTATGACGATGTACTTTGCAACGTTGACACTGTAAGCAGGTTTTGGTCCAACTCCTCACATCCTTGTTGATTCCAGGCCATACAAATCGCTCAGTGATGAGTTTTTGAGTAGCGTTGATGCCAGGATGAGATAGGTTGTGAAGAGCATCGAATACAACTCGTCGAAATTTAGTTGGGATGTAAGGACGAGGAGTTGTAGTAGAAGTGTCACATAGAATTGTAGAGTTAGAAGCAGGGAGTGGTAGAGGTTGAAGTGTGAGCGAGGTTGCAGTGAGTTGTTTGAGCTCCTCGTCATCCTCCTGTGCAGTGGCAATGGCATTGAAATCAATGTTGGAAGCTGATTTGATAGAGTTGATTTCCATGCGAGAGAGGGTGTCTGCCACTACATTGTGTTTGCCACTAATATGTCGAATATCAGTTGTGAATTGAGATATATAATCTAGATGTCTGACTTCACGTGGAGAGTACCTGTCAGGTCTAGCATTAAAGGCATGGGTTAGTGGTTTGTGGTCTGTGTATACGTAGAATTGCCGTCCTTCTAGTGCATGCTTGAAATGACGGATAGTGAGATACACTGATAGAAGTTCGCGTCCGAAAGTGCTATATCTCGTCTCTGCTGGCTGCAGGCGTTTTGAGAAGAAGGCGATGGGTTGCCAGTCATCGTCAACTTGTTGCTGCAACACGCCTCCGACAGCATAATCTGATGCATCAACCATAATGCAAAGTGGGGCATTAGGTTTAGGATGTGAAAGGAGCGTAGCTTGTGCGAGAGCTGTTTTCACCAAGTTGAATGCATTGAGGGCTGCTTCGTCGAGATGGATTGCCTTGTTTTTCTGCTTGCATGCCAGTAGATCGGTCAGTGGTTGAGTGATAGCTGCACAATCAGGGATGAAACGACGATAGAAGTTGACTAGTCCAAGAAATTCTCGAAGTTTGCGAAGAGAATCAGGAGCGGGGAAGTCGTTGATCACCTTAACCTTATCGGGAAGAGGGCGGATGCCGTTCTCATCAACGATGTGTCCGAGGAAGGTGAGTGAAGATGCGCCGAATTCACACTTGAGTGGGTTAATGACGACACCGTATTTCAAGAGTCGGGAGAAGAGTAGTTGGAGGTGTTGGATATGTTCCTCTTGTGTCTCACTCGCGATGAGGAGGTCGTCGATGTAAGCGTACACAAATGGTAGACCACGGGTTACCTCATCAATGAACCGTTGAAAAGTCTGTGCGGCATTTCGGAGCCCGAAAGGCATGCGCACGAACTCAAATAACCCAAAGGGTGTGGTGATGGCTGTTTTGTGTACGTCTGCTGGATCGACTGGAATTTGGTGGTAGGCTCTGATGAGATCGAGTTTGGAGAAAACTCGCTTGTCTGCTAGAGCTGAGGTGAAATCCTGGAGATGGGGAATAGGATATTTATCAGGCACTGTATTCCTATTTAGTGCCCGATAGTCTCCGCACGGTCTCCAGTCTCCGGGGGTTTTCTTGGGCACCATATGAAGTGGGGATGCCCAATTGCTACTAGAAGGTTGGACGATGCCTAGTTCTAGCATGTGATCAAATTCAGATCGAGCAATGTTGTACCTGTCGGTTGCTAAGCGACGAGGACGTGCTGATGCAGGAGGGCCTCTAGTCTCGATGTGATGTGTGACAGAGTGTTTGATGTTTGCCTCCTGGTAGACAGGGCGTGAGATGTCTGGAAATTGGTCAAGCAGAGATTTGTAAGCAGCTTGACTGTCTGTCTTCACAAACATGGGACTGATAGAAAGAGAAGAAGAAAGGATGCCTCTTACAGATAGATTAGTAGTAGAATCGATGAGCTTGAGATTGCGCACATCGACAAGCAAACCAAAGTGATGGAGAAAGTCTGCCCCGATGATAGGAGTGGAAATGTCTGCAATGATGAAAATCCACCTGCAAGCTCGACGTAAGCCAACATCGAGAGTCAGGCTTCGCTCTCCGTAAGTAGTAATACTTGAGCGATTAACTGCCTGCAGGTGAAATTTCGAAGAAGGGTGATTTTTCTCGGACTTTGATGGAGGAAGAACGCTAACTTCAGCTCCTGTATCTACGAGGAATCTGATCCCTGTTTTCCTATCGGTAATATAGAAGAGGCGACTATTTTGGTTGGTGCCAGTTGGACTTGTCGCTGCTAGTCGCTGGCTTGGTCGTTTCCCTGGTTTGAAGAAGTAGATTTGATTTTGAAAGAGCATGGAGGAGTACATTTAGTGGCCTCGTTACCAAACCGCCAGTGATAGTAGCAGTCCCCGCCAGCATGGCGTTGTGCGCTGGGGCTTCGCGCTTGCCGGTCTCGCTTTTGATGAGACTCTCGATCACGGCTTCGACCGCGGCCTCGGTTTGGTTGGGATGTTGCCAGGGCCTGAATTTGAAGGGACAGTTGAGAGAGTTGTGCTTTCATCTTCTGCATTTCGGGAGAAGGAGTAGGGTGTGAAGGCGAGGAAGAAGACAGGTTGGAGATGGAATGAAAATTTGATGGAGAATTTGTCTCAATGATTTTGTCAGCTATATCCGCGAGCTTCTCAATATCCATGGAGTCTCGAGTTGATGCAAGGATGAGCTGCACATTGGTGGGCAGCCTTTGGAGAAACAACTGTTTTAGGATGTTTTCCTCCAATTTGTTGGTCCCAAGCAGTTGCTTCATTTTGCGGAGCAACTGCGAGGGTTTTCGATCTCCCAACTCCTCAGAGATCAGTAGCCTATGTAGCCTCTTTTGTTCAGAGGCGGAGGTCCTCTGAACCAATTCAGCTTTTAGTTTATCGTAGGGCTGTTCCTGAGGAGGGGAGATCAGTAGGTCCCGAATTTCCTGAGCATATTCAGGCTGCAGGGAGGCGATGACGTAGGCGAACTTTGTCTTCTGTTGAGTGATGCCTCGAGTCATGAACTGTGCCTCGACTTGTGCAAACCAAATGGTAGGATCATTGGGCCAGAAAGGAGGAAGTTTGAGTTGAACATTTGAGACAGATGAAGTGCTAGCAGAAGTTGAAGAAGTTGAAGAATGGGTGTGATCGTCATTAGGCATGATGACAGTTGAAGTTGCGAGTGGAAATATGAAGGAAAGGAGACAATAATTGAAACAATTTTGATGAAGGATGTCTGCTACTCAGCACGTTGGTCGGGTTTAAATCACGTCGGGGTCACCAGTGAAGCGGGAATGGTCGCTGAGCAGATAAAATTATATAAAACCAATCGCCACTTACCGACTTTATGCGTGTTGATAAACTCAGCAATGAATCCTCCAATATAATATACACGGTTCCAAATATTGCACCTTTTCCAAATGGCTCACAACAAAATCACCACAGATAAACCTAACTTGGCTAGCACAAGCGATTGTTCTCTGGGTGAATGATAGAGAAATGATATATAAATGATGATCCTCCAAATGAAGTGCTGGAGATAGATTCGTTCCAAGTGTATGCAGGAACAAAGTATGAAGACGTTCTCGAATTTACGTGTTGCTTCGATGAAGAACTTTGAGAAGTGGTGTAGAGAAGAGAGTTAGAGAGAAGATGTTGTTTTCATCCTTCTTGGGAGGCAGGATGAAACAAAGAGAGTTCTATTCCAAATTCTGGGAAGCTTGGGCGAGTCACTGGTGATAACTGCAGTGTCCAGGGCCATAACGCTATTAAGCTGACATTACGCCATTAAGCTGACACTTGTTGACACATATATAGGGGTGGCAGTGCCTGGCATATGTCAGAGGGCAATGTCCTCCCAAATTGGGTTTGCAAAATAACTAATGAAACTGAGAAATGAAGAAGGATGAAAATGAGGAATATACTACAATCTCATACTCTACATATATAATTAGGTATGTGAGATTACATACAGAATTAGGCATGTGAGATAACACATGGAGTTATATATGTTAGACTACAGACACATCCGACATTGGTTCGAGCTAGTTCTTGTCAAATTTAGAATATGAACACACTTCTATAGCTTTCAGGCGAAAGCTTATGTACGATTTTCTTCAAGTGACATAAAAAGAATGAGAAGACACGCAATATATTTTCTATTTTCAACATTATCAACGTTATCCTTCTCTTTGATATTAAAAAGGATCAGTTTTCTATTTCTTACATTCAAGACAATGCATTTACTTATACCTTGAAATGTTGATCCTATGGCGACGAACGTCGCAGATGTGTGCCTTAGAGATACACAGTAATTTTATCAGTGAGTGTGAAGACTTGAATATGTGTTTTATTGAAATGCAGCTATACACACAGTATGAATTTTGCATTGGCAACCAGGATAATAGAAGAGTACTAGTTTCCACGGTAGATGTGATTCATGAATAGTACTTTGATGCTAGGCATTCGACCGTAACATCAATCCAGGGTCAGGAATTTCGTTTTGTCTGAGATTTTAAAGTTTTAGCTTCCTTCTCTTGATAAAACTATTATATTCAACTTCTTTTCATACGCTATTTAGAAGAAATATGCTTAAAGTGACTTGGAAACATTGTTGAAGGTTGATGAAAAAATTGCTTAATTTTTGTATAAAATGTTACTTACTATATTCCTTCTACTGTACTAACCCTCTGACATGCAAAAAATCCTGAAAAATTCTCAAGCCATAAGGAGTCGATGTATGACACCCTCTAACAGTGATTAACAGTAAATTATCCCAAGGATTTTTGAATTTTCCCAACCGTTTTTCCATGAAAAAAGGACAAAGAACAGGCTATAAAAAATCTGTCAACACTTAATTGTCTGGAATGGAAGATAGAGCCATTTTATGGCTTTGTGACGATTTCCATTCACCTAACATGTAATTAAATTGTAATAATATAGTTGGGAGAATTAAGGAATCGATCAGATCAGTTCTCCCAATTTGTACCATCAATAATGGTCCGTTTTTACTCAAATTTTCAGATTATCTTTAATTGTACATCTAGCATTGAAGTCACTACCTTAGCACCACTATCTCTCATCTGAACAAGGTTACCAAGTCCCTTTAAAATAGTTTTCAGGTCATTGTAGAGCGGACATTCCCAATATGTATTACCCTAGACAGAAATAACCATCTGATTTGGGTCATTTCTTTAATAAAACTGACATTTGTTGTCATTCCCCAATACAGATGGCCCACCAGAGATCTCGTACCCTGGGGTGGCTATGTACATATTTTCGTCCACGACATTTTCTCCCCGATTTTCTTTATTTAGATCTAATTTTCTGATTTCTAAATCAGATGTAAATTAGGTCGGTATGTCATTTGTCCTAATTACAGTTATCAAAATTTGATAACTTAATATTAAATGTATAATTTACGGACTTACATATATGAATTATCCAATTTGTATCTCCGAACTGTGAAGCAGTACGTTCATGCATTCGAAATATTACCCGGCGGCCGATATATTTAACATATAAAACATAGCCAATGGCCAATCAGAGCACTCGTTTCGTGGGAGTTCGTTGGTCAAGCTGGGCCGACTCGTACGTAGCTACGGTAGCTATTGGACGTTCGAAAAGAAAAAATGAATATTCATCAACTAAAACCAAGACGGATAATGTTGACGACCAGACTTTCTCGGATTAATCATTAATTTAGAATCTAAATGAGCAAGCTATCGTAAGTCAAATAAGCTATATATATGTTATTTTTAATTTGTATTATAATTGCAGCAGTTATGAGGATGTAAAGAGTGAAAATCTCGTTGCATATCTCATTCATCGCGGTCCGGTCGAACCGAACCATTTGTTCTGTACAGTCCCGTACAGTCCCGCTGGGACATACTTCAGTCTCTATAATCGGAGGTCTAGTGGAGCCAGACGTAGTCTCAGTGGAACAACCGACGATTAGAGAGACTGAAGTTTTCGGTCTAGTATTACCCCTGAACACCTCTGAAGGCGTGCCAACACAGCTCAATGCAGAGAGTTTGGCCTTCTCAGTTTGGCCAGAAAGTAGAGCTTGAAGTCTCCATAGTCAATGTCATCCAGACCCAGATTTATAAAAATCATCTAGGCCCTTGACAACCTTGCTCTCTTCATTGTTCATCTTGGAGGAAATGTTCCCATTTAACAACATTCTATTCTTTAATGTTGTGCTTTCCTAACAAAGCAGGGGTTGTCATAGTGTGCCCACTAAAATAAGGATAGCAAAACTGTCCTTAACTCAAATTGCTTTACTCAAATTGCTTTGTATATCGCGATATTTTTTTTTTTTAATACCCTTTTTTGGTGTCAGTAAGCTAAATTAGAACTCTTTTAACACAGAATAATATGCTTTGTTCAATGCAGTGTCTTTACCAAATTACCCGCTTTTGGTTTTGGTCTTGGTTACCTACATAACAACCCTTTTAACATAGTACAATTTAGAACAAAACTTAAGAACTAAACTAAAATGTTTGAGTAAATTACTTCGGTCAGAGCTATGTCTGCAAACAATTATCCGTTTCTGGCCTTGGTAACCTACAATAGAACCCTTTTGACACAGCATAAGAAAGCAGTGAATACAAGGCGCCAATAATTGATGTGAGGGTACTCAATTTTTACACGCAGTGTCTTTACAAAGTTACCCTTTTCTAGTTTTGTCAGCTCCATTACAACCCTTTAAACTCGTAACTGTTTAGAACAAAACACAATCCACCAATAGTTAATGTGGGGGTAAATTTCTTTGTTCAATATAATCTGTTTACAAAATTACCCGTTTCTTGTCATTAGGTATAAGAGATGTCATACAGAATTAGGTATCTGAGATTACATACATAATTAGGAATATGAGATTACACACATAATTAGGAATATAAAATTACATACATAATTAAGTATGACAGATAACATTGGCAATTAGGTTTGAGAGATTACATACAGAATTAGGCATGTGAGCTCACATACAGAATTTGGTATATGAGATTACATACATTATTAGGAATATGAGATTACATACAGAATAAGGAATATGAGATTACATACAGAATTAGGAAAATTAGATTACATACAAAATTAGGTAAGTAAAGATTGCATACAGATTTAGGCATGAGAGATAATATACATAACTAGGTATGTGAGACCACATACAGAAATATGTATGTGGAACAACACACACATTCGACATCGGTCCAAACGGCTGAGCTAGTTCTTGCCTTGTCAAATTTCAATTATGAGTGCACTTCACTAGCTTTTCAGGTACCAGCCATCTTTATCATAATTTGATCTTCTATTAATAAGAAGCACTGTTCTATATCTTACCTCCAATACAATGCGCCTAGTTACACGTCGAAATGCTGATCCTATGGCGATGAAACTCCGATGAAACTGATACAATTGTCCTTGTATCAGTGAGTGTGTATAACTGTAAGTGTGTTTTATTGAAATGAAAAACTCATAGGGCAATAATTGTGCATTAACAATCAAGATAATGAAAGAGAACTAGTTTTCACAGTAGGTAAGATTTATGAACAGTACTTTGGTACTAGGCATTGAGCCGCAACGGCAATCTTTCATCGAAGCCAGGGTCAGTAATCTTCTTGGTGTATGTTTTCTCTTGATGGAACTATTATATTCCATTTCTTTTCATACGCTATTCAGCTGAAATATGCTTGAAAATAATATTTCTGCTCATTGTACAGCGTTCATACCCAATTTGTATAGTCGCTCAACACTGCTATAGGCGCTCAAACACAGCTCAGTCTAGAGTCACCCATAAACATAGTTTGGCCAACTTAGTTTCATGTGGTCGCAAAATGGCTATTTTTTTTTTTTGTGCTTGCCGAACAAAAAAGATCATATCTTGCCAAACTCAAATATGGTTAGCAGGACTCTCCTAAGTACTGGCTCTAGCGAAAGCAAGGACCTTGGAAGAAATAATCCCAAATGTATTTTTAATTTCCATACCCTTTGGATTATATATTACATAAATAATTCTGGATAAATGTAATATCTCATGCACAAGGCTACCTAAAATGTGAACAATTAAATTAATCGTACCTCAAATAAAAGCTCATACGTAATAGATTACAATAATATCAATTACATGTTATTTTACTGTCTGTCAGACGAGTATAAATCTCTCTGAAAACTCGAGAGGTAAAGTTTTGAGAATCAGAAGTTGTCGACCTAAGAACGAACTATGGACTTCATGGGATGTGGAGTTCGTATATTAACGGTAATTGCACTTGAGGCCGAAGAAAAAAATAGACGAAGGCCTCTTTATGATTATTGTTGAACCTTTATTCTTGCATCAGTTGTTCCGTTCATTTCACTTCGTCAAAACTGTATCAATAAGACATAAATAAAAGTATCATAAATAAAATGTGGATAATACCATCAGTTATAGTATATCCAAACATTACCTACACTATTTCTGTATCAATTTACTTATGTATCAACCAAGATGAAGTATTGATAATAAACATAAAAAAACAATGCTCCTCTCTAGGCAGTCATATATTTAATGTGTTAAGACATTCTAACATTTTAAAGAAACCCAGACTCAGAGAGCTAAATTAAAATTTCTTGTCATAAATATCAAGATAAATGAAATATCCAACTGCATTATATCAATCAACATATCATTCGCTATTAAATATCTAAAAATTGACTGGATGTGCTTAGATTATACATGCATTGTGTCTTGGAGCTGACAAACATAATGCGACTTTGTCATTCAACTTGACCTACATACAACTTCACTCTTCAATAAACGAAACCTGAATCTTCTGTATTTGTGATTTCCAACCAAATATTATAAATCTACCTTTTAAACGTTACAATTTCATATACATTTATTATCATCTTCAAATGTTTTGGCATACCAAAAAAGGTTATCGTTGGACTTGACCTTATTTCATATGGGCTTAGCTATGGCCTATACATTTTATGGAGCCATTGTCATGTAATCTACACTTGCTGCACGGAAATCCAAATTAAACCCATTAATTTGCACCTCTAGCATATATATTTTGTAAAATACATCAATTATGTAATAAGCTAACCTCTTTGCCTCATGTATGCAAGAGATTTAAAAACCAGGTTTCAAGGATGCCCTAGAATTTGTGCAATCCTGTCCTCTAATCAGTCCCTTGTTTTCACTGTTTGACTGTAGTATGGTTTGGGCACAAGGTGGCGATATTTCAATACAGGCCTTGAGGACCTTGAGTGATATTGCATGTACAATGATGAGCACATTCATACATATAATCATATGATGGAAATGACAGAATAATATGTAATGAACTACCTATATATAACATCATTACTATCAAAGAAAGGAAAACAAATCAATTTAGATTAATTAAGCGCGGCTCATCACCTAGACTACCAAAATTGATCAGGACCACATGTTTTGTTGTCGTCACAGTAACTGCATCAAGGTTACCCATGTTTACCTGTAATCAGTCGGAGGGATGCAGAAAATGAAAAAAATTAGGCTTTTATATGTTTCTATACAATACTGAAAGGGAACATATTTTGTATACCTTTATATCCGTATTCTACGTTCATTCAGCTTTCCAATATATACAGTTATATTTGTCGCATATGGTCTGGGTTAGCACGCCAGAAGTATGACTTTCAGTTCGCTGGAAATTCCTCTGTTTAGCATTAATATTCTGCATGGTGTCTTCATGCAAATCCAGTTATACAATCGGTAAGAAATGTTGAATTGCCCGAAGAAAAACAAATGAACATTTCTTCTGTAACTGCCATGTTAAGGCCCGGTCCCACTGCACTTACGGATGCAAAGAGGATGTAAAACGTAAAAAAATCTTGCCATCCGTTGGAAAACGCTATGCATCCGTTGTGTACTCATTGCATACGTGTTTCATACGCTCTATCCATCGAGCATCCGTCCATTGCGATTTCATCCGCTCAAAAAGTTTTGAGCTGCACAAAACTTTTAGAACGGATGAACTTCCGCCGTGTACGATGTAAATCCGCGACAAATACGAGCAACAAACATTCTATGTCCGTTATCATCCGTTAAACGTCCGCTATATCCTCTCTGCATCCTCTGGGCATCCTCGCAACTCACATCCGCTGTAGCTGAAAAGGGAAAGAGGGAGGAAAGATAAGGTACATGAAACGTCTATACATCGTTAGTAGCACGGAAATAAAAAGGATGTAAGCGTATGCATCTCGTATATAAAGTATTCAAAGCTGTCATCCACTTCCATCCGCTTTCATTCGCTAGGCTTCCGATGAACATCCGTTTAACATCCCCGCTACATACTACCCACGTCCGTTATTTTCCGTTCTGTTTTCGCCAATTTTCGCCAATTTTGTCCATTTCTGGAGCGGATGAAAACGGATGGAGCCACCCCCGAAATTTTGCTCGTCCGCTGTGTCCTTTATGCATACGTTTTGTGTCCGTCGGCCAGTGGGACCGGGCCATAAGTAAGAGTATGTGGGTTAATATAGGAGAGTGGGCATGTTCAATACTTCCTGTCTCAAATATACTCTTAGGATATAAAGAGGAGCGAAATGATGTATTAAACACGACAAATGTTTTTTTCTAGAGTTATTACAAAATAAACTTGGTAAAAAAAGAAAATGAATTCTCACAGAATCAAACGAAACTTATAATTAATGTTCAAAATTACAAATAAATTTGCCAAACATTTTTGGTAGAAAATGTATACTGGCTAAGTAATGAGCATAGAACGATAGGGAAATCAAGGTAAGTATAGGCACGACACCATTTGTGTAGTACCATATACATCTTTGCTTGTTACTTTACCAAGCCTTATTTATTATGATTTTGATGACTCCAGAACCTTGCAATACACACCAATACTTACATGCTACATGATCAACCTTTTCTCATCCATTCCACACCGTTCTTTCACAATGCAATCGCATGACCAGAATTAAACTTTGTCTTTAACTTAAGACCACTCTTTTTCCATAACTATAACAATATAATACAAATGTATTATAATAATGAGCAGTATACTAATGTTATAAATGAAAAATGAAATGAGTTCATTTCAAGATGGCTTATGTTGAATCATGTATTTTAATGATGTATAGACATACCGATTTGATATTGATTGTATAACATGTAAATGAGATTTATTAATTGTTACAAAAATTTAAAAATTGCCCATAGGGCAAAACATATGGGCAAACAAAGTAATGTCGAGTCTGCACTAAACACCCTTTTACGCCTTTTGGGGGGAATGTTTTTACAATGGGTGTTGCATCATGCATCCCATTCATTGGAAACAAAGAAAATGTGTATACAGCCGTACCCAACACGCGTCGGGGACGATCAATTGGCATCAATTTTTGATATAAACATTTGTCTGATTTGTTTTTCATATCTTCATGGCCTGGAGTACGGGTGTGGACTTTTCTCCTTTTAATTGTTTTTCTATATCGCGGGAAATATTTAAGCTCTGATGAATTCATGCGTCGTGGCAACAAATCCTCCTCCACCGAGTGCCAGGCTTCGCCGCGCTATCATATCTCATTAGGGACTTTTAGATGTGCACGTCGACATAGTGGACTGCTACGTGTGACGTCCTTTCAAGGCAATTCGACATTCTTTTATGGCACTGCCAGTGCCTTAAAGGACGCCACACGTAGCAGTCCACTATGTCGTACAAATCTAAAAGTCCCTATTGGCAGTGATTCCGGTGAAGACAAACCACTCCAATGTCCCTCAGTGGTGCACACCAAATCGTAGCACGACCTAGTACCACCTGGTGCGCTCCACGGTCCGTCTTTTGGAGGTGTAAACAGCCAAAATGATACAAAGGTTTTTTCACAACTTATCGCGAAGCTCTTTGACAATACATCTGGGATTCCCCGCTTGGCACTATGCCAAGTTGTATCCAACACCGACGAGACTGGACTTTAATGGGCCCGATAGAAATGTGAATTTTAGATATTATGTTGAGTTCTGTTCATGCGATTGCATGTAGAAAGCTGTATGGAAGAGATCTGAACGGGTTGAAATTGTCGTACATAACAGTCTCTATACAATATAACATTATTATAACAGGGCCTAATCACAACGAAGAACCGGTCCCCCCCCCCCCCCCCAACACAAAAAGTAAAAACAAAAACGCGAGAAAATATATGAGGATAGATTGCACACAAAAGCTGTTCAAAGATTATACTATAATGTGAATGAACCTCTTACAACACATTTAAATGTTTTTTTTTCATTCTTTTTTATCACCACTAATTTATTATTTGAAATTGAGTATTAAACCTGTAAACAGAAACTGACTCTGAGTAGCGTTTATTATCTGTATATATCCCTTAACGATGGGCATAATCTCGTTATCTTTACAATATTCATTTTCTTTTCATATAAATGTATAACATCAATATCGATCAGTGTGGGAGAAAAGACACTAGGCTATACATCTTCTTTACTAATGGATATTAAACAAGATCAGTTGAAAAGGCATAAAGGTGACAAGACTAATTATATCATATATGATACTCTGCCTACTAGCGTTTAGGTATCATTGATCCTCTACATAATCCTCTTGACGATAGTTAAATGCGAATGAATATCCTCACTCAACTCGTAAAAAACGATTGCGGGACAAATTTGGAGTCCTTGGTTTCGTAAGTTATATTCTTTTTTTATAAACTAAGTTGAGAACTTATGGTAGTTTCACGCTCTCAAAGTTAATAACAGTTTAACCATTAATGATAGTGTGATGACGATGATGATGATTATGATGATAATAGTAATAATGCTTCTTGATTGATAAATAAACATCAATAAGACTATTATTGGATAAAATTGATAGTCAGGTTTTAGGGCTTGCAAATACTAAAGGCCTATGTGAGTAATTGTGCAAGCAGTTCTGCCGATATTGCATGTTTGGTTTGCCTTAAGATAGATAGCTGGGAAAACAGCGTTAGGTATTGTGTTAATAGCACAGGTTTTACGGTTTCACGAACAAGTATCCCAACAAAAGCTTTTGGATGTGGGAATTCCCGTCTTTGGTATTTCATTGTATACAGTGCGTATACAAAAGTACAGACTATGAAAATGTCCTCTAAGATTATTATTTTACAATATATGCCTGATTTTCCTATAAAATAGGGGTTGGGTGCCATTCATTGGATGGCATTTTAAGTATTGTCATTTTTTCAAAAGAGAAAATCATGATTAATTGATCACTGAATAAATTCGAAAAGCTCGCCAAAAATTGTTCGCGCTAAAATGTTTCAACCATGGATTGGATCAAAATACAAATCATGCAGGTATTGCAGTTATTGAAACTATCATTAGCTGATCATTCTTATTTTAACTCTATGCATTGCTGTGCATGCCCCCAGTAGCAAATTGATAAAGAATAGGGGCGGTATCCTCCTAATATAAGGGTTCAGTAAATGCATCTGGACAATTTCTGTCGTGTACCCGAATCGCAAGTTTTATTAGGTTTTTTTGCGTTTTTTTTTTTTTTTAATTCGATTAGCCAGTACTCATTTAAGCGTAAAATATTGTCAATACTTGTATTATCATCCAGTTGAATAAAACCTTACCCCTAATTTCATTTTAGAAAATCATGCATTTATAATTTGTGCACTATATTTATCATTTTTTAAATTTTGTATGCGTGTTCACAATTTTATAATTTATTACTGTTAAATATTACATTTTAAAAAAAACATCATATAGAAATCAGTTTCAATTCAACAATCCATTTGAATTGACTTCATATGAAAAAATATAACAATGTTTTATCAAAGACAAGTTGTAACATTTACTGTTTAAAGAATTGAAACACAACGGTGATAAAACATAAGCATATAGAGCTTGAATTGTTACAACACCTTTTATGCTCATCACCATTTAACCGCTAAGGTTATGTATTGGTGTCATATTATCTAATATTGACTATATATTTCAAACCCTGCCAGAAAAAATATCATTTAAAAGTCTGTCAAAGGAAATATCATTAAAAACACCCCCACTATTAAAGTTGAATATGGTACTTTTGTTGAATGGTGCGTCATCATACTTGTCCACAACAAAATTACGAAAAAGTATAATCCCAAAGAAATCTGTGTTTTGATGCGGGAATTCCCATCTTTGGTATTTCATTGTATACAGTGCGTAGTAAAAATAAATATTAAAAAATACACACTTTGAATAAATCCCTTACGATCATAATTTCATAACTGCATGATCTTTTCCCTATAAAATGTTTGGATTCTTCAATTAGATTGGAATTTAAGTATTGGTAATATTTGAAAAAGAAGAGTGTGGTTGAGTGAGCACTGGCTACCTTCGAAAAGCTCGCGATTTTGTTTTCAGCCTTGGATTGAATCTAAGTGCAAATCGGGCATTTATTGCATGTGTTCTGTTAATTATCAATAACTGGTTTGAACAATCATAACTTTAACCCTGTTGTACATGCTAAGTTGCATGTCAAAAATATGATAAAGAATCAGAGCGGTATCCTCCAAAGACAGGGGTTTAGTTAATGTACATAAAGAAACAAAGCACTTTTTACAAGGACAGTTTTAAAAAAATAAAATATTAAAATTAAAATGAAGATCAATGGATCAACCGCTTCAGATCAACGGACAAAGGTCATCCGTTCTTCCTCGGGGTCCAAAGATAATTAAAATCCATTGGTTGATTAGTTAATGATAATGATAATAGTAATAATTCTTTTTAATTAACCAGTATTGTTAATACTGATTTCATTAGAGAAAGTCCTGCAGATAGTATAGGATTTCCCGGCCAAATTCGCGAGTTTGTCATTAAAATTAATTTGTCTTGCGTTCAAATTCGACGGTTTTAGTGCTGTCGGGTATATCTCGGGTTTATATTCCTTTTTCTAGATTTCAAATCTATGAAGTTTTCGTTAGAATCTATGTATGTTTCATTCCAATTAATGAACAAATTGCTTCTTTCGCTATTTGGTCATTCGATTTAGCGCAACACGATTTTCTGACATCGCGCTGTGTACTTTTAGCATTCTAATTCATTTGTAGCATTCAAATTAGCACTTTGTGCACTAAAATTAATAGTCAATATACATTTCTCGTTTTTTAAACACTTTTTATAGCTCATTCTTTTTCTTTCAAGGTCGTTTTTTCATGTGTATTTCATCCTATTTTATTTTCTTGCATTTATACTCTTTATATACTTTTAGATTCATCAGATATTCATCACCCTTTAAGTTTGATTGTTCAAAAAAAAGACTTACTGTACATCTACGGGCTTGATGGTCTCAATATTTGTGTAAATTTTCATGTAAGGAAGTTGTTTGTATTGTGTTTCATCATAAATTTATCACAATTTCATTAGGGAGGAAGGGTACAATATTGTGACTGGGGTAGGTGTTTTCGTGTCCCCACTTTTCCGGGGTATATGAACATGTCCGTTCAGAGATGCCATATCCATTGATTTCGCCCCTTCTTAAATGTCTGACTACACCCATATGCAATTAATTAATTAATAAGGGGAATAACAGAGAAGACCCTAATGGCAAATCATACATTTAATTGCATTAAAAATAATTGTAAACATGTGTTGCATTTCTTCTCCTAATAATCCTAACTTGAATACACATAATTCGAATACGAATGACAGGTGTTAATTTGAATGATAAAAATGACACCTCGACAAGTGACGATTAATTTGAATGCTAGTTGAGCAGTTTCTAAATTGAATGACAGATCTATGAAATCCTTTGACCAAAATCCTAAATTAAATACAAAATTGGGAAAATTGAATGATAATTGGCATGGCAAAGCCGATCTGCGCTAACTTAAATGCAAAGTAAATGAATTCGAATGACAAACTCGCGAATTTGGCCGGGAAATCCTATATTAAGATTAAAAGTTTTGGAGAATATTTTATAAATGCGAACTGTTTTTTTTATACACGCTGTATAATGCACTTCAGCATTGACTACATTTGGCGCGGTTCTGTGTGTTTGTTTTCGAATTGCCCGCTGGAATAAAAAAAAATATTCTAACGAGCGGATTGCTCAGAAGTGGTTGTACTGTCCAGGCTCGCCTCACTGATCGGTATTTCATGTGCTGGACTAACTCATTACACTGTGACCAGATCTAAATGTGAGTCATTGAATAATACATGCTTTATTGTGGTTTCTTTATTCAGTAGTAACATAGTCGGATCATTGCTATTTGCGTGAATTGTAGCAATACAATATCAAGAAATTGGAACGAGTTGGCTCCACTAAATATCTTTACTCAAGTGCGATGATATGAATATTGCAAGGTGCCTGCAAATAATAACAAATCATATTCTGCGGTTATATAGCGCTTTATACACTGTTGGTCATAAAGGTGGAATAATAATTTTTACCCCAATTTATGGAATGATTTTGACAATGATTTATTCGTAATAGATTTAAATAATAGTATACATTCTAAGATTTTATTGAATAATAATTTGCGAGTGTTTGTTTTGCTTGACTGCTAAAGCAGGTGTGTACTACTATGCTAATCAACTAGTGGACCTACATCATTAAATCATAACTGACAGTAATGAGGATTACAATGCCTCACAAAAGGGCCCTTATACAGCTGATCGACACGGTTTTTTTATTCTGGGGCCTCACAGTAACGAGGCCATTGCTTAGCTAATGAATCATGACTGTACGCAGCGGGGGCTTGGGTACGGGGCCGCCCCACAAATACAAAACAACTAAGAAAATGCAATAAATTATCAATAATTCATTGCATTTTGTCCCTCTGTAGGGCCATGCATTATGATTCATGGCATGCCCACATAGAGGATTTTTTCTTTTATGTTGGGGATCGGGCCAAATGCAATGAATTATTGATAATTTATGGCATTTGATTTGTTATTGTATTTGTGGGGGCGGCCCCGTACCCTTGCCCCCGCTGCGTACAGTCATGATTCAGTGGCTAGGCAATGGCCTCGTTACTATGAGGCCCCATCGACGGTGTCTCTTAGTACTTTACATATAAATATGTATTAATGCTATACATACTCTTTGGTATAACCGTCTATGTCCCGTATAGGACTAAATACATCATTTATGTTACATTAATGTTACATGTTACAAATTTACAACATAACATTTATAAGTATGGAATAATAACCTGATAATGGGATCATGGAACGATATATTGTAATTTACACAAGTTTATTTGTAATCTATATTGTAATGATATTAAATCCACTTGAGGAAATCTTTTGGAATACCTTCATATTCCATTTCAAAAGATGTATCTCAAAGACTAAACGAAAATTAAAGAAGAGAAAATCTCCAAATTATTAGATAACTTAAGGATTTTTAAATCTCAATTAAGAAACAAAATAAGTTGTACCAACGTAGTCTTCGAATATAAAAGTTACAGGAATAAATCAATAGCATTAATAAGACTTTCTCGTAAAATGTATTGTTTATATAGCATTTACTTGGAAAGTTATAAATGAAACCCTAAAGAAGTAAATAATTACATCTAAATGTCAAGTACGAAATAAAGGTCAAGTAATTTCCGATTAAATGAACAAAATATGATAGTTTCAATAAGTACTTTGTTAGTGCAGGATTCTAGTCAGGCACCAACAATAAATTAAACCATTGGAGGTGTAATCAGCCCATATGGTACAAAGGTCTCTGCAATTTGTCACAACTCATCGCGAAGCTCTTTGAAAAACATTTGGAATTCCCCGCTTGGCACTATGCCAAGGAAAACCCAAAATCAATGAGACGGGCCTCCAACTAGCCTATAATCTAGGCGGAGTGCCGAGCTTTTTTCTTTGCTGCTAGACTAACCTTAAGCAGAACGTCTGATACGGCGAGACTACGAACCGTGAGCCGCGCACCGCCTATACTCACTGGTCTAGCTTTAGTCGTTGTTTTTTTATTATCGACATTGAATCCGTGGCAGTTTTTCGTACGAAAACTGCCACGGATTCATGGTCGATAATAAAAAAACAACGACTAAAGCTAGACCAGTGAGTATAGGCGGTGAGCCGCTTCGCGACTCACGGTTCGTAGTCTCGCCGTATCAGACGTTCTGCTTAGGGTTAGTCTAGCAGCAAAGAAAAAAGCTCGGCACTCCGCCTAGATTATAGGCTAGCCTCCAACGGGCCCAACAGAAATTTACATTTATATAGTATGTTGTGTTCTGCTCATGCGATTGCATGGTGGAATGTAGTATATTGAGAAAGCGATATATATATGCGACTTTATCTTTCCCTTTAAGTCATTGATGCATTCCACTCCCAACTCTATTTAGCCACCATACTCCATGGCTAGTCCCCATTCATCCACTTTCCATCCCTCACCTCTCTGACCTCTACAGCCACATTCCATCCCTCACCTCTCTGACCTCTCCCTCTCATTGACCACTATTACTAAGCCCACATGTACTGCGTACATGCATGAGAAGATGTGTTGACCATGCACCAATAAAGACCAAGTCTCTTATCCTGTAACTCTACTGAAGTACAGACGTGTCTGTTTGCGTCCCATAAGTTAGCACACTTAACACTGGTCCGGCATAGTCAATGTGTAATCGCGACCACGGACGGTTTGGCCAGCTCCATGGGTGGAGAGGCTCCTTTGCTGGCATAGCTTGCGTTTGCTGACAGTTTTCACAGCGTTTTACCATCAGTTCGATGTCGATGTCCATGTTGGGCCACCACGCAAAGGCCCTCGCAAAACTCGTCATCCTTGCTATACCAGGATGACTTTCATGAAGAGCTTGAAGTACACGCTCTCGTCCCGGTTGTGGAATAATCACTCTGTTTCCCCATAATATACAACCATCTTGAACGGATAATTCAGCACGTCGTGTACGGTAAGCTTTCAAAGCAGGATCGCTCTCGTGGTCATCGGGCCAACCATTCTCCACCAAACCGAGTACGCGCGAGAGAAGCGGATCTCTCCTTGTCCACTTCTGGATGTCGGTTGATGAAATCGGGGATGCCTCAATCGACTCGAGGAGGAGTATCGTCTCGGCTGGTATCGGTACGGAAGCCGGCTTTTCCGACAACGGCAGTCGGCTCAGTGCATCCCATTTGCATGCGCTTGTGTAGGTTTGAAGCGCAATGTATATTGATACGTCGCGAGAGTTAGCGCCCATCGCTGAATTCGAGCGGAAGCTTGTACGGGCACAGGTTTGTCTTCGTCGAAAAGGCCTAACAACGGCTTGTGGTCGGTGACGAGCGTGAAATGTCCACCGTCTACATAGATTTTGGCTGATGTTCCCTTTAATGTTCCGAGTTCATCCCGAAACACAGCCTCATGAGTGTCCAGTATCGATTTCAAATCGCTTTGTTTCACAGCATGAATTTGTTGCCAATCCAGCTTAATGACCTGCATCCAACTTCTCCCAATGAGGCTTGGCCCCTCCTGTGTTACCACTACGAGTGAAAGGGAGTATACTCGGCCCTGCTGTTTTACGTCAACGTCGGCTTCACCCACTACCTCAATTTCCTCATTGCTGTAGGTGCGCAACTTGATATTTGTCGAACGCTCGAACGTCTTTTCCGACACCAGCGAAACGGACGCTCCGGTATCGATCTCCATTTCGAGCACTCGACCATCCACCTCCAGTGATGTGGTCATTGGGGGAACGTCCATCCGACGTTTAAGCTGATGAAGGCGATATGTTTTGCAATCTTGCTCATCCTCTGATGAGTTGGCAGAATCTGGCTCGGCATTCATTGATTTGACGACTTGTGGCATGCCGTTTTTCTTGCTCATGCATACTTTTGCAATATGCCCCCTTTTCTGGCAGTGATGGCAGTTCTCATTTCTGAATTTGCAGTTGTCTGATGTGTGGTTCCTGTTTCCGCACCGAAAGCACGGCTTTGATTTATTTTGGTGTCCTGGTTGTGATGCCATTTTGTGCACCTTCTCCCTTGATGCTTGGGCTGCTTGAAGGTCACGGACATTCTTTGCCGCCATCTCGAAGCTTGTAGCGATATCCATGGCTTTGGCGAGCGTTAGCTCCTTCTCGGCCAGCAGCCTACATTGAATATTGTCGTCTCTAACTCCGCAGACGAGACGATCACGGATCATGTAGTCTAAAGATGTAGGAGTGAAATCGCGACACTCCAAACACGCAAGACAATCCCTCCTTCTCGATCTGGGAGTACTTTTTCTCTGCGTCGGCGAGTGTACGCGAGGCAAAAGCGATCGGCCTCTCCGATCCGTCGTCGAAGCGGTGCGCGATGACGGCTCCAATTCCATATTGTGAAGCATCACATGACACAATGATCTCCCGGTTTGGATCATAGTGTACCAACACTTGAGATGATGTAAGCAAGCTTTTTGACTTATCAAACGCGGCTTGTTCTGCATCTTCCCACCTCCATTTCGTATCTTTTCGAAGTAACGCATACAAGGGCGCGAGCGTGGTTGATATGTTTGGAAGAAACTTCCCATAGTATGCGAGCAATCCGAGATAAGCTCGCAATTCAGTGACGGATTTCGGCGGGGGAGCATTGTTGATCGCTTTGACTTTCTTCGTAGTGGGGTGTAGCCCCTCAGCATCAATCGTGTGCCCCAAATACTCAACCGATGGAGCCATGTACACACATTTGCTCCGTTTGAGACGTAGCCCAGCATCATTCAAGCGATCCTGCACGGTTGAGAGCGTCGCTAAGTGCTCTCGATCATCCTTTCCTGTGATGAGAATATCATCGAGATACACGGTGACATGCGGAATTCCCCGCAGTACGCCCTCCATCACGCGCTGAAAGATGGCAGGGGCTGAGGAAACCCCAAATGGCAATCGCGTGTATCGAAAAAGACCCTTATGCGTGTTGATCACTACATATTTGCGCGATTCATCATCGAGAAGCATTTGTTGATACGCTTGTGACATATCCAATTTCGTGAATTTTTCTCCATGCGACAGCGTTGCGAAGAGATCCTCGATTTTCGGAATTGGATATCGATCCAATTTTGCTGCGCGGTTGACAGTGACTTTATAATCACCACAGGTGCGCACTGACGATTTGTCTGCTTTCATGACGGGAACGATGGGTGCTGCCCACTCCGCGAATTGAATCGGCTCTATTATACCTGCCTGCTGCAGACGGTCGAGCTCATCCTCTACTATTTTCCTCATGGCGTATGGTACCACATGAGCTTTGCAGAAACGGGGTGTGGCATCCTTGTCTACATAGATTTTGGCTGATGTTCCCTTTAATGTTCCGAGTTCATCCCGAAACACAGCCTCATGAGTGTCCAGTATCGATTTCAAATCGCTTTGTTTCACAGCATGAATTTGTTGCCAATCCAGCTTAATGACCTGCATCCAACTTCTCCCAATGAGGCTTGGCCCCTCCTGTGTTACCACTACGAGTGAAAGGGAGTATACTCGGCCCTGCTGTTTTACGTCAACGTCGGCTTCACCCACTACCTCAATTTCCTCATTGCTGTAGGTGCGCAACTTGATATTTGTCGAACGCTCGAACGTCTTTTCCGACACCAGCGAAACGGACGCTCCGGTATCGATCTCCATTTCGAGCACTCGACCATCCACCTCCAGTGATGTGGTCATTGGGGGAACGTCCATCCGACGTTTAAGCTGATGAAGGCGATATGTTTTGCAATCTTGCTCATCCTCTGATGAGTTGGCAGAATCTGGCTCGGCATTCATTGATTTGACGACTTGTGGCATGCCGTTTTTCTTGCTCATGCATACTTTTGCAATATGCCCCCTTTTCTGGCAGTGATGGCAGTTCTCATTTCTGAATTTGCAGTTGTCTGATGTGTGGTTCCTGTTTCCGCACCGAAAGCACGGCTTTGATTTATTTTGGTGTCCTGGTTGTGATGCCATTTTGTGCACCTTCTCCCTTGATGCTTGGGCTGCTTGAAGGTCACGGACATTCTTTGCCGCCATCTCGAAGCTTGTAGCGATATCCATGGCTTTGGCGAGCGTTAGCTCCTTCTCGGCCAGCAGCCTACATTGAATATTGTCGTCTCTAACTCCGCAGACGAGACGATCACGGATCATGTAGTCTAAAGATGTCCCATAATTACAATACTCTGTTAGTGATCTCAGCGAAGCCACAAATTCTGAAATTGATTCGGTCTCCAACTGAAAACGACTGTTAAACTTGCATCGCTGCACTATCTCACTCGGCACTGGGCTCTGGTGAGCGGTCATCTTTTCTACTAGTTCCGAATACTTCATTTCTGATAGCTTAGCTGGAGCCACCAGATTCCGCAAAAGTTTGTATGCAGAAGGCCCAATCACAGTTAGAAAAGTAGCCTGCATTTTTCCCTCGCTGGTGATATCGTTGGCTTTAAAATAGAGGTCCAGTCTTTCAACATACTGCGACCACTCTTCCCTACCCTCATGAAATTCTTCAATTTTTCCAATGAGAGCCATTTTTGCGGGTTCCAAATATCCTCGTCGCCAGTGTTAAGTGTGCTAACTTATGGGACGCAAACAGACACGTCTGTACTTCAGTAGAGTTACAGGATAAGAGACTTGGTCTTTATTGGTGCATGGTCAACACATCTTCTCATGCATGTACGCAGTACATGTGGGCTTAGTAATAGTGGTCAATGAGAGGGAGAGGTCAGAGAGGTGAGGGATGGAATGTGGCTGTAGAGGTCAGAGAGGTGAGGGATGGAAAGTGGATGAATGGGGACTAGCCATGGAGTATGGTGGCTAAATAGAGTTGGGAGTGGAATGCATCAATGACTTAAAGGGAAAGATAAAGTCGCATATGTATATCGCTTTCTCAATATACTACACATGTAGAAAGGATTATGTCGCACATAACAGTCACATGCACTGTGCGCGTGTGGTTATGGGAGTACACCAAATTATGTGGCATAGAAGTGCGATTCACGACCTTTAATTGCTACTTGGTATATTACGAATAACATCGCATTAAAAGAACCATCATTTTCAAGTGCAATTGTCTTTCTTTGATGCTTATCCACATTAAACATTAAAAAAGAAAGAATGAAAAGGCCTACACATTTCTTTCACCAGTTCTTTCACAGAAAAGAAAGTGTTTCTTGGTTTTATCAAATAAATTTGATAGTCATCTGTTGATGCTTAGACATACTAAAGGCCTATATGGGTTATTAGGCAGGCAGTTCTGTCGATATTGCATTTTTGGTTTGCCTAAGAATATATAGCCGGGATGTTAAAGATCGATATCACAGACACTGAATTTACATATTGCTCCGGTTGTCTCTTTTCCGCTCGCTGGAACATTGCCAGCACAAACCACTGACCTCTACCTCCTGGACGGATCATCGCCTATTCCAATTCACTATACGTTACGTACTAAAAGGCTGTATTGTCTGACCGTTCATGAATATTCATGTTTTTGCTTACCTCGGCAAAATGTTTGCTTTTACTAAATGGAAAAATTACGGTGGGGGGGGGGGGGTGGATGAAATGGACATAATGAACCAAGCTAAAGTGATCTATGATAATTCATGCTTCTTATCCTACGCGTGCTTGACCTATAATCTTACAATCGCTTGGCAAAATGAGTCCAAAGTTTGACTTGTTTCACATGTGTATTATAGGCAATGGCGAGCTTGCAACCTATTTTGATCAAATTACGATGGGTGAACTTTCAAAAGTCAATGGAACATGAGGGTTCCAATGAAAGAGCTAGTGATAACGGACGTCGGGGTGGATGTGCTTTTCTTTTAAACAAAAAATGATTTTTTTTTTTTTTTTTTTTAACGATTTTTGGGGGGTAAAATTCCATAGGCTAACATGTTAAGCTGCTGACTCTGACGATAGGGGGCGTTGTTAAAAAAAGACTAAACGGAGCTATATTTGATTTGATTTGATTTGATTTTATTTATTCATCATCAATAACATCAGTGATTAAACATTTGAATACATCGTGAATGGTACATGTTCATAAATGAATATTATAGATCATATTAAAGAAAAACCTAACAAAGTATTGATATGCTAGACATATGTCTTTTCTCATAGAATATAGAAGGTGATGAAAAGGAGCCAAATAATAGCACATGTGCTAGTCGAGTCTGGCCCCTGTTCTTAGCACACACTTGGCAAAAATAAATATATCATTATCAAAAAATAAAACTTGACAGTAGAAGTATACATGTTGAGTAATACCGTAGCACAATTTCTACACTCCAAATATAATTATGAAGAGGATATACCAGGTTAAAAAGTCATAGATACATGTATCTACAGATTATTTATACAAAAAATTGCATTTTTTTGACAAAAAAAAACAACAAAAATGTAATATGGAGATTATTTACAATATATACATGTGTACTTGCATAATTCAATCACTTATTCATCAAGTAATCGTTGAGATGTTTACGAAAAGTGTTTCTAGACCCTTTGTTTTTGATTTCATCGGGAAGTTCATTCCATAATCGGGTTCCTACACAAGTTACTGAAAATTTGCCTTGTGTTGTTTTATACAGTGGTATACGTAGATGGCCCTTTTCTCTTTTTCTTGTATTGTATCTATGCTCAATTTTATCACAATAATCCGTCAAACAGTGAGGTAAATTATTATGTACTAGGTCATACATAAATGTACATAGAGACAACTCATAGAACTTGTTAATATCTAAGATTTTCAATTCGTAAAACAATGGTGCTGAACGACTCATAAAATGGCTAAATGTGATTGTCCGTATGGCCATCTTCTGTGTATACAGTATGCAATTTAAGTGAGACTTGTAAGTGCTCCCCCACACTTCAATTCCGTATGATATATGAGGTTGAATAAAGGTTTTATACAACAACACTAGGATATTTCTAGGCACAAAATGCCGTAAGCGGAAGAGGATTCCTACTTTTTGTCTGATGCATTTAATAACCATTTGTATGTGGGGTTTCCAAGTCAAGTGTTTATCAATCTTTATCCCAACAAAGAGCGAAGAATCAACTTCTATTATTTCAGCTTCTGATATAGCCAGTTGCCCTTGAACATTAATCTGCCGTCTCTGGTTTCTTATTAGCATATAACTCGTCTTTTGTAAATTAATTGTCAGTTTATTAGCATTACACCAGTCTGAAACAATTTGAAGATTTGTGTTCACTTCAGTCATATCAATTTCTTTTTGCCCTTCAGGAAATGTATGGAATAAGTTTGAGTCATCCGCAAAGAGTCGAAAGTTAAAGTAACGTGTAGCAAATGGCATATCATTAATATAAAGTAGGAAAAGCGTTGGGCCTAGGACAGAGCCTTGCGGTACACCACATGTTAAAGGCAGCATGGGAGATGTTACATTTCCGTACTGTACAAATTGAAATCTTCTATAAAAATAGTCCTTAAACCACTGTAATGCTATTCCTCGTATTCCATAGTGTGAAAGTTTGCTGTATAAAATATCATGATTAATTGTATCAAATGCTTTCTTAAAGTCTACAAATATCCCAAGTGTGATTCTTCCCTCATCCATTGAATTCCTCAAAGTGTTAACTAAATTTATCATTGACAATTTTGTACTGTATTTTTTACGGAAGCCATACTGGTGCTCATATAATACATGATTTTTTTCAAGAAAGTCAAGAAGCCTATTATTTACAATTTTTTCAAAAACCTTCCCAAGAACAGGTAATACTGAAATAGGTCTATAATTTCCTGCTTCATCTTTAGGTCCTTTCTTATAAACAGGTGTCACTTTTGCTATTTTAAAGGCATCTGGGAATTTACCAGAGGTGAAAGACAGATTGAAAATAAATGTAAGGGGAGAAGTTACATAGTGCACAGCATCTTTTATCAGCTTGATTGGCATATTATCATACCCACTAGCTTTCTTTACATTCAAGGCTATTAAATGGTTGTTAACCTCAGTCTCAGTAACTGGTTTCCAGAAGAAAGATTTGTCTACACCATCGTCTAAAACTTTCTCTGTATTACGATTTGTGTTTGGTATGGCATTCGCCAAATTTGGACCAACATTAACAAAGAAGTCATTAAATGCATTTGCAATATCTTGTTCATTACACAGGGTTTCATTAGTACCAGTATCATTCACACACAATTTATCCACCACTGTTGGCTTAAACGAATTGTTTCCACCACTTAAAATCTCGTTTACAGTCTTCCATGTTTTGCTAGTATCACCCTTATTTTCAAGGAATATCCTACTATAGTAATTTCTCTTTGAGTTTCTGATTATTGTAGTTAACATATTCCTGTACTTCTTGTATGTTGTTAAATAGACAGGATTGTGGTTGGTGGCAAGAACCTGTGAATACATTGTATGTTTCTTTTTTATGGAATTCATTATAGCTTTTGTAATCCAAGGTTTCTTAGGTTCGTTCTTTCTCCTTTTACCGTGTTGAGCTACAACTGGTGCATGCTCATCACACACTTTTGTCATGATTTCACAAAAACGGGAGTATGCGAGATCAGCATCATCCGCTGCATAAACTGATTCCCATGTTATGTTGGCAAGCTCAGCATGGAATTTTGTAACATCATAGTTCTTGTAAGAACGAGACATTAATTTTCCTCGGCAAGACTTTTTCTTAAATTGTATATTAGACTTAAAAATGGTAAAGATCGGAAAGTGGTCTGTAACGTCAGATTCAATTATTCCTGCATGAATACTGGGAACATTCATATTGGTATATATATGATCAATCAAAGAGAAGCCATGTTGCGTTACTCTAGTAGGAAAATTAATCAATATGTACATTTTTATCCAGCAGCATATGTTAAATCAATCGATACGGAAATATGTTGACCTCTTTAAATGCTCTACTTCTGCTTGCAATATGCTGCAAACTCCTGGATAAGAACTGTACTTCGGTTAATATAGGTTTTTGCGGCCAATTTCACACTTTTTTCATTTAAATTCATGAACGTGCATTCAAATTTACATAGAGGTCGCTCGCCGGTGAATTCGGGCATTCAAATTAAAAATCCGAGCAATCAATTTCATTTATCGGCACTAATGTGCTTACAATTTCCTACTTCGTGCATTATTTTATTAACGCGGCGCTCACGATGAGCCTGTTTAGGGCATTCAATTTAATTATTCGTGATCCATTTCCTACTACGTGCATTCAAATTAAAGGTAAAGACTAGTATTGGAAACGCCCCAATTTCAAAAAATGAAATGGAAGCTCTCATTACCAATCATGTGAAAGAATATGTTTTGACTAATACATGATGATAAACAATTTGCGGGGAAACCGCCTACTAATTCATATATTTGGTAAATTTGTTTCTCTCATGGACTGTGAGAGATATAGGGTAGTCCCATATACATCTTTCTGTGTATAGTGCTTGTAACTTTACGAAGAATGGGCCAAATTTCTTATCATTTTGATGATTCCAGAACCTTGCAGATGCTAGATTCTAGATGATCAACCTTTTCTGATCGATTCCACAACGTTTCTTTCACAATGCAATCTCATGACCATAACTGGTCTTTACCTTTAAGTGTAATATTGAGAGGGATTCCAGATGAAAGGAAAATTTTGATTTCTGTTAATCACTGTTACACAATGAAAACTCTATAGTTTAGTTAAAGTGACTCGGTAACATTGTTGAAGATTGATGAAAAAATCGCTAAATTTGTGTATAAAATGTTACTTATTATATTCCTTATACTGTACTAACCCTCTGACATGCAAAAAATCCTGAAAATATTCTCAAACCACGAAGATATCTATGGTTTTCTATGAAGGCGTCAATGTATGACACTCTTTAACAGTGATTAACAGTAAATTCTCCCAACCATTTTTGAATCTCCCCAACCGTTTTTACATGAAAAAAAGACATAAAACAGGCTATTAAAAATCTGTCAGCACTTAAATGTCTGGAATGGTATGTAAAGCCAATTTATTGCCTTGTGGCAGTTTACATTCCTCTAAAATGTAATGAAATTGTAATAATATAGTTGGGAGAATTAAGGAATCGATCAGATCAGTTATCCCAATTTGTATCATTAATAATGGTCCATTTTCACTCAAATGTTCAGACTATCTTTAATTGTACATCTAGCATTGTAGTCACTACCTTAGCACCACTTTCTCTCATCTGAACAATGTTACCAAGTCCCTTTAATGTTCTTTGTTTATCTGACAATAATTGTTGCCTTTTGATAAAGTATTTGAATATCATATTGCCAATTATATATAAACATGAATATCCCGTACTAATTTCTTTCAATATGTATACAAGTTCTAAATAATTGGAAACATTGATAGAGTTTTATGACATAAAAAACTAGTGATTCGGAGGTGATGTCTGCATAAGTACTGCGGAAATTCATTTTTCCTCAGTTTTTTTTTTAAATTCAATTAATTACTTTGAAATGTATTTCCACATGCTTGAATGAAAAGACTTTTTCAACGAAATTTTTCCTTTTCTATGATGTATAAAAACCCGTTTTGTGTTTGCGTTGCCCCCCCCCCCCCGCCCCTTATCACACCCTTTCCCTCTTCTTCTCTATCTCTCTTTCTCTCCTATGTCACCCTCTTCCCATTCTCTCTCTCTCTATCTCTTTCCCTCTCTCTCTCTCTCACATGTCACCCTCTTCCCATTCTCTCTCACTCTCTCTCTCTCTTTCTCCCACGTCACTCTCTTCCCATTCTCTCTCTCTCTCTCTCTCTCTCTGTAATCTCTCTCCCTCAACTTTTCTTCCCTTTTCTCTTTTACCAGCCCCCCATTTTGTTTTTTTTGTTTTTTTAATCTCTTTTTGTAGGCCTTATCAGATATGATAAGCTGAATATCAGTCACCTATGGATCCAAAGACGCTTCCTATAAAGATACTTGCCATACTACTCATGGCACAAACACATAACAAAAAGCTGTATACAGTGTATATGAAAACTGCAGAAACTGCCTAAGAAATGTGGTCGAATTTTGTGTGAAGTGTCATATCACTGCAATCGAGAAGAATGTTTTTACCACGCCGTTTATAATTTGTAATACACAGTTATGTTCCTTTTATTTCACATTCGAACAGATACCAGCATGGGTAAAACACAAATTACTGACAGAAAGCTGATGGAAATTGCAACGTATGTAGGAAATGGGGGTCATGTCATGAATCTGGCCCTTGCACTTGGTCTGTCGGCAGCTGAGGCAAACAATGAAGGTGTGGACTGCTATAAGATTCTACTCAAAGCAAGGAATGCGACTGTACGCAAAGATCAGAAGGTTAAACTTAGAGATGGACTCATTAAGAGTGGGTTTACGGCCGCAGCTGACAAACATCTACCTTTGCGTGAGTGTGTGGTACAGAATACTATGTGGGCAGGTCCAATCTATTTTGTCCCATACGTTACCATCTACATCTAAGCTTTCAGTATATCTGATGACTGAATAAATCTGATAGCCCTGTTCAAGATGAATCAGACAAAACATCAATTAAAACGATAGTTGTGTTTTAAACTAATGTTCCAAAATCCCTAATGCAATTAAAGACTTCCTGCTGCAATATCTGCGCAAGGCTAGCTGATCATGCATTTACTACTAACTCCAGGCATTTTAAACAGTAAATACATAACCAGCCCGCACTTCAGAACATTTTTAGGTAATGCTTTATTAGTTTCGTGAGTATTGGAAAAATATCCTGGACTTGCCCATGTATAATGATACACAGCCTGGGGAGGTTTGCCGATTATAACGAGGGAAACATATTTTCAATCGAATGATACAAAACTGTGATTTTTTTATAATAACATATATAAATGGGCTACTAACGTTTATATCGCAAGTGGGTATTAAAATAACGAGAAGAAAAGAGTTAAGAAGTTACCAATTTATCTTTCTTCGACCCGAATGATACAAAACTGTGATTTTTTTTATAATAACATATATAAATGGGCTACTAACGTTTATATCGCAAGTGGGTATTAAAATAACGAGAAGAAAAGAGTTAAGAAGTTACCAATTTATCTTTCTTTGACCCTTAATGTCATGAACGACTTATAAACAAGGTGAGGGCCTAACCCTTCATCTTGGTTGCAAACCAATACATTTGTGTGGCTGATTCATTTCCATATTTGTCAATGCACGATTTAAATGTGATTTAGTACCCAGTAGTCAACTTTTAAGTTAGAATTGTTAATATTAAAGAATCTACAACTTCCTAGTTGATATCTATCTGCGTTGACAGAATGGTTTCGCTCGTGGGAATGACCTGTCATTGCACAATAAATGAAATAAGATGTAATGAAGACGGGATTTATCAAACTGGCAAAATAGATTTTACAAATTATTATTTTGTATCGATAGTTCTTGGTTTCTCGTAGAAACACATTCAAATATTGCAATAGTTAACGAAACAGGTCAATTGAAACAAGGAAATCTGGCACCCATTATTTTTCTAAAGGTTAAACGAATGCAATAATAAGGTACTTTTTGCACAAATTCCAAAGTGTATTGCTGTGTGATTGTCAAATGTTCATGATTTACAAAAAAAGAAAATATTACAAGTTGAGTGAACAATTTAAAGAATACATTTTATATTTTTTGACACATCCAGGTAATCCAGTTGCGAAGGCCGAATCTAAGACGGAAGTGACACAAGGTCAGCAAAGGAGGAGAAAAATACAGGGTACCACTCTGGATAAGTCTCCCACTCCGAAGAAACCAAAAGGCTTGTCTAAACTTAAAGAAGAAGAACAAAAATGGACAAAGGCAAAAAAAGAAGTAAAAGAGGAAGAGTCAACATTGAAAGATCTGCAGAAAAAGGTGCGGGACGCAGAAAAAAAAGTTGACCAGAAAAAAAAGGAAGAAAAGAAAATATCGGCCGTCGTAACAAAATTGAAGCGACAAGAATATGACGAAATGGCCAAAAAACAAGCCAAACTAAAACAAGAGTTAGATAGACTTGACTCCTCTGAAGGAACCTCTTAGTATCCCCCCAAAAGGAATGTCAAATGTCATGACAATGATCTTTACGTACTAGCTCATACATGTAATTTGATCATCTTCCTATAGTAATACCGACCCCATGTTTAGATATTGCGAAACCAAGACTAAACCATTACTTTCAGAAATTGATCCGTCAACGTTGACCTACTTACCTTCAATCTTACGAGACTTTTGTCCTATTGTAATACATATTCAACAATGATGTGTAATCGTCCATGACCTAGCATCGTTTATCCATTAATGAATGAACCCGCATTCAATCAGCAGATGTATAAGATTTATTGTATTATTACCAACGCTCATTCTCTCCCCTTTCCTTTTCTTCTCTACAAGTCACACTCTTTTTTATTTATATTTTTATTGAGGGCTGCGGGCACGTCAAGCTACTTTGCTATTTTTCTGTAGCCCTCCTGCATCTAATGTATGTTAATTATGCATTCAATATATTTGTTTAATTTTGTTTATTATCTGTATAAAATTTTATACACTTAAAATATTGTATCAAACCATATTATGTTCATGAAAATGTATGATGAAAAAAGAAAAAAAGATGCAGAAACCAATAAATCAAATCAAATCAAATCACCAAGTTTAAGGTTGATACCTGTAATGCATCTTAAAATATCGCGATAACGAGGATAAAACCTGTAGTTTTGCAACGAATACATATTATCTCGGATATCTCATTGTTCATTATATATAAATCATTTTAGCATTAATCCAAACGTCATTGTCAAGTTCGAATATACAATACAAGATGCAGAAGGCTAATGAAATTGCGTAAAGTTGATTTTCTAACGCAGTTGCGATGGTGTCCATGGGATTTACCGATATAAAAGTGCACTTGTATTGTCTTCCTTTTTTATGTTATGGGTATGTTAAGTTTAACAGTATTCTAAGTAAAAAATTATATTTATCCTGCCACCGGGTTAAGACAGTTTTCAGTCATACATTCACCCTACATATAATTGTTGCAAGTACCCCTGTATACAAAAAATCTATTCCATCATCGATAACAAAGAAAATGAAAGTTTATGACATTTTTTGTACAGAGCCAATTGGAGAGGAGCTCGCAAGAAAACGTCACATTGTCGCCAATTCGTGTGAAAACTTCAACATATCATACATTTTCTATTTTTAATCAGATATTGCTCAAACTTTTACTAATTTATTTCTTTCATTTGTTCTGATTGTACTATATTTAAACCAACTTAATATTAGGGTGGACTTTCTCTCACCCTCGGGTGATATACAATTTCTTTTAAAATTTCATGCAATTTTGTACAAAAATGTCGCCAATAGTCAATGCATATTGTAGGTTTTTATATAGCATGTTGTTGTTTGTTTCCTGTTTGTTTAGGTTACATGGGGATCCTTGTTTTATATACTAATGTTCGAACCCTTCCTTTCTCAAATAAAGACAAGTCATGTCGAAAAAGTAACTTGGATGTAAGCTAGCACTTATTTTGGCTGTGAATACACGTACTTAAAATGTTAGATTTTTTTTAAAGCATAGGCCTACAGTCAGCAGGGATAAATGAAAGGAATTGGAAGTAAGTAAACACACACAAAAAAAGTACTGTAGGCCAAGTAATATTAATTCCTAGTTTCGTGATCCTTTTTCCCTTCTTCATTTGGCCACTTCAATATTTCAGGCCAATTCGATTTAGAAGATATCTTTTAAATTGACCTTATAACATTGTTATGACCAGTAAACTATCAGATAGTAAGTAATATTGAACTCCCTAAACGAAAATTCAGGACTTGAAACTAAGGATCAATTTTATTGGCCTTAGATGTAGTGACACGGAAGAGACGATTAATAAATATAAAGGAATACAAAGTATTTACCTATTAATTATTGCACAAAAGCAAATTAAATCCTAATTTTTCTCACCCATCCAAATTACGGGTCAACAGGGGTCAAATTTGCTGAAGTTACAGTGACGATATAACATGTGGACCCGACCGGTTCACCTATATAGCTGAGGCGATTAGCCGTGCTTAATTAATGCAAATTCATTGTGTTTATGCGTAATCCACGTAAGGTGATGCCATTATTAAGACGATAGCAATTTTTTAGGTCGACAATTTCCGATTTTCAACGCTTTAGATTTTGAGTTTTCAGAGAGGTGATACTCCACTGACAGACACTAACGTAGTATAACAAATTTACATTATTGAAATCAAAGGCTTATAAGCTTTTCCGATGATATATAATTCATTCATTTCATTTTTCAGTTCGGATATGCTCTTTAATGTTATTCTGGGTATAACAAGGTAAAAAGAAAACTACTGCATTTTTGAACGGCTGAGGAAAATCAGGCAAGATTATCAAAGTAATTGGCCCGAATTCACAAAGCAAGGTTTGAGCTCAGACCAAGGTTTGAGCTCAAACCTCCTTTTGTTTCGCCAAACCTCCTTTTGTTCTTTACAAACCAGGTTTGTAAAAAACGCGTAAAACGCGTCATATGACGTACGAAAACCAAGGTTTGTCGACAAACCTCCTTTGTGAATTCGGGCCATTGTGTTTGAAAGTTGGGGGTCGCTAAATGTCATGTTATTGTTAAGGTAATTTTGGATTACTCCCTTGTCCCTTTGTGCACCGGAATACCACAGATTTTCCCTATTGATATCATTCTTGATAGAGCCCCGGGAGACAGGTCTATTGTGTAGCATGTAGTGTTATCGCCGTCCCATGTAAAGAAGCCTGCGCAGTCGTACAGTTCAGAAAGAAGGACATGCAATATTTGTGGTATGTGTACAGAAACAATGTCCATTAGTGATCAAAATGACATCACCATTATGGCAAAGATTTTTTGTAATAATTAGAGGTTAAAGTTATTACCAATAATAACTCTCCTATATATAGTTAATCCAATTAGTGATGGTTTTTATTAATGATGACGCTCATGATGCAGCATTCATTTTATGCAGGTTATTTTCAGGGTTGTATCCCTCTTATAAAGAATGACGCAAGATTGATCTTTTTGTTTTGTTTAGCCAAGTCGTAACATTTCGTATTTTTAAATCCGGGGGGGGGGGGTGGGGGGATATATCCCCCCTCCCCAATATTTCAGGTGGGGGGGGTGGCCTGTACAATCATCCCCCCAATAATTCACCATAAAAAAAAAATGAAGAGAAAAATTAATGATGAGAGCCCGATGAGAGTAGTTAATGGTTATTATTCGCAAGATGACCATCAATATACACATTTTGCTATCTCATTTTCATAATACATACATATATAAATAGAAAATGAAGTAAATGAGACAACCGCATATGAGACAAAAATAAATTCTTGAATTCTCGCTCAAACGGCTTCATCAGGAATTGATGAATTTATTCAATTTATTCAATCAACAGCATCATAGAAATGCAGTGCGCCAAATGCAAAGCCGCAGCGTTAAAAAGCAACGAGCTAAAATAATGTTAAGCGCGAAGCGCAAAAGTGCAAAAAAAAAAGTAGAGAGTGGGAGAGAGAGATAATAAGAGCCAGAGAGGATACAGGCGCGTAGCCAGGGGGCAGTGGGGGCGGTCGCCCCCAAAAAAACGCCGGCCCCAAAAAGATAAAGAGAGAGAAAGAAGAAAGGAAGAGGACGTAGGAAGAAAAAGGATTAAGAGTCGAGAACGGTACAACGAATCCTCTTCTTTCTCTAATAATTTAATGAAACTGCAAAGCTTCCGCGCTTCGCGCGGAAAGGGGGTTAGGGGGCACTGAATTTAGACAAGGATTAAGAGTAGAGAACGGTACAACGAATCGTCTTCTTTCTTTAATAATTTAATGATACGTCAAAGCTTCCGCGCTTCGCGCGAAAAGGGGTGGGGGACACTGAATTCAGACAAGGTTTAAGAGTCGAGAATGGTACAACGAATCGTCTTCTTTCTTTAATAATTTAATGAAATGTCAGGGCTTCCGCGCTCTGCGCGGACGAAGGGGAACTTGATTCAAACAAGGATTAAGAGTCGAGAACGGTACAACTAATCGTCTTCTTTCTCTAATAATTAAATGAAACGTCAAAGCTTCCGCGCTTCGCGCGGGAAGGGGGGGGGAACTAAATTCAGACAAGGATTAAATGTCGAGAGCGGTACAACGTATCGTCTTCCTTCTTTAATAAATTAAAGAAACGTCAAAAGAAACAGAATTAAGACAAGGATTAAGAGTCGAGAATGGTACAACGAATCGTCTTCTTTCTCTAATAATTAAATGAAACGTCAAAGCTTCCGTGCTTCGCTCGGGAGGTGGGGGGGAACTGAATTAAGGCAAGCATTTAGAGTCGAGAATGGTACAACGAATCGTCTTCTTTCTCTAATAATTTAATGAAACTTCAAAGCTTCCGCGCTTCGCGCAGGAGAGGGGGGGGGGGGACTCCCTCTCCCTGCACCCACCCCTTTAGGGAGTGCGCTTCGCGTGCTCACTACCGCCCCAAAATGATAAAATCCTGGCTACGCGCTTTGGTTCGATTTTATTGACGATCATAAAATATGAAATACAAAAATCATAACTCATAAAGAAACAAAACATTAACATATTTTACAAGTACTATTCTAGAAAAAGCTCATATTAGAATAAAGAGGAAGATCAATGGATCACTCGGTTCAGATCGATTGATCAATTAATGATAATAGTGAAGAAAAAAACATAAAACAGAGTGCATAAGTTATTATCATCATATTAACAACAACAATATATTCCAAGAAACTACACCACCCACCCTTCATACACTTTAACTAAATTTAATTTCCGATATGTATGTTTCAAATAAATTATTTACAGAGGATCTGCAATTGATACCAAATACACCCTTTGCATTAAAGACCGATACTGTTTTGCCTAAGATAATGTTCGCTATTTTTAATTTAATAACAGTACATATGAAAGCGTAAAATATTTGCAATACTTTTATTGCCATCCGATTGAATAGATCCTCACCCCTAATTTCATTAAACAAACCAATTTGTGACCAATTTCGCGATTTTTTTTGTTCTTCTGTAATTAGCCATAGGACATAATGTAAGCGTTAACATGTATTGAATACTTTTATTGCCATCCGATCAAATAGATCCTCACCCCTAATTTCATTTATTTTGAATTATGCAGATACAATTAAATTATCAATTTTGGAGGAAATTTATTAAATACGTGCTGTTTTTGTTATACACGCTGTATAATGCACTTTGGCGTCGACTACGTTTCGCGTGTTCGTTTATTGATTGTGCGCGCGTTTTTGTATTTTCTTTTCGAATTGCCCGCTGGAATAAATACTATTCTAACAGACGGATTGCTCGGAAGCGGTTATATCTTCGAGGATAGCCTTATTTTACCGATATCTCCTCCGCTGGAACAATCCATTTCCTTGTGACCAGATTTATTAATGTGAGTCAATGGAAAACGAATGTTTTATTGAGGTTTGTCTATTAAGTAGTATCAGTTTCAGACCATTACGATGTGCGGGATTTACAGAAATACTTTATCAGTAAATTGAAACGGGGCGGCTTTATAAAATATCTTTACTTAATATGTGCGATGATGTCAATAATGCATGGTACATGTATCTATTAATAATGATACTATTCCGCGTTTATATAGCGCTTAATACATCGACAATGTCTCTTAGCTATTTACAGATATAAATGTACTACTGTTATAGATACTGTTTGGTGTTACGTTCAGGACCAAATCAAGGTGACTCGGTAACAGTGTTAAAGGTTGATGAGAAAACTGCCTAATTTTGGTATGAAATATTACTTATTATATTCGTTCTACCGTACTCACCCTTTTGATAGTATATTTGTAAAGCGCTTAATAGAGACATTGTATTAAGCGCTATATAAAAGCTAAATATTATTATTATTATTATTTAACATGCAAACAATCCTGACAATTCTCAAACTACAAAGATATGTATGGTTTTCCTTGAAGGTGTCACTATGCGACACCCTCTAAACAGTAAATTCTCCCAACCAATTTTTGAATTTTCCTAACCGTTTTCCCATGAAAAAAAGACATAACACAGGCTTTAAAAAATCTGTCAACAATAACATGTCTGGAATGTTATATAGAGCCGATTCATTGCTTTGTTACGATTTACATTTACCTCAAATTCAATTAATTATAATAATATAGTTGGGAGAATTCAGGAGTCGATCAGATCAGTTTTTCCCAATTTGTATAATTAATAATGGTATGTTTTCACTCAAACTTTCAGATTATCTTTGCTCGTTCGTCTAGCATTTAATTCAATAACTTGGCACCATTTTCTCTCATCTTAACAATGTTTCCAAGTCCCTTTAGTATCGAATATCAAGTATCGAATATTAACCTAATTATTGGATCATGGAACGGTTTATTGTAATTTACATATATTTAAAGTTGTATGTAGTCTATATTGTAATGTAACTCGTGAAAATTTCTTGGAATAAATTATCATTTAATTTCAAAAGATGTATCTCAAAGACTAAACGAAAATTAAAGTAAGGAGGATCCCCAAAATAAGATAACTTAAGATTTGTGTAATCTCAATCAAGAAACAGAAATAGTTGTACCAACATAGTCTTCGTCAACCAACTTAAACGAGAATATATCCGAATATAAACTTTAGAGGAATAAATTAAGAGCAACGAGTAGACTTTCTCGTAAAATGGGTTTTATAAGAGAATACAAAATAACCAACTGCAATACAACACCAACCCAACAGAGGTATCTGATTGTGTCAATAAGTATACCTTATAGGAGTTTTTTTCTAATCAGACACCAACAGTGAATTATACTTTTACGGAATAATTACAATTTCTTGCAAATTAATATGATAAATAATTTTTCTTAATGCTTACATATTTTATTATTAAACATTTTTAACAATGTCAATCCTTGAAACACAATTAGTAGTCATGAAGAAATAAGTTCGCATTACCCAAAAAATGCAGGAAGTATCGTAACGCTATTATTACATATTTGTAATTTATTTTTTACTACAGCCATTCTAACGGATGCATTAAATAGCAAAAGTCATTCCAATTTACAGGAAATACGATTCGTTGCTAGTTTCAAATTACCAATTATCAATCCTTCCAATTAAGTATTTCGAAGGTCATAGCAAAACTCGTTTATAATAGACAGTATCACTTTTTAACAACATAAACTTGTCTGCTTTATGAAGGTCAATATGGTTATAGAAAATCCTATTCAACGGAATTAGCATCATTGCAATTATTTGATATGGTGCCAATTGCATTAGCTGATCGCACTTATGTTATTGGTGTGTTCATGGATTTGAGCAAAGCATTTGACGCTCGATTTAATCCATTTACAAAATCTAATGGCCACACAAAAACATGAGAGCGAGGAAAAAGATGAAGGAAAAGGGACATGAGATGATTCTTTATCACATCTAACAGAAATCGACACAATTTTAAGAAAGATTGCAATCCTTCTTGCAACTTAACTTTACTACATGACAGCAGATACGATCAGCAACAACATGAACTGAAATAATATGAATTCAATTCAACTTCTGTCCAAAGTGTAATATTCATGATAATAGAGTTTTT
Organism: Strongylocentrotus droebachiensis; assembly: GCA_035222895.1. Classification (NCBI taxonomy): domain Eukaryota; kingdom Metazoa; phylum Echinodermata; class Echinoidea; order Camarodonta; family Strongylocentrotidae; genus Strongylocentrotus; species Strongylocentrotus droebachiensis. The sequence goes on from JAVYIG010000025.1 coordinate 243,992, forward strand.
ATTTGTATTTTCAATTGTTATATCAATATGTATTCGTGACTCATTCATGTATGCATCTCATACGTCTGTTACGGTTGTCATGGTTGTTAATGAGATGCATATTGACAGGAGTCTTTTGGTTTCGCTTCGGTTTTACAGCTTCATTCAAATTTATGGCAACAATAGCATCAGGTAAACATGACCTGTATTCTGGAGTCATAAATCATTTCAACAGTGCTGTAAATATAAGAGAGCTACTCATGCTTATTCCGGGTTCCCATATCCATTGTATTTCCATGTCATTGCAATTCATCCACACATTTCTCTCGTACAGCTGTTGTCATGTTTTGCTAAGGAGGTGCAATTTGTTAATGAATCCCTTTTTTCCTTTTAAATTCACCCCCAAACGATCAGTAGATGCACTAGGTGTATAGCGTGCCTATTTCGAACGCTGCTCGGATTTTTTTTATCTTACATATTAATATTTTCCTCTCTTTTATTTTCTTCTATTTTCCCTTTTGTGTCAATATTCTCACTTGACTGAAATTGTTGACACAATAATTACAACATTATTGTACACCATTTGTGAGCTGCTTTGCCATGGAAATGGACACAACTTGAAGAAAGTTTATATAATCTCTATTTTAAACCCTACTCAATTGCACGACATCAGTAACACTGGCTTAAAATATTCTATACACAACTTGTATAGTGAGCTAAAATATAGTGTAGAGCATTCTGCCAGTTCTATGCAGTTGTTTGTATTTGTTTCACGTTCAAATTTGTTATATTGCAATGTCATACTGATTCATGTACACATATATGCAATTGTTTCTTACCATGTATGCCACATGTATACTGTTACTTCCTGGTCTCATGGATTTAACTGCATGGCGATATTAACACCATGTAACTGTGACCTAAATTTCTGCATCAATACATAATACATTTTCACAATGATGTAATGGTATTTTTGTTATACCACTACGTCTGTGTGATTCATTCTTGCATTTATCTCGTACAATGTACAATGTCTGTTACTGTTGTCATGGTTGTCAATGAGATGCGATTTGTGAGAGATGTTTTAATTATTTATTCACCACACACGTGCATCAGAAGCTATGGGGAATACAAAAGGCGTACCTCGAGTGATAATCTACTTTTTCATTTTCGTTATCACATCTAACAGAAATCGACACAATTCTAAGAAAGTTTGCAATCCTACTTGCAACTTAATTTTACTACATGACAGCAGATAACATCAGCAACATCATGAACTGAAATAATATGAATGCAATTCAACTTCTGTCCAAAGTGTAATAATCATGATAATAGAGTTCTTATTGTATTTCTACTTGTTATATCAATATCTCTTGGTGACTCATTCATGCATTTATCTCGTAAGTCTGTTACGGTTGTCATGGCTGCTACTGAGATGGAATATTAAAATGAATCTTTTGGTTGCACTTAAAGGGCCACTCTAACCAAAACGGGCTAACAAAATGGGGAAAAAAAGACATGTAGAAGAATTTTTGACGGAGATACCGAACATGACAATGATTTTTCTTAGAAATCATCAATAATTCTGGAATCTAGCTTTAAAAATCATGACTCAGAACGCGCATAACGTTGATGATGTTTTAATCATAGAATTTGTTTATCATCATGGTTTATGTTGCATTTAGGTTGTAGCTTTGGAAAAGATCATAAAAATAAATAAATAAACCTAATCATATGAAATCAAATTAAAAAAAATAATCCACTTGAATAAGTATGAACAGATTAAATAAAAATCAATAAATCAATTAAGAACTAGCAATGGGCTCTTTTAACCATTTTCGTTTTAATTTCGATAGCCTTCGAAAGATTATGAAATAAATGTCCTTATGTCATTGTCTGCTGTCTGTGGATTTTTGATTTTGTGTGCTTATATATTGTGAAATTACAAACAAGCAACCGGGGTAATAATATACTTATTTGTAAAGCGCTTTGAGAGGGCCTGCGGTCCTGAAAAGCGCTATATAAGAACGGGCTATTATTATTAATTCAGAATAATATTTTTACCGCACCATCTATAGTTCTGTAAAACACAATTCGGTTCCTTTTTTTTAAACATTCGATAGGATACCAGCATGGGGAAAACACGAATTACGGACAAAATATTGATAGACATTGCAACGGACATCGGAAACAAGAAAGATGTCATGAAGCTGGCCGTTAATCTTGGTCTGTCGGCAGATGATGCAACCATGGAGTTAGACTGCTGCAAGATTCTGCGCAAAGCAATGAATGCTACTGCCATCGAAGATCAGAGTGATAGACTTAGAGATGCACTGATTAAGAGTGGTCATACGGCCGCAGCTGATATACATCCAAACTCTCGTGAGTGCGTGGTACAGAATATAATATGAGCAGAATTCCATCTATTTTGTCCCATGAGTTACCGACTACATCTAAGAGTTCAGTGTATATGATGATCATTGTATCAATGTGATAACCCCGTTCAAGATGAATTAGAAAAACATGAAATAAAACGATATTTGTGTGTTAAAATAATTCCATAATACAATACGTTCCGCAGTAATATTCATGCGCAAGTTTTACATGATAGCTGCGAAGGGCTAGCTGATCATGCATTTACTACTAACTCCAGTCATTTTGCACAGTGAACATATTACAAGCCCACACTTTAGAACATCCTTAGGTCATACGTAGTTTCGTACAGCAGTGCAGGAGGTGACCCACGGAAATTGAAAAATAGCCACATTTTCACGTCCATCCCATGGTATAGTATGAGACATATCCTGGACTTGCCCTTGTGTAAATGATACACAACCTGGAGAGGTTTGTCAATTATAACGAACGAAATATTTATTTTCAAACGAATGAAACAAAACTGATTTTTTTTTTTTTTAGAAAACATATTTGAATGGGCTACCTACGTTTCTATCGCAATTAGGTATCGAACGAAAATAAAACAAACAGGAAAAAATTATAATGAAGTGGGGGGAAATGGTCTTGAAAGACTTATTATCAATGTAAGGGCCAAATCTTTCAGTTTGGTTGCTAAGCAAGGCATTTTATTTGGTATTGTGTAACCAAGTAATTACGATATTTTGCTTTGTACGATTTAACTGTGAGTCAATACTTTGCTTAATTTAGAGAATCTACACAATCTGCTGTTGAGGCAATGGCATCGCTCATGGGAAAGACCTTTCATTGCAATACAGAAATGAGGATATACTGTAGACGGGAGATCGCTTACAATTTACCCAACTGGAAACAATGTTTTTACAAATTATTATTTCCTAGCCAATCTAGCGATATTTCCCTTTTGTTCGTAGTTTTGGGAAATTTTGAAATGTGGACGGATAGTAATTCTTTACAATTTTTATATATTTGGATGCCACTGGGATGTATTATAAGTACAAGAAAAATTAGCCCCTTAAACACTTCTGCTTTCGAGAAATCGAATAATCAAAAATTTACCGGTGCTCCCGATAAATTTCAAATATTTCAAATAACGCCTAAGGCCATTCCATGGTAGTTGCGACCATGAAAATCTCAGAATATGCAGTCCTAATATACAATTTCCAGACGGGAATAGCTAATCGGTCGATTGTAGTCGAGATCATTATTTAACATTTCATCACTTTAGACTCGATTTTAACAGCGACATCGATCATTGAACATTGTAAAATCGCATATGCTTCCAATATGTTCATTTGAACCAAATTCGTGACCCCATACCAAAACTGTGTAATACCTTTAAAGAGAACATCAGATAAGACATGTTCCCTGAAAAGCATGGCTCTTCAAATGCCTTCATATTCTAAATATGTCATGTAACATCGTAAAACTCCGGGGTAGGATTTTTACGCCACGTATTCGTGTAGTCCCATATACATCTTTCTGTGTACAGTGTTTGTAACTTTACCAAGACTTGGCAAAATTTCTTATCATTTTGATGATTCTAGAACCTTGCAATACACACAAATTCTTATATGCTAGATTATCAACCTTTTCTGGTCGATTCCATACCGTTTCTTTCACAATGCAATCGCATGACTAGAACTCAACTTCATCTTTAAACACTGCGATAGTTAAAGGAACAGGTGACTTGCAAACAGGGGAATCCTATACGTATACTTATTATAAAGGTTAAACAAATGCAATTGACCTTATACTTTATCTGGTGCCTATATTCCTTAATGTACTACTGTGTTTATGTAAGATCTTACTGTTTAGTTTTTTTTTAAATATAAACAAGAAAATTAAAAAACATGAAAATATATGTTTATGTTTGTTCATACATCCAGGTCCGAAAGCCAAATTGACACTCAGTCAGCAAAGGAAAAGAAAAATAAATGGTACCACTCCCACTCCGAAGAAACCAGATGGCTGGTCCAGACTTGAAGAAGAAAAACAAAAGATGAAAATGGCAGAAGAAGAATTAAAAGATCTGCAGAAACAGGAGCGCGAAGTACAAAACCAAATTGACCAGAAAAGAAGAAAAGTAAAGAAAATAAAGGGTCTCGTAGTAAAATTGCTGGAGCAAAATTATGAGGATGACGCTAAAAAACTAGCCAAACAACGAGAAGAGTTGGATAAATTTAAATCCTCTGAACCTTTCAGTACCCCTCAAGCGGTACTTATTCCTAATTCGGTACCGCAAGTGAACAGTGGAATACGTCCTTTTTCGTTTGGATCAAATAGGCCTCCTCCTAAATACGGCTATTAAAACACTCAGTTCCATCCAATATGCATGCACTGCTGGTATTTTTTCCACACCGACTTTTCCTGTTTGACCTAATTATTTCCAATCTGGAATTTTCCCGCTCTTCCTCATTCCTAGTTGAAAGATTGAGAATGTGTTTCAAATAACAAAGATTGGGGTAAAACCATTAAAAGGGTATGAAGGGAGTTGAAAATGTTTTAAAACAAGTGTCAATTTTAATAATCGGACATAATCATGGTTGCAAGGTGAATCATATCAATATACTTTATTAGCGCTTTTCAATTCCCTTTCTAGTCAAGATTCGGATCATGATATGTTCGACGTTTCATTAAAACCCATCAACCTTCAAACCGCGCTCACATCATTGCACAAAAATGTGGAATAGAAATGAAAATGAAGGCGAATTCGTGGGCCCGTTTCTCGAAACCAACGACAAGACCAACAGCTCATGATATCGATACTATCGGCGAGAAGAGAGGCCGAGACAAAGCCCTAGTCGCCATTCCACCTCATTTAAAAACAGGGATTTTTAAAACTGCGATTATTTAAATGAATAAGGAAATACAGTAATTATAGATAGCAGCAGGTGACAAGAAATGCAAAATACATCAGAAATTAGGTAGATTATACCATGGATTTTACTTGTAAAATGCAATTATGAGTAATCAATTTCACGACCGGTGAATCATTTTTTCTTTTGTTATGAGTCCTCCCGAATATTTTAATTTAATAGTTATACATTAACAAAATTATTTAAGAAATCACACTCTTATATTAAATGACAACATGTAAGCCTTCTAAACGTTGAAAAATACGTTTTGAACTATTCAGTTTACACATTCGGAGATAAAATTGATGCAATTTATGTATTGTATTTATCACTTTTAACTGATTAGATATGTAGAACATCTAGGCACTATATGAATATTTTACCGTCAGAAGTCAGAAACTTTATTATCTAAAACCTAGACCTACTAACAGCTTTGGATCAATTTTTTTTTTCGAATTATAAAACTTTCCATGATTTAATGGACTTCGTTATAAATGCTTGGGGAGGGGGTCAGTCTTTCCAAGGGGATTATTATTACAAGTGTTTAAAATCTTTATCCCAACACACTTCATAACAGTCTATATATCATTAATTTCTTCCATAACCCACTATTTTTTTTACGGACCTATCAAACATTTTCTTTCTTTTTTCCTTCTCTCTCTCTCCCTCTTTTTTAAGACTTGTTTTTCTTTGGGTCTGTTAGTTTGTTTATTATCATGATTGTTATGTTCCAGTTCCCTTTGTATGGTATGAGACGATCTTACTTCAACATGTTTGTTTTTCAAATGACAATGTGGATATAAACGCGTAGAATCAGTGGGACAAAAACCTTAAATATAAACATCACATGTTTTCAAAAAAATTTCATGCAATAAAAAACGGTAGTAGCCGGAAGATTTCTTGTCCATTTTGCAAGCCATAATCTACCCAATACAAGAGGTGTGGTGGCGCTGCATATCGACTAAATAGTCATGAGAGAGATATGACGGTGTCGGAGGCGTCATATTTGTCCTTGACTTTGGCTAAGAGAGCTTCGTGGAACGAGTAGCGGAAAAGTAGCTTTTTAGCGCTGGTTTAGTCAAGAAGTTGGACTTATGACGGTTTCGAGAAACGGACTCCTTAATAATAAGTACCTTGCTTTTTACAATTACAAACGATAAGAGAGGCAGAATTGAGAAGATTCAAACGAAAATCCACTAAAAGGCAGATATAGGAGAGGAATGTTTTTCTTCTGATACCCATCTTGAATTATCCAAGGTTTGGTTTACAATTTATATGCATTTTTTAATGGTCGATAACAAATTTGTCATGTTTTTTTTAACATCATTTATAATAATGTTTTGAAAGAGCATGTTGCATTCTTTCTTTCTTATAGTGGTATAAATATTCATTTTTAATTATTGGTATACTTTGTATACTTGGTTGATAAGCCCTCTTGTCATATGGGAAGGGCTCTCAGTTTTCTCTTAAAAGTAGCCACAGTAGGTGCAGACGCTATGGCGTGAGGTAAGCTGTTCCAGGGTTGGACCATTCGATTTGAAAAAAAGTGGCCAGCTAATTTTGTGCGAGTACGTTTTTGGTAAAGATTTTTAGTAGTGACCTCTTAGATTTTTGTTTGGAGTAGAAAAGAACTTTTCTGAACTATTCCTATATATATCATTAAAATATTTGTAAGTATCAATCGAATCCGTCTACCATCTCCTCTCCTGTAAAAACTATATCTTAGTATTGGTCTCATTACTGCAAAGACGTACTTATTGAAATGCGACATTATGAATATGAGGAGTGTCGTGGTCGAGTGGTTTAAGGCGCTTGACTGGAGATGTTCAAGTTAAAATGTGCATACAGAAATTTGTTTCATGATAATAAAATGAGAAATTAGTAAACAAAATAAGTAAGTGGATGAAGCTTAGTAAACTGAACTAGATGCAGCGAAGACATTTCATCATCAAACACAATCGTAGCAATTTTGAAAAAAATATACTGAAGGGAAATTAGAATACCCTACTGTTCATGTAATCATGTTGAAATTATTCGATACGTCATTGTCATGTTTGTATATTGCAAAAGGTGATGCATAAGGTTATTGAAAATTGCATAAGATTCATTTGTTTAAGTAGTTGCGATCGTGTAAATTAGACTTATTCATATTATACAAGTGTAATTGTATTTTCTTCCTTTTTTTATTTATTGGTATATTAGGTCATATTGTTTGGAAATACTCTAATCGTAGTTATAATATACTGAGTTCGAAAATAAATTCAGCAAAAAGAGCGGTTGCATCAATGAATTTATGGCTGGACTTTGCTATGCATGCTTCTAGTGCAACTTGCTTCATTTATAAATCAAGTGAAAAACCGTCTGAAAAAAGGGCTTTATATATATCGTCACCAGGATACAAAAGTGTTATATTTATATATATATATACAAATATATATAAAAAGTGCGAGACTTCTCAACTCTGACATGACAACGGGTGTTCCAGAATATGTAGGCGTGAAGAAAATGGTCTTGGAACGTGAGACGTAGCTGTACTTTACAATTTTATTACGAGCTTTCGGCTTGTGAGATCTTCTTCAGGTTCTTGCTTGTGTGTTGGGCTGTCGGTGCTGGTACAGCTACGTCCTACGTTCCTAGACCATTTTCTTCACGCTTATATATCTACATATATATACTTAAAGGAGCATTCAACCCTGATATCTAGATGATTTTAATAGAAGAAAAATCAGAAAATGAAATAAATAGGTAAGTGATAGTGAAATGTGTGACTTATATTACGAGGTCCTCTCCATCTACCCTGCTTTTAAAACTTTAAAAATGTATAGTTTTCCTTAAGAAAATGTTTATTCATACATTTCTCCTAAATATAGTTGTTGCAAATATGTTCTAATACCGACCCTTTGTGAAACAAATCTGTTCTGATATCAATAACCGAGAAAATGAAAGTTTATAACATTTTCTGTACAGAGTAAATGAAAGAGGATCTTGCAAGATACGTCACATTGATGCCAGTGTGACAACTTCAAAAGTGTATAGCATTCCCATTTTTAATTGAATATAGCTCAAACTTTCACTTAATTGTTTTTCTTATTTCTCTTCTTGTACTTAAACCAACTTAATATAAGTGTGGACTTCCTGGTTAAACAGAGATACACGTAATTATAGCACACTCAGATGATCAAACAATTAATTTTTAATTTCATGCAATTTTGTACATAAGTTTCGCTTATAGTTAATGCACATTATATGCTTTTATAAAGCATGTTGTCGTTTGTTTCCTGTTTGTTTGATTGTTATCTGTTTGGTTTTGGTTGTTTTTTTTTATACTAATGTTCGAAGACCCCCTCTCCAAACACGTTTTGATGAGTCGGTGTTTCAGTATAATAATAGAAGCAGAAGTAGTAACGATAACAATTTCATTCATAACATTTATTTTCTGATATTGTATCCTTTATATTTTCGGATGTGTTGTAGTCATTGTAATCCATGTACTCATGAAGTATAAGTGAGAGTCAGTAAGTGGGAGGGAGATCTTTTCATTTATAAATTTCTGCACCATATTCCCCTCTTGTATTTTATAATTTTTTGCTTTTGCTACTTTATTAGCATTATTGTTCCAACTTTCAGCTCGTTTTATTTGTAACTTTTACCTTCCTATCTCAAATAAAGACGAGGCATTTCGAAAAACGTAACTTTGATGTAAGCTGGCACTTACTTCGGCTGTGAATACTTACAATGTTATACATTTAGAATGATTATAGACCTACAATCACGAGGGAGAAATGAAAGGAATTGGAAGTAAGTACAAATAAGTACTGTAGGCCAAGTAATGTTAATTCCTAGTTTCTCGTTCCCTTTTCCCTCCTTCATTCGGCCACCTCAATATTTTGTATTTAATATTTTACTCTGAGGACATCTAGACCGTGAGATAACAAATATATTTCATCATCAACTTCAGGTGGCACTGTAAAGCGCTGCTGTGGCCTTCACGAGAGCACGCTATGCAACTCTTTCACCTGCCATTTGTGTTGCACCTTTCATTCCTTGTCCAGACACTTTCTTAATATCGTCAGTCCAAGATATTGGTGGACGACCTCTACCCCATTTTCCTTCGACTGCTCCTTGCAGTATTTGCTTCTTAATACCTTCAGATCTCCTAACAATGTGCCCAAAATAGTTAAGTTTTCTTTCCATGATTACCCTTCTGATGGTCAAGTCTGTTCCAATCTTTTCCAGGACCCACACATTTGTCTTTTTATCTTTCCATGACACCTGCAACAAGAGGACCTGCAATATACTGAAATCCATATGTTATACAAGTCTAGCGTGCATATACAAATACAATTTGGCCAAGATAATATTTGTTTGTAATATACCCAATAGCATTGTTATGTACAGTTTAACTATCAGATAGTTAATGACATAAGATTCCTTACATGAAAATAAGTAACGAGAAACTGCCAGTTAACCTGGCCTTAGATGTAGTGAAACGATAGAGACGACTATGACGGGCTGTATAAGCCAATTTTCTGTACAAGTATACAGCTATACATCCATTCGATGGTTGTATATTTGTAAACATGTAAGCATACATAATAATGGCCTGTAAGGCTCGTCATAGAATGGCCCTTTCATATCAACACTACGGTCTTAAGCTATGGTCACAACTCAGAGCGGCGACCGATCGATTTGTAGCCTGCTCGGTCGCCGCTGGAATTTAGGCATCGCCAAACGATTTTTGGAGAAGTCGAGCAGGCTGTAGAGCCCCAGCAATGCCTGGGCGGTGCTCTGTCGATTTACCCTCGGTCGCCGGTCGATTTAAGGTCAAAACTGGGCGAAATCTGGGAGCTTCTCCGGTCAGCGTCCCGGCAGTGAGCGACTGATGACCCACCGATCCCCGAGCGGTCTCCAACCGGCCACCGGCTGATTTTAAAGAGATTGCCTGGCGGCCGGCTCGGTGACCGGGCGATCAACGCCCGGGCATCGAACTAATCGAGCGTTCACCATCGAGCAAATTAAGTTAAAAATAGAAGCCGCTAGGTCAAAGGCTGCCGACCCATTTTGAACTCGTCGCCCAGTGACCGACTGATCTCCCAACGGCGACCGGCGGCAAACGAGCGGGAGACCGCTCGGCGGCCTTTGACCTAGCGGCTTCGATTTTTGACCTTAATCGCTCTACGGCGAACGCTCGATTAGTTCGGTGCACGGGAGGCGATCGCCCTAGCCTCTTGTCGATGGTCCAGGTGCTGTGAGAGTCCGTAAATTCTGGCGAGCTTGCGCTGAGGGCGTCTTAACAAGTGATCTGAATTATATATTCATGAGACCCGATTTCCTATTGAATTATGCATGTACACGTGAATAAAGTAACCACTGCAGCGATTGCCCAACACGGCCCCGGGAGATAGACGGCCAGTCTCACTCTCACGGAGGAAATCCGCACACATCGGTAGATATTACGTCATAGTAGGTCTCTCTGATTGGATGATTTTCACCGAACTTCAGTTGGGTCGGAATATTCGCCAAACAATGAAAAACATAAGAAATTCAGATCACTTGTTAAGAGGCCCTCATCGCAAGCGCCTCGGTTCTGTTATCTGGCTCGCTTCGCACGCCAGAATTTACGGACTCCAACGGCGCGAGGGGCGGCTACAAGAGGCTACGATCGCCCGGGCACCGAGCGTATTTTTGGCGTCGAGTGAAAAGTGAGCCAGCGCCGCCGAATTTTAACTCCGCGCTAAAACTTCAGCGGCAACCGAGCGATGTCCTAAAAACAAGGGGTGCCCGGGCGCGAATTTGCGATTCCCAAACCATTCAGCTATGGGAAACATTTTGAGCAACGTGATTGGTTAAACAAAATTATAAAGACACGCCCACATCGACGCGAGCCATCTCATCATGGCGGTGCGAATGTGTCTGGGGCCAAGTCCGAGTGAACCATCAAATCTTCAAAATGATTTTCCAAATCTGCATGTAAGTAGATATTTAGACCCTGTATTTAATTATTTTATTATAAAGTCGCCATGATCGGATCCGTGTCTATGACTTTTGGAATGATGTTTGCATGAATGGGCTGCACATAAACAATGGATAACAGTGGGTCTGTATGTGCCTGTAGCTAGCTCGCGTGTGAAGTGCATTGTACCTAACAACACATGTAAATCTACATGTAACTTGTGTTATTGTCTATGTTCAAACAATGCATGGCTAGGCTCAACAAAACACTCAGGACTGCACATACGCTATGGTGTTAGGTACAATGCACTTCACAGGCGAGCTAGCTACAGGCACATACAGGCCCACTGAAACTGAGTCACGTCTTTCGGATGGTGACGTTTAAAGGTCGGTCCCCAGACGTAAATAATCATATCTGATTGATACACGTCTGTAAAAACCCAATTACACACACACACACACATATAAAACAATATTCTTTGAATAAAATCGACCGAATTGCTATTACCGTTTGGAATATATATGATAACTACATATTCTGAGATTGTTATGGTCGCAGCTACCATCGTATGGTCGTAGGCGCTATTTGAAATTTATCAAAATTTACCGGGAGCACCGGTAAATTTGTATATTCAATTTTTCTCGAAAGCAGAAGTGTTTTAGGGGCTAAATTTTTTAGTGCTTATAATACATCCATAGGGGCATCCAGATATATCAAAATTGTAAAGAATCACTATCCAGCCAATTTTCAAAATTTACCAAAACTTTGTAATACCTTTAACATGCAGATTTGGAAAATCATTTTGAAGATTTGATGGTTCACTCGGACTTGGCCCCAGACACATTCGCACCGCCATGATGAGATGGCTCGCGTCGATGTGAGCGTGTCTTTATAACTTTTTTAACCAATCACGTTGCTCAAAATGTTTCCCATAGCTGAATGGTTTGGGAATCGCAAATTCGCTGCCCGGGCGGCCGCCGCTCGGTTCCCGGGCGAAATTGGTTAAAAACTTTTAAGGGTTGTGACCATAGCTTTAAAGCAGTGTTACTTTACGTACATCGCGATGTACATGATGTAATGAAAATTGAGTCGTTGACAATTTGCTATTTTTTACGAGTCGTGTGAATGGACCATTTAATCAAGACATGAAAAGGGATACAATGATTCTTTGATCGGATTAATGAGAACAATGGAATGTTGGCTGTAAGAATAGAACAAGGAAAGAATACGAGGCTTTTATTTTAAAAATGTGCACTGTAGACGCATTATAAATGTTAGAATGATGACATGACAATCAAGCCCTTAATATAATGTTCTTCTAGGTATAAAAAGGTAAAAGCTACTGCATTGATGATCGGCTTAGGAAAATAAGGCAAAAATAGCAAAGTCATGACTGTTTGAAAGTTAAGGGGCAGAAAATGTCAGGTAATTGTTCAGGTAATTTTTGTTATTAAACTCCCTATCTCTTTGTGCACTGAAATACCAAATATTTTTCCTATTGATATGATTCATGCTAGAGGCCCGGGATACATGTCTATTGTGTCGCATGTGGTTTTATCGACGTCCCATGTAAAGAAGTGTGCAGTCTCAAAATTCGGAAAGAGGGGCATGCTATTCGTGTTATGTATACAGAAACAATGTCCAGCAATGGTCAAAGTGACATCACCATTATGGCAATGAGTTTTTCATATATTCAGTGGTTACAGTTACATGTATTACCAATAATAACTCTCCTATATAATAATAATCTAATGAGTAAGAGATTTTATTAATGATGTCGGTCATGTTTCAGCTTTCATTCTATGCAGGTTATTTCCAGGATTGTATCCCCTTAAAGATACTATGTCCCTTTTGCAGCCAGCATCAAATTATGTAGAAATTTGCAGGAATTATGAATATGTCATGTATATCCTATCTCTGAAATGTAAACGTTAGCAGTGTCCTAGTATTCTAATTATGCAAGGAAACCCGGTTACCTTCTAGACTTCACTGTCATGCATTACTGGGTGACTGACTGACATCTTTTTTTCTTTGGTAATAACATATACATAAAATGAGCTGTAACAGGTTCATGAGCATATGTCTACATGAATTACCCACTGCTTATAATGGCCGAAATTAAACTGATTGAATTTTGTGGCGCAGCACAAAACGTACGACCATTCGGTAAAAGGGTCTGTAAATCTGACCATTACCTAGGTGATTGCAATCATTTGAGTCGACTCGACAACTTATGGGCGTTATTTTCCCACTAAAAGCCATTTCCAAGCCCTTTTGTTTTGAGAGAAGTTCTAAATTAGTATTGTCTTTCAAATGCCGTTGGATTTAATCTTTTCATTATGTTCGCCTGCAAAAGGGACATAGTACCTTTAAAGAATGACGCGAGATTGATCTTCTTCTTGTTTAGCCAAGTCGTAAAATGTCGTGTTTTTAAATGCCAATGAGCCGTTGTGGCGTTGTCTGTGCTATTTCTAAATATACGGTATGTAAATAAAGGTGTGGTGTTGAGCGTAAAGGTGTTCAGGTGCGAGTGTGTATGTGTGTTTGCGTGTGTGAGTATGTTAGTGTGTCCAAAATATAGTATGTAGACTGTTCCCGATTAAGGTGGTGAAATTTGTTCTTGCTTCTTTCATGAAATGTTTATGCACAGTTGATATATCTTCTCAAAACTTTATTTATCAAACTATATTGATCAATAATCTCCTGAAAATTATAAATAAACTTTATTAGTAAATCATCACATTGTCCCACCATTTTTAATTAATATGAAATGAGTTAAGAAGACAAAAATGGTACAAATACGTGTGAACGAGTCTATTTAAAGTAATATATTATTTTTATTAATATCATTATCATTTTAAGTCCACTCTGTTTTCAGCAAAACGTTAGATTATATTAAAGTTAATTCTTAGCTCCTATGACTACATTATAATTATGAAGATGTAGCCGGAAGATCACTTATTATAAGAATGATGAACGAATGATGAAGGAAAAGGAGAATATTCATTGTTCTAATTGACTACTAATATCATGAGATGGCGCAATTTGTTATGTAGCCCAAGTGCCATTGATCTCTCTAGTTTGGCCAACCCGGCTCGAGCTGGGCACATTATGGCGAATACGCTGCACACAACAAAACGACATACGCCATATTATGACCAACTGAAACCACGTTGGCCAAACTCTGTGTAAACTATAGATGGTTCTATGAAGCTCTGGCACAGAATAGGCATTAGTTAGGAGGCAAAGGACATAACATTTATACTACTTCGACTACTACTACTGATAATAATAATAATGATACTACTGATCATAATGAAAATGCTGATAATGATAATAATGATATAATAACAATACAAATAATGATAATAGTAATCATAATAATATTAATAACAAATAAATATGGAATATTTTTTTATAGCACACAAATTCACCATATACAAAGGGTACTCCAACATTACCCATGCTCTACTAGGCGAACCTTTTTGGTGCTTATATCATTCAAGAAATTCTTACCAATTTAACGCCTGGGTGGTGGAAGGTGGCAAATATGTATTAATGTATTGACAAAATTGTTGCTTAAAATAGTCTTTAAAATGTTTCATTGGTGCATTTACATTCCTGCCAATCTGTACTTATTATACATGATATATATTTCTACTGAGATTTAATATTATGTAATCACAGTAACCTGCACTAAAACATGTTCGCCGCTTAAAGTGACTCGGTTGCATTGTTGAAGGTTGATAAAGAAAGCGTAACTTTGTATGAAATGTTACTTATTATATTCCTTCTACTGTACTTACCCTCTAACATGCAACAAATCCTGAAAAATTCTCAAACCACAAAGATATTTACGGTTTTCTTTCAAGGCGTCACTGTACGTCACCCTCTTACAGTCAAATTCTCCTAACCATTTTTGAATTTTCCCAATCGTTTTTCAATGAAAATAAGACAGGCTTTTAAAAAAGTTGTCAACACTTAAATGTCTGGACTGGTAAATATAGCCAAGTCACTGCTTTGTGATGATTTACATTCACCTTAAATGTAATAAAATTATAATAATATAGTTGGGAGAATTACAGAATCGATCAGATCAGTTTTTTCCATTTTCTATCATTAATTATGGTCTATTTTCACTAAAACTTACATATTATCTGTTGTATATCTAGCATTGAAGAAACTACCTTAGCACCATTTTCTCTCATCTGACAATGTTACCAAGGCCCCTTTAAACGATGCCATTATACGTGGCAGGGTATTTCCCCCTACGTCATGATTCACACACACTCTGCATGCTTTGTGACAGTTCTCAGGCAATTCGGTTTTTGGGGAAGGGGGAGTAGGGAGATTGCTTGTTTTTTTCTTACCATAAAGAACCAAACAGTCAAATAAATTAAATCGATATTCTTCATCTTGATTTGATTTGATTTGATTGATTGATTCATTTATGTTTGATTTTCTTTTTCTTTTGCAGTTTTACAAATATATAACAAACAAATCATTGCAAATTGTATACATGGCAACAGAGTATTATGTAGAATAAACTAAGGCTGGCCGTAACTAATCGAAAACATCAAACAAGAGGGTTGACAAAGTAAGCAAAGCTTGATAGCATGACTACCCTCAATGGATACATAATAATACAAATATGGAGGACAAAATATTGGTAAAAGGGAAAAAAGAGAGAGAAAAAAAAGGGGGGAAAGAAAGATTCACAGATGTATTCGGTAGTTGGATCTCTTACCAGTGAGTAGAGAACATCTTGGATACATTTAGTCTTAAAAGGAATTATATCCACCCATTAGCTTTCCGCAGACAAGTAAAACAAAATTCAACACAATTATCACGATGCGATACCGTACGATGACGTTGTCTGCTCTGCACATATGGGGATTCCCCATGCAGAGGCATACACGTGATGACCCCGTTAACCCTCACCTGTGATAGATATAAGGCAGACATCATCATCTGCGCCCAAGCTACACTACATTTCGTCCGTACTTTTGTGTGACTCATAATGATAATAATTTTTTATTTTTTTTACATTTGCCTACTTTAGATCAGGTTAACATCTAGAGCAACAGCAGCACCCTAAAAAAGTTTCTACATGCGAAGAGCAAACACTGCTTATTTCTAACTATTCCTTCTTTTCCTATTTTTCTCCTTTTTATATAATATTTTGTCATGTCGGGAAAGGGGCCTAGATACTAAGGGCTCTACTACCAAAGTGCTATTTACCGGGCGGTTTATCTGATGTAAGGTGTTGGAGCAAGATGTATATGACTTGTTTAAACTATAAGATAATCTATAGTTGCCACTCTCCACCCATGTGTAGTAAATGGGAACTCGGTAAAAAAAAATAGTCCTTGACTGCTTGAGCGAACCAATCGTCGTATATTTCATCGTAGCTATCATCGCAGTTCGGCTAAAACAGGGGCAATGATATGATTGCTGGGCTCTCAGGGAGAAACAGTGGCGGATCCAGGGAGGGGGCCCCCTCCCCTGGGAAAAAACAGGTAAAAACACGTTAATTTTACCTTTATTTGGTGACGGGACCCCTCCCCTGGACTCAAGGGGGGGGGGGGGGGTGCGAATTTTCAAATTTTCGAAGGCGAAACAAAAAATAGTCTTGCTCACTACCCCCCCCCCCCCCCCCCCCCCCCCCCCCAATGAGCGAATTATCGGCCGGAGTGATTTTCAAATTTGCGGGGTCATATATTTTCTCACGAATTGGGCCCCCTCCCCTGCCGCCCCCTGGATCCGCCCCTTCGGAGAACAGTATTGATAATTATAAGGGTGCCCTGCATGGGTAAACAAGACATATCATTATTAATATTATTACTATCATTATTATCATACTTATTATGTGTATGATTAGACTCTCATATATCAAACCAATAATATATTATGTTAAAGCAAAAAAGCAACAAAAAAAGGACGTAGACTCAGCCTTTGATTTGAACTTAGGCATTGCAGTAACATATCGACTAGTTTACATGATTTACTGAATACCATTAATATTCTCGCCGCGCCATGTTATGGCATGGACCTAACATTCATACGAGGTAATTTTCTTGAGTTTTCCCCATGTTCTAAACGCGCATGCGCGGGAAATGAAACCATCGTGAGCGTGCTCATTTCTTTGATAGGATGTGAGACGGGCTTAATTTAGTATGAAATTCAGACCCTATATAGCTTAACATGGGGAAACAAGGTTCTTGAGAATGGTCATAGTTCGTCTAGTATGACTTTGAAATTGCGTCAAATATGACTCATATGGCACCTGAAGACATGGATATGTTATATAGTCTACATTATTTATTTCTTTAATTGACGATATTGATTTGGAGGGGGAAAAGGGAAGCCAGAGAAGGCAGTGGCGGATCCCGGGCCCCCTCCCCTGGCAAAAAAGGTGTTAAACACGCTAATTTTACCTTTATAAAGGACGGGCCCCCTCTCCTGGTGCTCAAAGGGGGGGGGTGCGATTCTGTACTTTTCTAAGGCTGAAAAAAGAAAAACAAAAGTTAGTGCTCACTACCCCCCCCCCCCCCCCCCCCCCCCCCGCCTATTCACCGGCTGGCTGTTTCGCCGCTCAATACGAATTGGGTCCCCTCTTTGGTCCCCTCCCCTGCCGCCGGCTGAATCCGCCCCTGTGAGAAGGATATATTTGTACAGACAAAAATTAACTGAAAAGCTTCAATACTTTAATTAGCCAGCAAGTCTATTGAATGAGGAAGAAATATGCACGGTTCAGTTATTTGTTCAAGTTAATAATATGAGATCTAATGATTTATAATGACAACACCAATTGTTTTAAAGACAGAAAGAAAGAAGGAAATGCTATGTGGTGAGAAAATTCCATTGATATGTAGACGCTATTTTGGTTGATTAAAACATTAGGAGCTCTAGTTTCTTATATTCAGTGATAGTGTTCAATTATATGCATCGGATAGAAATATGAATTTGAGGTTCGAATATTTGGTTATGCTTTACCTTCGAGTTTTGCATCTTTATTACATCTGAAGAACAACCTTTACCTATTCGCTGCTGTCACAGCATATGCACATTTCAAAATACCTCGATATATACATAAATGGTTTGCAAAAGTATGCAAACAACATGTTTTGATTTCATTTTCATAAATGTCATGCACGTGGTGATAAGCATGAAAAGACAGAGTTCGAAGTCCAAACTCCAAAGACTTCTGATGCATGTGGCCGTCAAACCATGGTCATAATCTTTCTACATTATTTCGACTCTTTAAGTGAGGATGTGTGAACTGAAGATCTTTTTTCTTTATCGTTAATATGAGGTGGACTGAGCATTTTGTAGACATTTAATTCATGATAAATAGAATGTTATCATATTAACCGGTATGGTAAATGCAATGTTACCTTGTATATTATTGTGAGATTTTTAAGATTTAGCGTGACATTCTATATCTAGATGGTCACTTATTACTCACTTAAATCCATTTTATTTATATACTTCATTTTTACAAATTACAGCCATGACTTGCAAGTTACCTTTTTTGTGTTTTGTCTTACACAGTGTCACAATGGATGGACACTCAATATTTGACGAAAGAAATGAGACAAATATCTTAAAATAAACATAAATAGTCGTAAATTTCATCGTAGCTATCATCGTAGTTCAGCTAAAACAGGGGCAATGATATGATTACAGGGCTCTCAGGGAGAACGGTATTGATAATCATAAGGGTACCCTGGGTAAACAAGACATATCATTATTATCATTATTACAATCATTATTATCATAATTAGTATTTGTATGATTAAACTCTCATATATCAAACCAATAATATATTATGCTAAAGCAATAAAGCAACAAAATAAGGACGTACACTCAGCCTTTGATTTGAAGTTAGGCATTGCAGTAACATATCGACTAGTTTACATGATTTACTGAATACCATTTATATTCTCGCCGCGCCATGTTATGGCATGGACCTAACATTCATACGAGGTAATTTTCTTGAGTTTTCCCCATGTTCTAAACGCGCATGCGCGGGAAATGAAACCATCGTGAGCGTGCTCATTTCTTTGATAGGATGTGAGACGGGCTTAATTTAGTATGAAATTCAGACCCTATATAGCTTAACATGGGGAAACAAGGTTCTTGAGAATGGTCATAGTTCGTCTAGTATGACTTTGAAATTGCGTCAAATATGACTCATATGGCACCTGAAGACATGGATATGTTATATAGTCTACATTATTTATTTCTTTAATTGACGATATTGATTTGGAGGGGGAAAAGGGAAGCCAGAGAAGGCAGTGGCGGATCCCGGGCCCCCTCCCCTGGCAAAAAAGGTGTTAAACACGCTAATTTTACCTTTATAAAGGACGGGCCCCCTCTCCTGGTGCTCAAAGGGGGGGGGGTGCGATTCTGTACTTTTCTAAGGCTGAAAAAAGAAAAACAAAAGTTAGTGCTCACTACCCCCCCCCCCCCCCCCCCCCCCCCCCGCCTATTCACCGGCTGGCTGTTTCGCCGCTCAATACGAATTGGGTCCCCTCTTTGGTCCCCTCCCCTGCCGCCGGCTGAATCCGCCCCTGTGAGAAGGATATATTTGTACAGACAAAAATTAACTGAAAAGCTTCAATACTTTAATTAGCCAGCAAGTCTATTGAATGAGGAAGAAATATGCACGGTTCAGTTATTTGTTCAAGTTAATAATATGAGATCTAATGATTTATAATGACAACACCAATTGTTTTAAAGACAGAAAGAAAGAAGGAAATGCTATGTGGTGAGAAAATTCCATTGATATGTAGACGCTATTTTGGTTGATTAAAACATTAGGAGCTCTAGTTTCTTATATTCAGTGATAGTGTTCAATTATATGCATCGGATAGAAATATGAATTTGAGGTTCGAATATTTGGTTATGCTTTACCTTCGAGTTTTGCATCTTTATTACATCTGAAGAACAACCTTTACCTATTCGCTGCTGTCACAGCATATGCACATTTCAAAATACCTCGATATATACATAAATGGTTTGCAAAAGTATGCAAACAACATGTTTTGATTTCATTTTCATAAATGTCATGCACGTGGTGATAAGCATGAAAAGACAGAGTTCGAAGTCCAAACTCCAAAGACTTCTGATGCATGTGGCCGTCAAACCATGGTCATAATCTTTCTACATTATTTCGACTCTTTAAGTGAGGATGTGTGAACTGAAGATCTTTTTTCTTTATCGTTAATATGAGGTGGACTGAGCATTTTGTAGACATTTAATTCATGATAAATAGAATGTTATCATATTAACCGGTATGGTAAATGCAATGTTACCTTGTATATTATTGTGAGATTTTTAAGATTTAGCGTGACATTCTATATCTAGATGGTCACTTATTACTCACTTAAATCCATTTTATTTATATACTTCATTTTTACAAATTACAGCCATGACTTGCAAGTTACCTTTTTTGTGTTTTGTCTTACACAGTGTCACAATGGATGGACACTCAATATTTGACGAAAGAAATGAGACAAATATCTTAAAATAAACATAAATAGTCGTAAATTTCATCGTAGCTATCATCGTAGTTCAGCTAAAACAGGGGCAATGATATGATTACAGGGCTCTCAGGGAGAACGGTATTGATAATCATAAGGGTACCCTGGGTAAACAAGACATATCATTATTATCATTATTACAATCATTATTATCATAATTAGTATTTGTATGATTAAACTCTCATATATCAAACCAATAATATATTATGCTAAAGGAATAAAGCAACAAAATAAGGACGTACACTCAGCCTTTGATTTGAAGTTAGGCATTGCAGTAACATATCGACTAGTTTACATGATTTACTGAATACCATTTATATTCTCGCCGCGCCATGTTATGGCATGGACCTAACATTCATACGAGGTAATTTTCTTGAGTTTTCCCCATGTTCTAAACGCGCATGCGCGGGAAATGAAACCATCGTGAGCGTGCTCATTTCTTTGATAGGATGTGAGACGGGCTTAATTTAGTATGAAATTCAGACCCTATATAGCTTAACATGGGGAAACAAGGTTCTTGAGAATGGTCATAGTTCGTCTAGTATGACTTTGAAATTGCGTCAAATATGACTCATATGGCACCTGAAGACATGGATATGTTATATAGTCTACATTATTTATTTCTTTAATTGACGATATTGATTTGGAGGGGGAAAAAGGAAGCCAGAGAAGGCAGTGGCGGATCCCGGGCCCCTCCCCTGGCAAAAAAGGTGTTAAACACGCTAATTTTACCTTTATAAAGGACGGGCCCCCTCCCCTGGTGCTCAAAGGGGGGGGGGGGTGCGATTCTGTACTTTTCTAAGGCTGAAAAAAGAAAAACAAAAGTTAGTGCTCACTACCCCCCCCCCCCCCCCCCCCCCCCCCCCCCCCCCCGCCTATTCACCGGCTGGCTGTTTCGCCGCTCAATACGAATTGGGTCCCCTCTTTGGTCCCCTCCCCTGCCGCCGGCTGAATCCGCCCCTGTGAGAAGGATGTATTTGTACAGACAAAAATTAACTGGAAAGCTTCAATACTTTAATTAGCCAGCAAGTCTATTGAATGAGGAAGAAATATGCACGGTTCAGTTATTTGTTCAAGTTAATAATATGAGATCGAATGATTTATAATGACAACACCAATTGTTTTAAAGACAGAAAGAAAGAAGGAAATGCTATGTGGTGAGAAAATTCCATTGATATGTAGACGCTATTTTGGTTGATTAAAACATTAGGAGCTCTAGTTTCTTATATTCAGTGATAGTGTTCAATTATATGCATCGGATAGAAATATGAATTTGAGGTTCGAATATTTGGTTATGCTTTACCTTCGAGTTTTGCATCTTTATTACATCTGAAGAACAACCTCTACCTATTCGCTGCTGTCACAGCATATGCACATTTCAAAATACCTCGATATATACATAAATGGTTTGCAAAAGTATGCAAACAACATGTTTTGATTTCATTTTCATAAATGTCATGCACGTGGTGATAAGCATGAAAGGACAGAGTTCGAAGTCCAAACTCCAAAGACTTCTGATGCATGTGGCCGTCAAACCATGGTCATAATCTTTCTACATTATTTCGACTCTACTCTATCTCTCTATTTTAAGTGAGGATGCGTGAACTGAAGATCTTTTTTCTTAATCGTTAATATGAGGTGGACTGAGCATTTTGTAGACATTTAATTCATGATAAATAGAATGTTATCATATTAACCGGTATGGTAAATGCAATGTTACCTTGTATATTATTGTGAGATTTTTAAGATTTAGCGTGACATTCTATATCTAGATGGTCACTTATTACTCACTTAAATCCATTTTATTTATATACTTCATTTTTACAAATTACAGCCATGACTTGCAAGGTACCTTTTTTGTGTTTTGTCTTACACAGTGTCACAATGGATGGACACTCAATATTTGACGAAAGAAATGAGACAAATATCTTAAAATAAACCTAAATAGTCGTAAATTTCATCGTAGCTATCATCGTAGTTCAGCTAAAACAGGGGCAATGATATGATTACAGGGCTCTCAGGGAGAACGGTATTGATAATCATAAGGGTACCCTGGGTAAACAAGACATATCATTATTATCATTATTACAATCATTATTATCATAATTAGTATTTGTATGATTAAACTCTCATATATCAAACCAATAATATATTATGCTAAAGCAATAAAGCAACAAAATAAGGACGTACACTCAGCCTTTGATTTGAAGTTAGGCATTGCAGTAACATATCGACTAGTTTACATGATTTACTGAATACCATTAATATTCTCGCCGCGCCATGTTATGGCATGGACCTAACATTCATACGAGGTAATTTTCTTGAGTTTTCCCCACGTTCTAAACGCGCATGCGCTGGAAACGAAACCATCACGAGCGTGCTCATTTCTTTGATAGGATGTGAGACGGGCTTAATTTAGTATGAAATTCAGACCCTATATAGCTTAACAGGGGAAATATGACTCATATGACACCTGAAGACATTGATATGTTATATAGTCTACATCATTTCTTTTTTAAATTGACGATATTGATTTGGAGAAAAAAAGGAAGCCGACTATATATTGTTACGATTTTTGAAATTCCTACCAGATAATGCTGTGATCGCTCATTACATTAAAGCTGATTAAATAGAGGGTGGCGGGGCTGGACTCCTCCCCGGCCTCCCATCACATGCACCTGTTCCTCCCTTACTACCTCTCAACCCTCCTTTCTGGTGCAGTTTAAGTTGATTAATGTCTTCTTTAGGACGTATTTTTGTTTTAGAGTGGATTATGCCACGATAATTAATACACTTTATAGTGAGCCGTGTAAACGACCAATAAAGAAAGAAGAAAATAGGCACTGAAAAACGTCTTGATAAAGGCTATACTTTGATATATACAATGCGTCTGCGTGTAGTGCTCCTTAGTCGGCACTGAAAAACGTCTTGATAAAGGCTATACTTTGATATATACAATGCGTCTGCGTGTAGTGCTCCTTAGTCGGCACTGAAAAACGTCTTGATAAAGGCTATACTTTGATATATACAATGCGTCTGCGTGTAGTGCTCCTTAGTCGGCACTCTGGTATAGTCAAAAAGGGTTCTACGTTTTTTTTAGAATTGTCCACATTGTTTCTCGTAATAGTCATATAAAGCGATTTTCACCAGTTCGGATAACTAACTTCTACCAGCATCACTTCAAGTATTATCTTGTAGCTATGGCAACGAAATGTTCTAACACCTTCATCACATTGTTGGCATTGATCATGTTGATGGGTAAGCGTCAAGACATTATTAACTTACGAATGTAATAGCGCTATGGCGGGCACGGGCGCGGTCGAATTGCATTCTGCCTTTGTCGTGTATCATGGACGTGAAGTACATATTCATTATGTTCCATGTTTCCCTCAATGTGCCGTTGTTGAAAGTGGTATAGAATTGTGCAGAGTTCAACCCCTAACATTTCTAGAGTGTATAGAGACCTTTTAAAGTTCATATTTATATGAGACAATTAAATTCGTTTATAAAAATAGGTTTTATCCAAAATATTTTTTTCTTCTCTTCTCTCCTATTTATATTTCTCCTTATTTTAATGTTGTCCTATCCATAGCTAGGAATATGATTTAATTACATTTTATTTCAAAAACTTGTCTTTGTTTTGATATGTGTTTAAAGGGAATCATGTCATACAAAGAAAGTGTTAAATAGTACTTAATGACGTCAGGGCGCTTCATTGGAGAGAATATCCGTTTGTTATATTTTTTATTTTTGTAAACTGATATCAATGACATTCCTGGTTTATTGCTGCTTATTTTAAGTTTAAGAGGTTCAAATAATTATGCATTGAATTGTAAACTGATTGTGGTGCGACAGATGGTGTGTACTTGCAAAATAAAGACACAATTGCCCGACTTTGATAATATTAGAGTTTCGATTATAAATTACTTTAATAACGGTAAGTATATTGCAAATTCGTATTGTAGAAATAATAAATTCACAAAAAATGGTTTCAATTCCGGAATTTGTTTACATAAAATGATATTTTTTCTGTATTTCTTGCATTTTTGCTTTTTTATTTGTCTAAACGCTACACTTTTGGGCCTTGCAGAGCCTAAAAGTTTGTTGCAGTCTTTAGTCAGTATTTGCTATACACTTATTTCTTTCTCTCACTTTTTCAATTTTTCATGGAGGACACCCCCCCCCCCTAAAAAAAATTGAGGGGGACGTGTCCCCTCCCCCCCCCCCCCCCCCCCCGTCCCCCGGGGATCGCCGCCTCTGGGGGTATTGGTAAGTGATTGCAGGGATCCCAGGGAGAACAGTATGAGGTTGCCCTGGGTAAATAATACAAATTATTATCATTTGTATTATTATACTCCCATATATCAAATCAATAATATATGTAAAAGCACATAATGAGAAGACGTAGACTCAGCCTTTGATTCAAAGTTAGGCATTGCAATTACATATCGACTAGTTTACATGATTTACTGAATACCATTAATATTCTCGCCGCGCCGTGTTATGGCATGGACCTAACATTCATACGATTACGAGATACATGCTTTGGGTTTTCCCCACTTTCTAAACGCGCATGCGCTGGAAATGAAACCATCACGAGCGTGCTCATTTCTTTGAAAGGATGTGAGACGGGATTAACCTAGTGTGAAATTCAGACCCTATATAGCTTAACACGGGGAAACAAGGTTCTTGAGTATGGTCATAGTTCCTCTAGTATGACTTTGAAATTGCGTAAAATACGACTCATAACAAATCTGAAGACATGGATATGTTATATAGTCTACATTTTTTTTTTAATTGAATATATTGATTTGGAGAAAAAAAGGAAGCAGACTGTATATTTTTACGACTCTTGAAATTCCTACCAGATAATGCTGTAATCGCTAATTACATTAAAGTTCATTAAAGAGGGGGTGGCGGGGCTGGACTCCTCCCCGGCCTCTCATCAAATGCACCTGTTCCTCCCTTACCATCTCTCAACCCTCCTTTCTGGTGCAGTTTAAGTTGATTAATGTCTTCTTTAGGACGTATTTTTATTTTAGAGTGGATTATGCCACGATAATACACTGTATACTAAACGGTGAACAAACAAGCAGTTAAGAAAGAAGAAAATGAGCACTGAAAAACGTCTTGATAAAGGCTAGTACCCTCAACTTCCCCGGACTTGCTATGTTACTACAATGCCTATGCGTGCAGTGCTCCGTGAGTCGACACTCTGGTATTGCCAAAAACAAAAACAAAATCTTTTTTTTTCTTCTCTTCTCTCCTATTTATATTTCTCCTTATTTTAATGTTGTCCTATCCGTAGCTGGGAATATGATTCAATTATATTTTATTTCAAAAACGTTGTTTTGATATGTGTTTAAAGGGAATCATTTCATACAAAGAAAGTGTAAAATAGTACTTAATGATGTCAGGGCGCTTCATTGGAGAGAATATCCGTTTGTTATATGATTTATTGTTGTATACTGATATCAATGACATTCTTGGTTTATTGCTGCTTATTTTAGGTTTAAGAGGTTCAAATAATTATGCATTGAATTGTATACTTTTTGTGGTGCGACAGATGGTGTGTACTTGCAAAATAAAGAAACAATTGACCGACTTTGATAATATATTAGAGTTTCGATTATGAATTACTTTAAAAACGATAAGTATATTGCAAATTCGAAATGTAGAAATAATAAATTCACAAGAAAATGGTTTCAATTCCGGAATTTGTTTACATAAAATGATATTTTTTCTGTATTTATTTTTTTCTTTCCATGAATATCAGATATGAATTATTAATTTGTTAATTTTCTGTTAACTCAACAGTTCAACAATACTTGTATCTTGAGAAGCCAATTTTATTTATGTTATAAATGTAAATTACCTTGAATATATATTTTTTAATTTGTTTCAAATGAAAATCAATAAAATCCCAGTGGAGGGAAAAATATGGAGAAAAAAAATTATGTGGTCTCGTACACAAGATGAAATTATTAGCCTTGAAATGATGTATGATTGTAACAATTATTTTTTTCAGAATCCTTTCATTTATTTTCTAAAACAAAATAACCCGAAGTATCAGCCTGCCACTTATTTTAGACTATAAGGTTTCTTGATGAAATTTTCGATGTCATATACAAAATAGATAACAAGCTTTTTAATCATGTAGGCCTATATATTTACCGAGAAATGATATGGAAAAAATATTTCAGGGACACCCTGTATAATCATGATGACAAATTATATATTTACCGAAATCTTCGATAGGCTTCATTAGTTATAGAAACAAATATCTTTATTAATGGCATTTAAAAAATACTACATTATCATTTGTCAAATTAAGAAGAGGTGAAATATCGTAAATTCTCATAATGTACATTGTTTACAGCCAATGTAAAGAAAGTTCTATATTTTGTGGGGAAAATTTCTTAACCTTCAATGTGAAAGGGTACACTAGACCTTCATGAAATAACATGTTAACGATTAACTGTTAAAATATATTGAAAGGAGTCGAGTGACTTCGGAGTGTAATCTAAATCATGACTTCCTTTTCCCTTGAACGTCATGGAAACACTTTCACCTTTTTTATGTTAGAAGGATATATCTGTATAGACCTGTTTAATATATATATATATATATATATATATATATATATATATCGAGAGCACTGATGTGCCCAGATGAAATGACTCACTGTATAACTGGACACAAACTATGACAGTATCACTTCTGGCCAAAGATTCCATATTGGAAAGCCTGCCTTGCTTTTCTATATTTATTTGCTGTGACCAGTTGAACTTACTGATTGAATTACTGGATACAAACTATGACAGTAATTACTTCAAACCAAAGATTGAATAATGGAAAGCCTGCCTTGCTTTTTGTATTTGTCTCTTTATACACATCTGAATTATTTAACTACTGAGAAAAAGTACAATAACAACTGACATCAAATAAGTAATGGAGAAATATACCTTTACAATTATTAAAGCGCTTAAAGCATCAGTTCGATAAACAAAACTGACAGGCCTGAAGGTAATGTATGTATCTGCACCAATATATCCCTAACATCCCCAACTAAAGACACATATCACAGGTATTTTGTATGGCTATTCCCGTTTCAGGTAAGGTACATGCGACCGATCAGGTTCCCGACAACCAAGTATGGACCCCTGCAACAGCAACATTCTTCTATGGCCAGCCAAAAGCTAACATCAGCTGCAGATTTCTCGGGACTCCATACGGTGTCTACTGGATGAAAGGTATTTAGTAGTGTATATGAAGGGGGAACACGGACATAGTAAAGAGGAATCTGTGGGTTATTTCTGCTATCATCAAGTGCCCTTCCTCACGAAAAAATAAATAAACAAGGAAAACGCCAAGCGTTCTCTCGTCTGCGTCTTGGGATGCGATGCGAGTGCAAACGCAATATGCATATGCAAATTATGCTGTACTCTGAGAAAATTCTCAAACCTCAAATTCTCTCAACCGTTTTCTCATGAAAATAAGACATAAGAAAGGCCTTTAAAATTGTGTCCACACTCAAATGTGTTGAATGGTATAAAGAGCCGATTCATAGATTGCGACGATTTACATTCATCTAAAATGTAATTAAATTGCAATAGTATAGTTGGGAGAATTCAGGAATCGATCAGATCACTTTTTCTCAATTGTTATCATTAATAATGGCCTGTTTTCACTCAAATTTTCAGATTTTCTTTAATTCTACATCTAACATTGACGCCACTACCTTAGCACCATTTTGTCTCTTCTGAACAATGCTACCAAGCCCCTTTAAAACCCATCAAGATGAATACCGAATAATTTTCTTTAAAATTGTGTAATTATTATTCATTTATGCACCGACGGTACATTATATAATATACATGTTGAATTATTTTTTCAAAGAGGGGAATCAAAAAGCTATTCACAAAGCACCTCAATCGTTTTGGCAGTGATTATTCTAAAATACACACAGTGGGACCTTTCTCCATGTTTAAAAAATCTGTGCTTATTTGGGGTTAATTGTCCAAATGCTATCTCTGAAGTGGTTTATTGCTTCCAAACAGTTTCTCATCGAACGCAACATTGAAACTGCATGTATGATGAACTACACATCTTCGAATGTTCAAACTTCATACACTATGGACATACCCTCAACAATAATCTGTTCGTCGTAACCCTACGCGACTTGGTAAACGGTGATGATTTAAAAAAAAAGGGGGAACTGATTATGAATCCCAAACTTACAAGCAGTGAACATAAGCGAAATCTGTCGCAAACATGAGCATTAGAGTGTATTCGATATTTGCATCTAAACTCCTCTACTTTCAGGAAGTACCCCGGCTACTGCAGAAACGCTTCTGTCTCACAAAGGGAAAGTATCAGGACCAAGGTTTGACGATGGGTCGCTTGATATTACTGATGACTACTCTCTCGTCTTTAATAACGTTCAAGCTGGTGATGAAGGCAATTACATATGCAAAGTTTCAAATCACAACGGCTTTCTGATCGTCAATAACACTGATGTCACGGTTTTAGGTAAGTTGACATTATTTGTTAGGATATTTTAATTTCAAATTGGGCGCCTTCTTTGAGGATCTAGAACATATTAGCTATAATAGGCGAATTTCAACAACTAGCTCTGGGTAACGATATGCATTTCACAAATTAATCGGGGAGCATTATTTTTTTTTCTTTTTTGCCCCCGAAAATTTTAAAATCGTGACGGCCGCTATTTCGCTTAACACCCCCCCCCCCCCCCTTGAGGAAAAAAAAAAGGAAATTTCTAGTCACAATTATTATTTTCCCATTTGTTTTCCCTTTTTTGGGCCAGGGGGGCCAGGGCCCGCTGCCCCCCCCCCCCCCCCCTGTATCCACGCCTGGCTTTACTCACCAATTGATTAATATGCATATTGTTGTCGTTGCTGTGACTGAAAAACAACTTCGCATATTTAACAATTGTGTATTACTTTGTATACTGTACAGATATACAACTCTGCGGTAACTTCCAACTAGAGTGAATGTTATGTTATTTCGACAGTGATTTCGATTGCTTTGCTATTAAAAAACAAGGTTACTAAAATCAGGAAAAAACACATCTTTCATTGCCAACTAACAAAGGATTGCGTACAATCTTTCACACTTTGTACGTGTAGATCCGGCTCAGATGAGCATTTTTACAGAACCACGCATTACAGGATGGGCCGGGCATTCGGTCAATCTTCAGTGTGCTTTCATAGGCACCCCTCAACGAGTCCTCTGGAACAGAGTCCAAGGTCCAAGCATCGAAACTGTCCTGAGATACACGTCAGGTGGCTACGAGGTGCTTGGAGACCGGAGATATAGTTGGAGTGATAACTACGGACTGATCATAAAAGATCTACGGGTCTTGGACGAAGGGAACTTTACATGTATGGTTTCCAAGACGGGTGGAAGTAAGATGCAAACCACGACAGTCCTGACCGTACAAGGTGAGATATATATCATTCAACAGGAGAAAACAAAATCAAAAATCGAATAGCCTTCTGAAATGTGCGATGATGACAATGGCATTGTACATAATCCGGAGAGGAAATACAAAAACAGTATTGACATAGCCCTTAAGTACATGTACATTTCTGGAAAGTATTTCCGATCACCCCACCCATAGTCAATACAATATGCTGGTGTTTATATAACGGACAAGGCTGTATAATTAGTTATATTTGCTCCGATGTGAGAAGATTTTTATGTCGATAAGATAAATTATGTTGGGATTCCAGTTACATTCGTACACTGCGCCGATAAATCGCACATTTGCACTTCTTAACAAAAAGTCTGAGCAAATTTCGACGTTTTTATGCGATTTTCCAGTAGTACAAATGGTAGACCAAAACAAATCGACGACTTTTAAAGATAGTGTTTGGGATGAGTAAATAGGCCTCAAGTGGGTTTCTCAACTCAGGAGGATTATTAGGAGGAATGCATTTCCGAAAGAATGTCATACGTGCCTTTTATGTAGGATTAATGGCAACTCTGAGCGATTTATGGTAAATGACCTGAAAACTATACGTTGAAAAGTACGATGGGGTACGATTGGTGTCCGGACACTTAGCAAACATAAAAATCTTTTGTCTATAACATTTAATGATTGTAAACAACAAAAAAATGAAATATTGATTGTAAACTTCTTCAAATTGCTGTTTGAAGTCAACTGTCCGGATACCCAACTTGTCTGGAAACACAACGCCTGGGTTTATAATTCTGTGAATTAATTTCTCAACTTCCTTTTAACGTTTTATCATTGCATTCAGCTCGAGCAGAAAAGCCGTACATCCGAATTCCGCATTGTAAGTCTCGACCCAAGGTAGCTACAGATGGCACAACTCCTAAGCCTTGTCAGTACAATGTGACTAAAGATCAGGATTCATTTGAGCTTCAATGCTCAGTCATACGAGCCAAGCCACAGGTGAATATTCTCTGGCAGGAAGGGTTGCAGAACCTCACTGCATCGCAGATGGTCACTCGGAGGAGTGATGGTGCCTTTGACGTGACAGCAACAATAAGCAGAAGGACAAATCAATCCGAGTTCCATTTCAGATGCATTGCTTCTGGTCTGGCTGTCGATGGAACTGAAGAACTTACTGTGATTGTTCAAATCATAAAACCTGTAAAAGGTAAATGTTGATTAACACATGACTGAATATATCTGACTTATTTTCCTACTTTAGCTACTTTCATATGTAATGCAATAGTAATGTTTAAAACAGCCTTTTAATTGTCAATGTCAAATGTATTAATGGAATCAAGTTGTGTACCTTTTATATCATGTTTCACAAGTTTTATCCTGTTGCAATTTGTATTAATATTGCATTTTAATTGAACTGTAAAAACGTGTGCAATTCAATATGTGACTGCTAGTCATGTTTTGAAAACCTTCAATCTGATAATTGCATCGGTATCGGTAGTTTCAATTCTTTGGGGCGTGGGGCGCTTCCCCCAGTCATAAACAGCAAAGTGTCTCTTAGTCTGAGGCCTATGGATGATAATGTTTATTCGCTTAAGGTATCTGGACAGTTGCTTTTTACATGAGCTAGGTTTTAACACAACACTGATACAATAAAGCACAATACTAAATCGGAGACATACCGTTAGTAACATCACATCTGATCAAATGGTCCATTACTTAAAACGTGGAAAGTAATCAAAAACAAATAAGCTTTAATACGGCCAATTTATGAAGTACATACCATAAGCTGAATAACATGCTGGACATGTGTTGTATTTGAAAACAGTAGAATATTGGGGTTTCGTGGTGTCAGATTGTTGCGAATTTATTATCTCGCCAAGAAGTGCGCAATTCACTATTTCAGGGTAGTAAGCAAATAACTACCGTTGGTGAAGGTGATGGGACAAACTATCACTTCCAAGGCGATCTGGATGTAGCTATCTTTCCGAAGCGAGGCTGAGGAAAGATAGCGTATACATTCAGATCGCCAAGGAAGTGATAGTTTGCCAACGCCTGAAACCAAAAGGTGATTATTTGCTTTATATTACACATCGGAAACATTTCGCTTCTTCCGTCATTTTAGAGCAACAAGTCATGAATTAACAGCTAGCAAACAGTTTACGATACGTACAGTGCATGTAGGTAGGTGTGACGTGACCATCATAGTTCGCGCGTGGCCAACGTTCGCGTACTAACACTAAAAGCGCTTAAAGGTAAAGACCAGTATTGGAAACGCCCCAATTTCAAAAAATGAAATGGAAGCTCTCATTACCAATCATGTGAAAGAATATGTTTTGACTAATACATGATGATAAAAAATTTGCCGGGAAACCGCCTACTAATTCATATATTTGGTAAATTTGTTTCTCTCATGGTCTGGTGAGAGATATAGGGTAGTCCCATATACATCTTTCTGTGTATAGTGCTTGTAACTTTACGAAGAATGGGCCAAATTTCTTATCATTTTGATGATTCCAGAACCTTGCAGATGCTAGATGCTAGATGATCAACCTTTTCTGATCGATTCCACAACGTTTCTTTCACAATGCAATCGCATGACCATTACTGGTCTTTACCTTTAAAGAGGAGAGCAATACGCAGCGTATACAATTAAAGTGCGTTGCCCTGTGTAGATAGGACTTCTATCTTCAGTGACAGTGCGTTTCCCTGCGTAGATAGGAGCCTATCTCCACAGTGTAACGAACTTTTTGCTTCTCCCAGCAATGATGGGCGAACTATCTTTCATCACGTGATTTACTTTTGACGAATCGTAGAGCAAGATTCTTAGTATGTGGAATATAATTGTAGATATTCGCAAAATAGCATGATCTATCTTTTCGTTCTTCGAATTTTGAAATCGATTTTATTAGCGCAGTGAACAATAGAAGACTGTAATTAATCTTGTTCTGTTGTCATTTATCTTTAGAATCTCTACCAGGGGGATACATCTTCCTTATTCTCCTTCTTATCGTGGCTACTTCCGCTTTTCTGGTCTTTGTCGTTTTTAGAGTATGGAAGTATCACAAGCTTCAAACCCAGTCAGGTATTTCTTAACGCCTTCTTCAGTCGGTCATGACGGAAATATGATTTTATTTTTATCCAAGTAAATGATTTAAATGCTCTCAAATACTTTATTAACTTATGTATTTACATTTCCTATCTGTCCGAATGCCTACATCCAATCCCTCGATTTGCTAAAATTATTATTTAAAATAACACCAAAATTTAGATTCAATTTGAATTGAATAAAAATAATATTTTGTTCTTGTAATCGGGTATGTAGTGTAGGCCTTATAACTAACATTCACCAATGAGGCATATCGCATCAATAATTCTTTAGAGTTAAGGATTTGAGAAAGCAGTTACAGTGAAGTTTAAAAAATAGTATTCTTGCCAACTAACCTTGATTACATTATCCTAGACACCCGAATAATTATCTCCTATACCCGACTTTCAGCATGTGCAGACTTAGGAAAACTTTTTTTTTATAAATGCAATGACGCTTCGTTTTGCTTTATTAAATACAGAGTGCCCTATTGACAACTATGTGTCCGTTGAGTCTAAACAAAATTCACACTCTGGGACCAGATGTGGGTTTAAATGGATCATGACGAGAGGTATGTTGTGCATTATTATCTTTCTATTCATCGTGGCCTTCATTGAAGAGGTGTTGTGTCGAGTGATTTAATCACTTGGCTGGATTGGAAAATGTACATTGTAATGTGCAGATAGTAACTGAAACCAGTGCCCGGAGTATTAATAATACTGTAAGCGCTTTGGTCAGGTAATAGAAAAGTACTTTAAAAAGCAAATATTTTTAGTTTTATAATTATTGTTCTTATCGGCCAGATACGTTCACAAAACTCTGGCTTACTTGTTACTCCTAGGGTTAAAACAAAGTGGGGGGGGGACCTTCGCTCATGCTGGGCCTCCATTATGGAATACTCTCCCTCAATGGATTAAAAATAGCAGTTCTGCTAAAGTGTTAAAAAATAATCTTAATAAATATAAATTATGTTTAATTTAGCCTATAATTGATAACCATTACCTCTAATGTCCGTACCTTTTCTATTACACTTTTGTAAATATTTATCATGTTTTTCATCTTTAGCACAAGCTGCACCAAATCTTATGTATTATTATAATTATTATCATTATTACTAGTATTGTTATTACTATTATTATTATACCACTGATTTGACATTATTTTCGACATGGTTGATAATATTATTATTAATATCACCTCATATCTAAATTTTCTCCACTCTTCGGAGATGTCAAATAACGAGATATTTCAAAGTCTAGGTCATAAAAGCCTGTAAAAAATATGCACTTAAAGAGGGATTGCACTTAAAAACGAATTTAGAGATTCGTAGTTGCAGTGTTAACAAATCTTTATATAATTAATTTGCCTTCATTTTTTTGTATTGTCTTATGTATGTTATTATTAAAATTGTTATTACTACTACTACTATTATCATCATTATCATTAATACCATTATTATTATTATATCATTATAAATCTAGCCATCATCATCATTATCTATTTCTAAAATCACTTCTTCAGATTGTGTTTGCTGGGTATTCGGTTGCAAGAAACCGGAGGATATAACTCATGATAATGGTGAAAAAAAACGACTGAGTAAGTATGATCCCGTGTCTTTTAATTTTGTTATTCTACTTCTTTTTTTATGAAGTTTTGCATCTGAAATGCCAAATCAAGGTTGGAGAGCCGAGCGAGGGCGTCATCTTACACAAGATGGGTTCCTTGATGCCTCCTGGAATAATTGCATAATAATCGCATTGTGTGTTTTTTTTCTGGAGTTAGAAGCCATTCGTATGATACATTTTATAAGGGTGATTGAATACCAAGAATACGGAAAGGCAAGCGGGGAAGCTGGCCTAGGAGGTCCTACGATTAAAAACCTACCCATAGGCCTAGGTCTGTATTCAACGTCATTCAAAGTTGAGAATCTGTATCCTGCCTGATGGGGAGACAGGGGGGGGTATCAGAAATTAATTCAATCCTTAGCCTAATTTTGTTGATATAAATTCATAATTTTTGTCTTATCCATTGTTGGGGCCTATCATTGAAAAATACACGTATTCTCATTCATCCTGCAATCCGAACCAAAAGGAATTCAAATCAAATAAAGATTTCTTTTCCTCCTTTTCTTTATCGTTATCAGCGAAATACTCAGGTATCAAATGTGTACATCAAAGGATGACATAGGGAATTCAAGAGAGCATAATTAACCGTTTACAAAAAGAAGACGGTGTGAATCATAAAAGCAAATACGTTGGAAACGTCTTAAAACAATGCACTTTAAATAACGTGGCAAGTTTAATACAACTGAGTGTATAATACAAAGATACCCCGAGGCCAAATTGTAGGCAAATCGCTCATGAAAAATAAAATTTACAGTTTTTGGAATTGATTAAAAAGCTATTACTTTCGCACGAAAATGCTCATAATCTATGCTTTTGGGACCAGTCATTCAGAGAGAGTCGATTTCAATTGTCTACATGAAACATAATGGCCCGAATTCACAAAGGAGGTTTGTCGACAAACCTTGGTTTTCGTACGTCAATATGACGCGTTTTTACGCGTTTTGTACAAACCTGGTTTGTAGAGAACAAAAGGAGGTTTGGCGAACCAAAAGGAGGTTTGTCGACAAACCTTGGTTTGTCGACAAACCTCCTATGTGAATTCGGGCCATATTGTTTGTTTAATACCAATTATAGATAACCGGATTTTTTGGATAATTGTTATAGTTGTGATATTGATGATATTTACCTCTAGATCTGGCTCCCTTCTTGTTTCGCTGCTGTGTCTCCCTATTTTGCGATAAAGATCTCCGATGAAGTTTCAAAATATGTTTAAAATGAAAATATAACCATTTATTCATGGGCTCTAAAACTTGGAGTCTAATAGTGAAAATAAATTTATAATGCATAACCTAAAATCCCTCATCTCCAATACAAACAAAATTGAAAAGATAAATAATTGTCATTCTTGTATGCATTCTTATTCATTTTGTCAGACGAGGAAGATTCTGAGTTGGAGGACCTTAGAGCGAAGCTAACAAGTTACAAACCTGGAAAGACCACGGGGATGACAGGTGTAGACATACCTGACTCGTCGATCAATATCGGACTCTTTGGTGTCATGGGTGCAGGGAAATCCTCCTTTATCAATTCACTGCACTTTGCTCTCAAGAGTAAGTACACCATACTTAGAACACTACCCCGATTGCGATTTTCCTTCACTTTATTACAAATGGTTATTGGACAAAGTACCATACTGTACCGTAGGATTTTCCGATGTTGCGATAGAATGCCTTTTTGATATGCCACGTAGATAAGAAGTTATTTGTTTATACTTTAAATCCGGCTTCCTAAAGTATTTTTTCACTTCCACAGGGTTCCTTTATTAAACAATATCGTTCACATGGGTATACAAGGAGAGATATATACATGCAGAATTTCAAAATGATATTTTTGGCCATTCAAAATATGATAAAAACATACATTTATAGATATCAGTTACAAATTGCAGATCATTTTTAAACTATCACAGATTTATATGGCAAAATAATTTTGAAGAAATAAACAATCAGAAACACTTTACAAAGAGTAACCACTTTTTCATAAATCTCTTTTCTTTCAGATTTGTTTTACATAATATACTTTTCCATGTCATAATAACACTTTATCGCTGATATTATGTGTTCAAAAACTGGCAAGCACTGTTTGCATTTGGCTGCAAAATTGTTTGTCCTTACTATAATCATAAGACAGTTGAGGGCACTGTTATTATTTCCATGAAACCCAAACAAGCGGGACAGCCAATTCTCGAGTTTTTACCATTTTTCGTTTGAATAAAAATATGTATAATCGTTTCTTCACTGTTATTACAGAATGTACATAGGTTATCTGTAACTAATTTAAATCTTTAAAAAAAATCATCTTTCATATAAATAATTCTATTCAGTCTCTTGAAATGAAACCACCTCATGTTTTACATCGACAGTGGAATAAAAGGGAATTCGTTCGTTCGTTCGTGTCTCCTTAGATCAAGATAGTTATGTAAAGTTCCTTAATTAGAAGTAAATTAAATTAAATTAAGTTCTTCCATCGCTCGATTGCTGCAATGGCCGTTTCATTAACAAGGGACAGATCTTCATCTGTGCAACCCGTTCCGCTGCACTGCAAGAGGTGGTCCATCGTCTGAGTCTCTCCGCAGTCGCAGAGAGTATCTCCTTCATGGGCATAGCCCCATCTTGCCATATTGACCTTACACCGCCCCATTCTCGTCCGCATTCGATTTAGACATTGCCACTCCGGCCACTTCAGGTTAAGACCTTTGATGAGTACGGGCTTGGCTGATGGTGGAGGATTCTGTTCAGGTGGTGGGACAGAATCGAGGAAGCTGTGTCGGGATATAAGTCGTTTGTGGGGTTGTAAGTATCCGTGTAGCATGTGTCTGTCATCTGTCGCCTGCTTCATCCGTTCCTTTAGGCAGGTGTTAGTGCGCCTTTGGTTAGGAGATCCAATGCCAGCGAGGTGATATATCTCCTCAACTTTTGTTGGTTTCAGGCAGCCTGTTATCTTTCGATATGTGTTATTGAGTGTGGTGTCAAGCTTCTTCACATGGGCTGATCTGCTCCAAACTGGGCAAGCATATTCTGCGGATGACATGCATAGAGCAACAGCTGCACTTTGTACAGTTTTGGGGTCAGCGCCATAGTGTGAAGATGCTAGCTTCCCGATGATGGCATTTCGAGATTCTACTTTGCCTATTGTCTTCTCGATATGTTTCTTGAATGATAAAGTACGATCGAGTTTTACACCTAAATACACTGGATGCTCGCAGTGGTTAAGTTGCACATTGTTCCACTTTAGCTTCAGTTCTCTCTTTGCCTCCCTGTTCTTCAAGTGGAAAACACACACCTGAGTCTTGGATGGGTTTGCCCGTAGGTAGTTTGCTCTGTAGTACTCTGAAAGGCTTGCGAGCGCTGTGTTGAGATGGAGTTCAACAGCTTCGAAGGTACTATGCTGGGCTGTGATGCAGGTGTCATCTGCATAGATGAAGTTTCGAGTGTTCTCTGTTGAAGGGATGTCAGCAGTGTAGATGTTGTAGAGTGTTGGCGCCAGGACGCCACCCTGGGGGAGACCGTTTTTCTGTTTCCGCCATCTGCTCTTCTGCCCATCAAGTTCGACAAAGAAGCGTCTGTTCTGCATCATCTTCTGAATGAATCTGGTGAGTGTGAGGTCATTTGTGATGTCATGAAGTTTTGTCTGTAGCCTTTGGTGATTGACAGTGTCATAAGCCGCAGATAAATCCAGAAATACTGCACCTGTGGTGAGGTTGTTCTGAAAACCATCTTCGATGTGTTGGGTCAGGTTGAGAAGTTGTCCCGTGGTGGATTTTCCTGGTCGGAAACCTGCCTGCTCACAGTTCAGTTGGCTGTCAACGTGAGGCCCAATTCTGTTGAGAATAAGGCGTTCAAGCAGCTTGTATGTTTGGCACAGGAGCGAGATCGGTCGAAAGTTCTTGGCTTCGTTCGAGTCCTTTCCTGGCTTGAGGATAGCGACGACTTTGGTTCGGAGCCACTGTTTTGGGACACATGTGTTCTCGATGCAGTTGTTAAACATGTCTAGCAGCCATTTCTGTGCTACAGAGCCCATGTGTTTGATCTGCTCCGATCTGATGTCATCGATGCCTGCTGCCTTGTTGACGTGTAGCGTGGAGATACCTTTCTGTAGTTCTTCTTTAGAAATAGGTCTTGTGAAAAGAGACATGTTCTGGTCAACTCCAGGTAGTTTGTGCCTGTGTGAATTAGTCGTCTTGGGGGCCTTTCCATTTTTCAACAGCTGATTTGCTACTTCGTCAGCCGTAACATTATAATGCTGTTGAGCTCTGGTGCTGTCAATTCCGAGCTTGCGTATGGTGGCCCACGCTTTCCTGCTACTGTGTCTTAGGTCTGTTGTTTCAATCATGTGCTGCCACATCTGCCTATGTCGTTGAGATATCCTTGATATAAGCTCTTCTCCAAGGTTGATGGTATCCTCTGAGAAGGCATCTGTGTCGTAGGCTGTGGTGTAGTTTGCCAGAAGCTGACTTGATTCCTCATCGATGCCTGGAATGTATGTCGTGCGGCAGCCTCTTGGGATATGTCTACGTGACACCTTCTTGACTATATCTATGAAGGATTCATAGTTCTTTGGATCTGCAGGGAGATGTGTTAGGGCATGATCAAGGTGTTCGGTGAAAGCAGGCCAGTCTGCCTTAGCAAAGTTGAACCTGCGCTTGAACGGGGTCTTGTTTGGTGTGATAACTGCAGTCAGTTGAATGCCGATGGGTCGGTGTTGGGATCTTGGAATCGGCTCAGCTACAAACTTACGACTGGTGGGAGCAAGCAGCCTGCTGCAGAAAACTAGATCCGGGTTGTAACGTCTCTTCCAGCGGGCACTGGCGAAAGACTTTGGGAGCTTTGGATCGTGGATTAGTTTTAGGTCGTTGTTTTGGGCCCATGTTTCAACTAGTGCTCCATCATCTCCAGTGGTATCATATCCCCATTGCGTGCTGTGGCTGTTGTAATCGCCAATTACAATATGCCTATTGGTAGTGGTGGAAGGATACGAAAAACTTATGTTTGGTGGCTTGTAGATGGAGGAGATCGTTAGTCCTTTGATTGTCACATTCAGCACTTCGATGTCGTTATTGTGGGTATAGGATGTAGAATCCGGTCTGATCTTCTCGTTCGTGAAGATAGCACTTCCATATTGGCGATGTGGCCGCTCGATGGCAAGCTTCATACCCTTGATCTTGGGCCTTGGATTGTCGCTGCCGCGGTGAGTCTCTTGAAGACATAGCACATCGCAGTTCATTTGTTTGCACATATGTGCAAGGACTTCCTCCTTGGCATCTGATATACCTTCGGCGTTCCATGATAGCACCGTCAGGGCCGGTCGTGAGAGGGGTCCCTCAGCGGAATTGCTCTGGGATGCTGCTCTATTGGGCATTTTCATTATGTTATGTTGGTCTTGATCTTAATCGTAATCTTAATATTACTCTAAGTCTAAGTCTAAATTATTATTATTCTCAATCTTAATCTTAATCTTGATCTTCGAAGTAGTTGCTACAACCGGCCGTGTCAGACACGTTGCCCCGGGGTGCGAGATAGGACTCTTGTTGCGTGCCCCCACTTAACACAATTATACAATAACGAATAACATTTCACTTAATTACAAGAATGAAGCAATTAAAATTACTCTCATGCTACGGGGAAGAAAGAAAGAAAAAAAAATGTATATAAAAAATTATGTACTATATATTATGAACCTATATGGTAATGCAGCAGAATTAATGATAGTCTATCATATATATTTTGAGGAGGTATCAGCAAGGTAGACTAAAATATAAAAAAGATAAAGACGTATGACATAAAAAGAATATAATCGAAATGTCCGACTAAGTTCCGTGGCACAAACTCGGCATTATTGGACAAACTATTATTGGATAAACTTAACAATTATAAAGCTTGGTCTTGTTGCTCTGTTCGCCAGCAGTTTAAGGATATGAAACCCCGCGGCACACTACTCACAAAAGCTCTAACAAGCCAAGCTTATACAGAGCCTACAAGTAAAATAATGCCGCGTATGTACTACTCACCCAACCGGTTCAAGAGCAAATTATGATTAACGTAAAACAGGAAAAATAAAAAAACAATAAATACCGAATTGTTAACTAAATAATATTAATATTATCAGCACTCAAACACACCCAACGCACATATCAGTACAAAGCGTAACAAAATGCATACATCTATAACATGCATACATGGATATATATATCTCCACAAATCCAGTAATAGATCTATGTAATTATTATATTATTTATATTATTTCATATTAATAGTAACATAAAAATTAATGTGCATATCTTAGCATATATATTCAAGTAAAGGATATTCAGGTGACGTCACGTAGACAACTCTGATGACGTCATAATTGAAAATTGAGCCACAGCTGACTTTGTTGCGCTGCGCGTTGATAAGACTTGTTGGATGCGTTCCCAGCGTATACGCCTGTTACTATGACTTTGAAGTTTGATGACAAAAACAACGCTATGATGATTTGAAATAATAATCCTTTTCCAAAAAACAAATTTAAGATTTAAAAAACGATGATAAAACTATAAAATGATGATCCAAAATAAAAATCAAAGATCCCAAAAGACTCAATACACTGAGCTTTTGAAAAAGATATATTTTTTATTATTAATTGCTTCCCGGAAAGCAGGTGGATGGCCCGTTTTACCGGAGCACCACCAGCACACGTCCGAACTCAACCAAGTCTAATCTAATCCTCGTCTAAGGGAATTAGGTAATAAGAACTCCATACGGTATTGTCAAGGTCAAACTGTTTCCACTTTGTAAGACTTTTACATTCCTTTATCTTATGCATCAATACAGAACGGTAGATATTTGCACAACCCTTTTATCTGTAATTAAAAAATAATAACAATACTTCCGGGATGATACATGTAGGTTCAATGACCTTTGGTATGACATTTTTATTAAAACCAAATCAAATAGCATGACAAAATCCATAATATTGAAGAAAGTTTACGTGTACATTGTATTAACGTTGAAAATCAAAATATGAGAGAAATGATCCATCTGTTTCTATAACATCGTTAACGTAACGTCACCCCTTATCACACCAAGACTTAAAATACATTACGATATCATTAACTTATATTCTAGGATGATTCCAAAGGGGTTGACATGCAAGGGGTGGAGATGCTTCAATAATACCTTTCGTTTGCACCCTTGAGACGGATACCTGTGTATGATAAAATGTACCGTCCGTGTACAAATTAATAACGACTACATAACTTCCATGAACCTATCCAGGATTCGTCTCGATGGGGTTTACATTTTTGTAGAAGTGACTTTTATCTGCCCATGCGCAGATAGTATGTACGAACTGCCTAGTATCGGTATGCTTGTCATACAACTGTCCATGGTATACTATAATGATTCATCATAGACATGAGCTTGATTTTAATTTTGGCGTCATTAATTGATCAATGCAGTAGATAGGGGCACGTTTTCTTCACCCATCGCCTGGTGCGACCCTCTCCCACAACCCTGACCTCACTAGACGATGCGTCCACTATGTATTCTAGAGTCCTAAAGCTTCATTCAGCAGGCGCGGATCCAGGATTTCTTAGGGGGGGGATGCCCAAATTTGAAATTATGCGAGCCAAATATTGGTACGTAATGGTGACCAGCAGTGACGTAATTAGGGGTGGGTGGGTGCAGAGAGGGGCGAGTATTCCCCCTCCCTCCTCCGCAAAGCTCGGAAGCTTTGACATTTCAATAAATTATTAGAGAAAGAAGACGATTCGTTATACCATTCCCAAAAATAATCCTCGTCTGAATTATGTTTCCCCCCATCCCGCGAGAAGCGCGAAAGCTTTTACGTTTCATTAAATCATTAGAGAAAGAAGACGATTCGTTGTACCGTTCTCGACTCTTAATCCTTGTCTAAATTCAGTTTCCCCCTCCCCACCCCCTATCGCAAGAAGCGCGGAAGCTTCGACGTTTCATTAAACTATTAGAGAAAGAAGACGATTCGTTGTGTCGTTATAAACTCTTAATCCTTGTCTAAATTCAGTTCCCCCCCCCCCCCCTGACTCCCGCGCGAAGCGCGGAAGCCTCGACGTTTCATTAAAATATTAGAGAAAGAAGACGATTCGGTGTACCGTTCTCGACTCTTAATCCTTGTCTAAATTCAGTTTCCCCCTCCCGCGCGAAGCGCGGAAGCTTCGACGGTTCATTAAATCATTAGCAAAAGAAGACGATTCGTTGTGTCGTTATCGACTCTTAATCTTCGTCTAAATTCAGTTTTCCCCCAAGCTTTTACGTTTCATTTAATCATTAGAGAAAGAAGACGATTCGTTGTACCGTTCTCGACTCTTAATCCTTGTCTAAATTCAGTTCCCCCCC
The DNA here is from genome assembly GCA_035222895.1 of Strongylocentrotus droebachiensis. Taxonomy (NCBI): domain Eukaryota; kingdom Metazoa; phylum Echinodermata; class Echinoidea; order Camarodonta; family Strongylocentrotidae; genus Strongylocentrotus; species Strongylocentrotus droebachiensis. Next base: position 287,263 of record JAVYIG010000025.1, read on the forward strand.
CCCCCCCGACTCCCGCGCGAAGCGCGGAAGCCTCGACGTTTCATTAAAATATTAGAGAAAGAAGACGATTCGGTGTACCGTTCTCGACTCTTAATCCTTGTCCAAATTCTGTTTCCCCCTCCCGCACGAAGCCTCGACGTTTCATTAAAATATTAGAGAAAGAAGACGATTCGGTGTACCGTTCTCGACTCTTAATCCTTGTCTAAATTCAGTTTCCCCCCTCCCGCGCGGGGATTCGACGTTTCATTAAATCATTAGCGAAAGAAAACGATTCGTTGTATACCGTTATGACTTTTAATCCTCGTCTAAATTCAGTCCCCCCCCCCCCTCACCGCGCGAAGCATTTCATCAAATCCTTAGAGAAAGAAGACGATTTGTTGTACCGTTTTTGATAATTATCCTCGTTTAAATTCAGTACCTCCCCCCCCCCCCCCCCTCACCGCGCGAAGCGTTTCATTAAATCATTCGCGAAAAAAGACGATTCGTTGTACCGTTATGACTTTTAATCCTCGTCTAATTTCAGTTTCCCCCCCACCCGCGCGAAGCGCGGAAGCTTTTACGTTTCATTAAATCATTAGCGAAAGAAGACGATTCGTTGTACCGTTTTTGATAATTATCCTCGTTTAAATTCAGTACCTCCCCCCCCCCCCCCCTCACCGCGCGAAGCGTTTCATTAAATCATTCGCGAAAAAAGACGATTCGTTGTACCGTTCTCGAAAATTATCCTCGTCTGAATTCAGTTCCTCCTCCCCTCCCCCGCGCAAAGCGCGGAAGCTTTGACGTTTCATTAATTCATTAGGGAGAGAAGACGATTCGTTGTGTCGTTATCGACTCTTAATCTTCGTCTAAATTCAGTTTCCCCCAAGCTTTTACGTTTCATTTAATCATTAGAGAAAGAAGACGATTCGTTGTACCGTTCTCGACTCTTAATCCTTGTCTAAATTCAGTTCCCCCCCCCCCCCGACTCCCGCGCGAAGCGCGGAAGCCTCGACATTTCATTAAAATATTAGAGAAAGAAGACGATTCGGTGTACCGTTCTAGACTCTTAATCCTTGTCTAAATTCAGTTTCCCCCCTCCCGCGCGAAGCGCGGAAGCTTCGACGTTTCATTAAATCATTAGCGAAAGAAAACGATTCGTTGTATACCGTTATGACTTTTAATCCTCGTCTAAATTCAGCCCCCCCCCCCCTCACCGCGCGAAGCATTTCATCAAATCATTAGCGAAAGAAAACGATTCGTTGTACCGTTTTTGAAAATTATCCTCGTTTAAATTCAGTACCCCCCCCCCCCCCCCTCCCTCACCGCGCGAAGCGTTTCATTAAATCATTAGCGAAAGAAGACGATTCGTTGTACCGTTATGACTTTTAATCCTCGTCTAATTTCAGTTTCCCCCCCCCCCCACCCGCGCGAAGCGCGGAAGCTTTTACGTTTCATTAAATCCTTAGAGAAAGAAGACGATTCGTTGTACCGTTTTTGAAAATTATCCTCGTTTAAATTCAGTACCCCCCCCCCCTCACCGCGCGAAGCGTTTCATTAAATCATTCGCGAAAAAAGACGATTCGTTGTACCGTTATGACTTTTAATCCTCGTCTAATTTCAGTTTCACCCCCACCCGCGCGAAGCGCGGAAGCTTTTACGTTTCATTAAATCATTAGAGAAAGAAGACGATTCGTTGTACCGTTCTCGAAAATTATCCTCGTCTGAATTCATTTCCTCCTCCCCTCCCCCGCGCAAAGCGCGGAAGCTTTGACGTTTCATTAATTCATTAGGGAGAGAAGACAATTCGTTGCACCGTTCTCGACTCTTAATCCTTGTCTAAATTTCAAAAATGTTCTTTGTCTATTCCCTTTTCTTCCTACGTACTCTTCCTTTTCACTCCTCTCTTTTTATGGCCGGCGTTTATGGGGGACCACCCCACCGCCCCCTGGCTACGCGCCTGCGGTCAAATGAACATTATGTTGATACCTTGTCCGACCGGAAGCTCAGGGGTTTAAGGTTTTAATATACGGTCAGATTAGCATTCAGGGGCCCGCCTTAGGGCCCTAGGCGGGGTCCAGGGGGCAGACCCCGGAAGTTTAGGAGTTTTAGGCATTTAATTACGGTCAGATGAGCATTATTTTGATACCTAATTGTTACAGTGGCAGGTCACTAATTGGCTTTGGGTTCATGGGGCGGAGCCCCGGAATCTCAAGGGTTTTAGGCGTTTAATTACGGTCAGATGAGCATTTTTGATACCTTATTATTTGTGACACTGGCAGGACACTATTTGGCGTGGGGTCCAGGGGGCAGAGCCCCCAGAAATCAGGGTTTTTAGGCATTAAATGACCGTCAGATGAGTATCTAAGGGCCCGCCTTAGGGCCCTAGGTGGAATCCAGGGGGCAGAGCCCTTGGGGTTTTAGGCATTTAATCATGGTCAGATGAGCATATTTTGATACCCCATTATAATGTGACACTGGCAGTTAACTATTTTTTCTTCCTCGCTCTCTTTCTTTCTATTTCTCTTTAATATACTTTTTCAAAGAAAGTGTGGGGGGCTCGAGGATCCCGATCCTCGCCGTTCCATGGGCCCTGATATGTAGGCATCTCAAGAAGCATTTTCTTGCCTGGCTGTAAATTTAGGAATTTGTCATTTTCCAACAAACGCATAAAGTGAGGAAAAATCTCGGAAAATTATCTCATTTTAGCATTATTTGTAATTTATATATTATATTTAGCAGATATTTCTCCAAAGCCCCCCCCCCCTCCCCTATCAGTACGCCAGTGCCCCCCCCCCCCCCCCCCTCCGATCTACACCTTGTTGGCGGGAAAATTGCAACTGATATCCCTTATCTTTCTTCATTCTCTTTTTTTTTTCCCTTTCTCTCCTCTTTCCCTTACACTTCCCTTCCTTATCTCTCTTTTAAGGTTTGCTGGGGGGGGGGGGGGCAAGGTCATTTTGGTCCCCACCCCGCTCCACACATTGTTGGCGGGATTAACCGCAACTGATCTCCGCTTCTTTTCTCCCTTTTCTTTTTTTCTTCCTCTTTTTTGTCCCCTTTTAGCTCTCCTCTTTTCCTTTTCCTTCCTCTCTTTTTTTTAGCGGGGACGGGGGGGGGGGGAGGAGGCTAGGGCCTTTTGGCCCCCCCCCCCGATCCACAACTTGTTGGCGGGAAAATTGCAATTGATATCCCCTTTGTTTCCTTTTCTTCTTCCTCTTATGTCATTCCCTTTATCTCCTCTTTTTCTTTTTTTCTTTCCATTTCCTTCCTTCTCTTTTATTTTTTGATTGGGGGGAGGGGGAGGGAGGGGGGAGGCAACAGCCTGGGAGGCAAGTCCTTCCCCCCCCCCCCGATCTCCTTCTTCCCTCTTCTCTTTTCTTCTTCCTCTTCTTTTTTTCCCTTTCTCTCCTCTTTCCCTTTCCCTTCTTTTCCTTCTCTCTCTCTCCTTTTTTTTTTTTTTTTTTTTTTTGAGGGGGGGGGGGGGGGCAAGGCCCGCTCGGCCCCCCTGGATCCGCGCCTGTCATTCAGATATGACGCGGTAAACCGCGGTAGCTTCGTGTGGTGACGTTAGTGTAATACGCATCTTGTTTCACTATCATTTAAAACAGAGGTAAGAGAATACCGGCGGACCTGTGTTGTTCGCATTTGCGGATCATACAGATATTAGAAAGAAAAAAACACACAGCGGGTTTTTTTTTCTTTGCTTTCTTTCTTTCTTTCTTTCGTGTTGTGGTTCATATCTGAACGATACTTTAGAATCCACTAACCGTGTAGATAATGAGCCAGGTACTTCGCAATTTACTCCTAGATCTTTGGGTTAAACTCGATTATTATATTGTAATTCCTATTCCTCTTTTAGATGAGTTTAAAAAATGAAATCTATATTCTCGTTTAGATATTTCTGTGGAGTGGAGTACCACAGATACATAATTGATTTACCTTTAATTAAAAATCTGTTATAATTCAAGATAATTATCTAATTTCCTTGTTAAAGATAAACTCCAGTTCTGGTAACAAAAAGAAAAATAATTCTCACAGAATCAAACGAAACTTACACTGAATATTCAAGATTACAAATAAATGACATGTGCCTAACAATTTTGGAAGAAAATGTATACTGGCCGAGTAGGTAGCAAAGAAAGACAAGGAAATCAAGGTAATACTAGCCCCGACACCATGTGTGTTGTCCCATATACAGCTTTCTGTGTACAGTGCTTGTTACTTTACCTAGACTCTGTCAAATTTATAATGATTTTGATGACTCCAGAACCTTGCAGTGCACACCAATACTTACATGCTACATGATCAACTGTTTCTGATCCTTTCCACACCTTTTCTTTCACAATGCAATCGCATTACCAGTACTAAAGTTTATCTTTAACTCCATATATTTCCACACTAGATGAATACAAGAATGTTGCCATCGAAGCAGATAATTCAACATCTGGAACTCAAACCAAGTTCAGGGAGACGGTACAGCTAACAGATCGCATACACATTGTTGACAATCGAGGAATGAAGGACTTCTCATCGGACCGAATTGAGAAACACTTGATGCCTCAGATTCGTGAGTAACAAATCGTATTAATTTTCTGTTGTGTATTTCTGAAGTGATGACTTCGACTTGCATGTATCTATACACAGATACTATTGTTTTTAATTTTGATTTGTTTTCTTTTCACAAGCTTTGTTCGATTTTGTTTGATACATTAGATGTTGTAGTCCAGTGGTTTAGCACTTGATTGGGAATACAAATGTCATGGGTTCGAGCCCCGGCACGGCGCTAATGTCCTTGGGCAATGCATTTTATCTACATTTCTCCTCTCCTCCCAGGTGTTAAATGGGTAAACAGTAGGTTGCAAACGTCTCTTTGGTCGCGCCCGTACAAAAGCGACTAGCTGGAATGCTCCACTGGCGAATGACGAATGTTCATTGCAATGTGCAGAATCGTAATTGAATTCAATGACAGGGGTAAGAGTAAAACTTGTTGTAGTTGTTTGTTGTGTTTATTTCCGAAATCAGATAAAAAATAGTATACATGGTAAAATATACAAAATGAAATATTGATGCATGAACATAGACAAAAATCGGTGGAAAGCCCAATTCAGCAATGTATATAGAACATTACTGTTCTTTCGTGGGGTCCTTACACAACAATATTAACATAAAATAAGCAGAATAGAAACAAAACATAAATATCAGTTTTTTGAAAATACCAAAGAAACAAAATTCTAAAATAATAACATAGGCGCGCGCACACACACACACACACACGCACACACAAGGTTATGCGAAAATTCATTTGAGTTTAAGGAAGTGTGTTAAGACAAATTTTCAGTTATTAGGATGTGTAAGTATCTTAGGGTATGTTTATGCTCAACTTTTTCTGGCCAGAATCAGGCATCTGTTACGCGTTTAGTTCAAAACACGGTTGCGTCCTTTCTCACTTTTGTAGAATCACCGAAAAACGGCGATCACGATCGCCGATCATAAACTCACAAAAAGGTGCATTTACAATTTGTAAACGCGTTTAAATGGGGTCAACGCACTGACCTCTAGTGGGTCTACGTAGCATGCACAGTGCAGGTTTGCGAATCCAGCTGCAAGGCCAATTAAGGCCACCCAGTGAGAATTGCCTGGAGGAGCCAGAGAAGTGAGCATAAACAGTACACCGTGGAACTGCGATTACGATGAGCTGGTTGGCTCAAACACCAAGCAATTTCCCCGAAGAAACTCAGTCTGCGCAAATTGGATTTGACTTCTGGTGTGCTTTTATTCTTGAGAAGTCGTAGTAACAATTCAATCTGTATAAAATAAATAACAAGAATACATACAGACATTTAGCACATGTAAATAAATACTTGTGAATTGCACTTAAATTTCTGTGCTTGTGTTTTCATTTATACCTAGTAAGAATAACTAAGTCTGTAAATTATTTCTATAATTTATGCTCACTTATCTGCATAATCTATTACACTGAATAATTACTTGAGTGCTTGCATGATATGTCCTTTCACATACTACTGTACCTGTCATACTAAATGACTAATAAAATCAATCTCTATAGCTATGTACTTTATCCTCGTAAAGATAATCTTTCGTATTAAACAAATAAGGATTTACTTGTAACACATATGCTATATTTGTTCTCTGCAGTTCTAACAGGATCAAAATAACTGGTTTCTTTCCTAAGCATCGATTAACCACACTTTGCTTATTGAACTAACCCAAATTTATAATACTGTATTACATATCAAATACCATGACCCTGACATTTCTTTTCTATGTCATTTTAACCCAACGTGTTAAACACGCCCACTATCGGTAACAAATCTACAATGTGACACGTCATTCATGCGCACTCTCATACGTGTTAACTCACATGAATCTATTCAATTAACCATGTAACTAATGTAAATTAAATTGGCTAAATTTCATCTTATATTTATACTTTGAGCAAACTCACTTCTTTTGCAGGAACTCTGGTTTAACGGGAAAACATTCCTTGTAACAGGCACATTGCATCTTAAGCCAATTTTTGATGGCAAATATAAATACATAAGGGTTTCTACACTGACAACTGTACCCGTACGTTGTTATTCTGACACACACTAAATACACGCTAACATTAATGGTGGTGTCCTCAAAAATACAAAGAAAACATTAAGTATGGTATCTTACAAGTATATCTCAATGAAGCGAACTTATATTAAACTTGATACTTGTAACTGATGATAATGCATGAACAAAGTATAGTTTATGTTCATTCAACGAAACACTGAGCGTTTACGATGAGCGTTTCAAATCGCTCATTCTGCCTTCAAAATTGAGCTTAAACGCACCCTTAAAGATTCTATGTCCCTTTTGCAGACAACATCAAATTCTGTAGAACTTTGTAAAAATTATGAATATGTCATGTATGTCTTATCTGTGAAATGTAAACGTTAGCAGTGTCCTAATATTCAAATTATGCAAGGAAACCCATTTACTTGCTAGACTTCACTGTCAGACACTATTGAGTGACTGACTGGCTTTTCTTCTTCTTTGGTAATAACATACTGTACATAAAATGAGCTGTAAAGGGTACATGAGCATTTGTCTACATCAATAACCCACTTCTTGTAATGGCCAAAATTCACTGATTGAATCTTTGCGCAGCACAAAACGTACGACCATTCGGTACAATGGTCTGAAAATCAGACTATTACCTACTGACTTGGTAGCACTTAAGTCGATTCGACAACTAATATTCGTTATTTTCCCACATAAAGACATTTTCAAGCCTCTTTTTTTGGGGGGGAAGTTCTATATTAGTATTATCTTTCAAATGCCGTTGGAATTTAACCTTTTCATTTGTTGGACCTGCAAATGGGACATAGTTCCTTTAATGTACTTACATTTCGGAGGTTTTCTGGTAGTTGGTTATATTGAGTCCCCTCCCCCCCCCCCCCCTATAGAAAAATGGTCTTTTGCAATTATTTGAATTCGGTTTAGGGAGATCTAGATTTTGGGACGAGCAAAATGAATAATTATACTTGCGATATTTGATATTATTTGACATATAAGACAGGGTGTAATTATTTAATATCTTAAAAATCAAAGTACATAAATTCTTTTTGTAACGGCAGTCTAGAAAGTCCAAATTTAGAGTATTATGAACATGTTGATTGGATATATGAGAATACGGATTTACTTTCATTATCACACGGCTCGTGTGTTAGCGCCTTAATCATTGAATGTTAAAGCGGTATATGATACACTAGAAGTAGAGGTGTCGTACGTAGAGGTGTCGTAGTCGAGTACTTCACTTGAAATTCAAAGGTCGTGACCGCGATTCCTGACGCTGCACTAATGTCCTTTGCCAAGGCATTAATCTTCATTTGCTACTCCATACCCAGGATAGAAATGGGGACGTGGTAGGATAACAAAAAAGACTTTGTGTTAGTAATTGCCATATGCCTCACGGTGAACATATGGAAGGAATACTCCCCACGGAGTGGAGATGGTGCACATTTGCATATTGTACGTAAATAAATCCTGTGACCGGGTAATAATATTTGTAAAGAGACGGTATTTTGTATTAAGCGCTATATAAATCCAGATTATTAGGTGATACGTACGAAGTATACGTATCACCTATTGATTTCGTCAAGATTTGTCTTTATTTATTTATTATTCTTCCTCTAATTTGTTCGCAGGATATCTCAAGAATGAATTAAGCCATTGTCATGAAACTTGGCATGATGATAGATCCTAGTCTAACTTATAAGTGCGTGACTCAAAATGATCATGACGTCATTCAGGCGCCATTTTGTTGAAATCAACTCATGATTATATCTTCATAATGGAAAGTCATTTCTCATTCATAATTATCATGATCAAGGTCAATATCTGTCCGGTCCATTACAGGTCAATAAATGCGCGCAAACATGCGCGTACACGTACGTCTGCGCGTTAACGCGCGCGTAAAATTTAAATTGCTCAAATTCGTCTTAATTTTTTTTGCATACGCTTTAGGTCATTATAAGCATTTGACAAAAAATCACGCAAACCCGCATTTTCGCGCGTTTTCGTTCGTCAAAGCCGAACGCACAATAATTACCCCTCAATTTTTATTGACAGGATATTCCTCATATTTTTCCCAACAGTTTGATACCATTTTCATTTCTTTATCACTGTTAATAAAGGAATGAGCGTCTGTTCAAGATAACTGTCCGTACGCGCGAGTTTTGTAATACATAGCATATGTTGGCAAGAACATGCCTATTAAAAGTCCAGTATAACTCTTTGGGATGCCTAGAGACTCCCCATTCTTTTGTTCATATTTGGATAGAGTATGAGTCGGAGATATGATTTCATGTCTCATTTGGCCATTAAGTATATCTAGAGGTCATCATAACGGCCTTGGAACTCAAAAAACTAATTTGCATATTATGACGTCAGCAAATTTATGGAAAATTGATTGCATCTCTGTAAATGTTGATTGATTTTCTCCCAATTTTGATATGGTATAGCTAAGACAATCTTCTACAAGATCAATGCACATCATTTTTCCTTTCGATGACGTTATCATAGAAAAAAAATCAATTAAAGGCCACACGTCAGAATTTTCTGAATTTGCGTGTTATGCCTATGGAAGGTAAATTTCGTTCACATCATGAATCTACATGACATTAATCTTTGAGCACTATCTATCTCATTTGTGCTCTTTTTTCTCCCATATTTTGGTATGTTATAGCTGATACTATTGGCTATAGAAAATGTGCTTTCGATCTTTAATCAGATGTTGAAATCATGTTGAAATTTTCAATTGAACAATGTAAATTGCGACCATCCCAAGGCCGTGTGTCAGCTTTGCATGTAAAGTATATGAGAAATATTTTGGTCTATTGGTTAAAGCACTAGATAGATCCCTAATGTTCAAGGCTACACAGATGAAAATCGACATATGGATATACCATAATGGGAAGAGCATGCTCGTGAAAATGCATGCTCCATTATGTTAAACATTAGCATACGTATCACCTAATTCGTCAAAGTGACGAATTCAAGTCTAGTTATTATTATTATTTTGCTCACTGAATTATAATATCAGGGTAGGATTTTTTCATAAATGAATTAAACTGATGTCAATATGGGTTATCTTGCCCTATTATGACTTTCACCATTTTAACACACACTTTACTCCCAGTTATCATTTTGATTTTTCCTATCCAGGAGGAGAACGAGGACTTAATCCTGAGGAAAGGCTTAAGAGTGGAAAACAGATCCACTGCCCTGTATTCGTGTGCAATCTAAGGTAACAAACGGAAGTATTTTCTTTCAAAAATTGCCTTCAATTTTTTGATGATAAATGTATTTACATTCGGTACGAGGAGACCTTAAAAAGAATTTTGTAAAATCTTTGTGACAGAAACGTTATCGAGAAGCAATTGTTACATAAAATGTAACTTACTCGTCACCATAAGATGTCACAAGGTTAACACTTCTGAAGTTCGGTATAGTTTTGTGTGTGCACGTTAGTAGTTATAGTAATAGTTTTGTAGTAGAAGTAGTACATTAGTAGTAGTAGTATTAGCAGCAGCAGCAGCACTAGTAGTAGTAGCCATAGAAGTAGTATTCGTAGTAGTAGTAGTAGTAGTAGTAGTAGTAGTAGTAGTAGTATAGTAGTAGTCGTCGTGGTAATAGCAGTAGTCGTATTAGTTGTAGTAGTAGTAGTAGTAGTAGTAGTAGTAGTAATTTCAGTAATAATAATGGTAATATATAATAGTAATAGCAGTAATAGAATTAGAAATTGCAGTAGTAGATTATTATAGGAAAGCAATACAATTTATGATAGAAGTGTGTCATCGCTGTTATTTCTAGTTTTAATAATCAATTATCGTTTATAAAATCAGCAATTCGTTGTAATTTAATGTAATTTAACCCTATTTTGTCGCTAAGTATATGCACTAAAATGTTTTAATTCAATTTAATTTAATTTAATGTCCTGTTTCTTCTCTGTATCTATACAGCCAACCAATTAAACATGATGATACGCGGAACTTTATCAGAGAATTTTCCGACAAAGTTTATGATCACTTTGGTAAGTTATAATCAAATTCTTGATCAGGAGGCATTTATTGAAATTATAAATTATAAACTTCAGAGCAGTAATTTTCGAATTCAAATCGTTACTCGACATGCTACTAGACGCGTCGACTTCCAGCAATCACAGAAGTATTCTGCGTGTTTATAAGACATATTTATATAGGTAGAGCAATCGCTAACTCTGCATTTTCAAAGTTAGGCAAAGTTCTGACAAATCGCACAATGGGTATGAGGACCAGAATAAGAGTACTAAATTGTTACATCTACCAAGTACTTATGTATGTTAGTGAAACATGGACTCTAGCCTCTGATACTAAAAAAACGTTTGGGAAGTTGCGAAACGTGGTTTTTCAGAAGAATGATGAAAATCCCATGGACTGATAAAGTTAGTAATAAGGAAGTTCTTAGAAGAGCTGGGGTGCGAATGAGATGTTGATCAGGCAGTTGAAGTTCATGGGTCACATTACACGTAAAGAAGGCCTAGAGAATCTTGCTTTGACAGGGAAAATTGTGGGAAGGAGGAGTAGGGGAAGAAGAAGGATACTTTGGATGGACAGTCTGCAGAAATTGTTAAAAGAGAGAGGGGTGAAAGAACTGGGAGTGGTGCTAACAGAGAAGGATAGGAGCCGAGGGTTGTGAAACAGCATGATCGCCAAAGTCAATCGATATGCCACTTAAAGAAAGAGAGCAATGAAGAAGGCTACCAGGCTACCGTGATTAAAGGCTACTTTATCCATAAATATTGCATCATTCCTGTGCCATGTATGTACTATTAGAGGCATGTTTTTAACCCCGCCCCCTTCTCCAGTCAATTTAAAAATATATCTTCATTCATCACCAACCAACCACCCACTTAGACTTTCACATATATAAGGTAATATTATAGTTGTCAGCACAAAACCAAGCGCGTAGCCAGGATTTCATTTTAGGGGGGCGGTAGTGAGCACGCGAAGCGTGCGAATCACTTAAAGAGCGCGCGTAGCGCGCTCCCTAGGGGGGTGGGTGCAGGGGGGCGGGAGTTTCCCCCCTCTTTCGCGAAGCGCGGAAGCTTTGAAAGAAGACGATTCGTTGTACCTTTCTCGACTCATAATCCTTGTCTGAATTCAGTCCGCCCCTCCTGCGCATAGCGCGGAAGCTTTGACGTATTATTAGACAAAGAAGACGATTCGTTGTACCTTTCTCGACCCTTAATCCTTATCTGGATTCAGTCCCCCTCACGCGCGAAGCGCGGAAGATTTGACGTTTCATTAATTTATTACAGAAAGAAGACGATTCGATGTACCTTTCTCGACTCTTAATCCTTATCTGAATTCAGTTTCCTCCCCTCCCGCGCAAAGCGCGGAAACTTTGAAGTTTCATTTAATTATTAGAGAAAGAAGACGACTCGAAGTACCGTTCTCGACTCTTAATCCTTGTCTGAATTTAGTCCCCCCCCCCTCCTCCTGCGCGAAGCGCGGAAGCTTTGACGTATTATTAGAGAAAGATGACGATTCGTTGTTCCTTTCCCGACCCTTAATCCTTATTTGTATTCAGTCTCCCTCTTTTGAAGCGTTTCATGAAATTATTAGAGTAAGAAGACGATTCTTTGTTCCGTTCTCGACTCTTAATCTTAATTTGAACTCAATTTCCCCCCGTTCCGCGCGAAGCGCGGAAGCTTTGACGTTTCATTAAACTATTAGAGAAAGAAGACGATTCGTTGTACCGTTCTCGACTCTTAATCCTTATCTGAATTCAGTTTCCTCCCCTCCCGCGCAAAGCGCGGAAACTTTGAAGTTTCATTTAATTATTAGAGAAAGAAGACGACTCGAAGTACCGTTCTTGACTTTTAATCCTTGTCTGAATTTAGTCCCCCTCCCCCCTCCTCCTACGCGAAGCGCGGAAGCTTTGACGTATTATTAGAGAAAGAAGACGATTCGTTGTTCCTTTCCCGACCCTTAATCCTCATTTGTATTCAGTCTCCCTCTTGTGAAGCGTTTCATGAAATTATTAGAGTAAGAAGACGATTCTTTGTTCCGTTGTCGACTCTTAATCCTTAATTTGAACTCAATTTCCCCCGTTCCGCGCGAAGCGCGGAAGCTTTGACGTTTCATTAAACTATTAGAGAAAGAAGACGATTCGTTGTACCGTTCTCGACTCCTTTCTCTTTTTCTTCCTACGTCCTCTTACTTTTTTTCTTCTCTTTCTCTTTTTTTTTTTTTTTGGCCGGCGTTTTTTTGGGGGGCGACCGCCCCCACCGCCCCCCCCCCCCTGGCTACGCGCCTGCACTAAACAAGCTGTGGACTTCTGGTATTCCAATTGTACAGTTGTTAAAAGGGGCAATCCAACCTTTGCAATATTAAGTATAAATGTATAAAAGAAGGAAAACAGAATAGCGAAAGTTTGAGATAAATTGGACCAATAACAAGTAAGTAATGAACGTTTCAAATATGAGATCACTAGGGCAATGCAAATCCCAAATAAGAGTTTGGTCAGTAGATTGTGACATACTCGCGAATAACTCTCCCGTTTCTCGTGTACAAAATTATCCTTAATTTATGTTTTTCTCCTAAGTGCCTTCTCCCTTGGGGCACTACTCGAAATATATTGTGTATAGCGTATTATTATTAAAAGTCCTCCATAGAAAAGAGACCCTCCTGAGTCACCCATATTTGAATATTTGAAATATCGGGAAATGGCAAAGTTGTCCGCCACTTCATCACAGAGATATCCGATTCAGCCAATTTGGAGAACCCATACCTGTAGTGATTACAAATTTCAAAAGTTCGTAACTTTCTCCTTTTTGGTCCTATTTCATTCAAGCTTTTACCAGTCGACTTCGCTGATTTCTCTGCTTTCCTCTTGAGTAGTTTGCTATGAAGGATTGAGTTCCCTGTATTTAAAAGAATCGATTAATTTCAGAACTTGTTATAACAAGCGAAAGTTCGAGAAGAAACAATTTGTAGTATTTACGAGCAGTTCACGAAACAGTAATCTGTACACAAACTTATGCGAACTGTTGATTTTTCAATTTTAGAAGACAAGCGGATCCCAAATGTCACGCGATCTGCGACGCTCGCGGGTTTTTTATACCAGGGGTCAAAGTATAACCCCTCAGTCAAGGAAGGGCTAAGGCTAGAGAAACAAATATTTTAAAATATTTGTCTACAATATATTTTTGTCATATGTTTTAAGACACCTCAAATCTTCACCAGGTTTTTCATTCTGCAAGGATTCAATATAAATCGAAATAGGAAATTAGAAAGCCGTTGAATTCATTTGTTCTTAACAAAGTGCTATGTGTGTTTCGTGTTTACAGGTCGTAACGTAATGGTTGTCGTCACTCATAAAAGGAAATGGATTGACTCTGCAAAACCAGATGAAAGCGTGAAGAGTGTTGTGGACTTGATGAAATGTCAAGGTGGTGTTCCCGGGAATTACATATGGACATTCGAGAACTATACTGAAGATTGTCACGCTCACGATGCAATGAAAAGTATTGAATATTTAAAGTTTCTGTCCAAGTGCTTGGATATAGGAGAAAGGAATATCATATTTAAGTTGGAACGAGCAGGTGAGCGTAAGTGAAAGGATAGGTCAATCCCAACAATTTTACCCTGCATGTTCTACGGAAGGTCCAAACACATGTCGTTTTTTATGGTCACAGATGTTTTGCAGATAGTAAACTACATTTAAAATATAGATCATTAATAAATAAGATACCAAACAGGACATATCAACGTGAAGAAAATACTTGATTTTCATTATTATTATAGTTATTATCATCACCATTATTATAATGATTGTTAGTATTATCATTATTATAATTTTTATTATCGTAATATCAGTGTTAGTAGTAGTAGTAGTAGTAATAGTACTAGTAGTGAGAGGACACTTTTTTTTTTTGGGGGGGGGGGAATCCCCAAAAAATCGCAACGACTCAGCCAGCCGCTGAATAAGCGAGGGGGGGGGGGGGAAGAGGATACTTTTTTTTTGTTGGGGAGGGGGTCTCGAAATTTGAAAAATTGACATTTTGCTCCGTAGGGGTGGGGTAAGGTCACTTTTTTTAGGTCAGCCATTGGCATAATTTTTTTTATTTTATTTAAAAAAAAAAAAAAAAAAAAAAAAAAAAAAACGCAAAATGGGGGGGGGGGGGGTGCTTAAAAATATACACATAACAAAACTAAAGGGGGTGTTTAACCCCCCCCCCCCCCTGCGTACGCGCCTGGTTCTGATTGATGACGGATCCAGGGCGCACGGGAGCTAAATCCAATGAGAAATATTGCAAGTATAACCCAAAGATGTGCCCTAAATTTGTGCCCCTCAGCTGATAATACATGTACTACTCCTACTCCAAAAAGCTCACTCCTACACCCCCCCCCCCCCCCCAAAAAAATAAATAATAAAAAAAATGATTGTTTCTTTGCTTGTTTGAACATTCTGAGAAGGAAGGTGCTTGTTTTAATAGTTGTTTATGAGAAAATATTCAGAAATGCTCCTGCCTGCCCCAAAATCCTGGATTCGCCATTAATCTAGCTATCTATAAGCTAGTTCGTAGATTATATTTGCGCATGAGCAGATAAAGGTAATTTGTACAGAATTTCCTCCGCAATACAGCAAGCAATTATCTTCTTAGTCTCAATTGTATACTTTTACTTCATTACACGTACCATATTATTTATATCTCTCGTTTGTTGATATTTAAGTTGGAAAGACTTTGTAAAATAAAGAGCCTTTTAACTTGTATTTGATGTTACAATGATAAACTAGCAAGCAATGAATGTATGTATATATGCTCACAGAGGATTGGGGAATGATGATTGTGTGGAGTGTTGATTAATATGAAACAGACGTGTTATTCACTGAATACATTGTAATTTAAGACCTATCGAAGAGATGGAACAGAATTTACCTGTATATTCTTTATTTAATTGTATATATTATTGTGATCTATAAAATCCATTAAAATGAGGAAATCTCCTAGGTACTTCATTGTATTTCAGTTTCGGTATTTCAGTCACACGAGGGCAATATAGTTTTCTTCCGAGCACATGCCCCAGCTAAATCCTATAAGATATATTGCAAGTAAACATCAAGTGTGACAAAGAATGTGCTCTAAGTCGGGCCCTAAATTTGTGCAAGACAGAATTATTCCAACTAAATGGACAGCAGTGTTAATACATGTGCATGTATACTGTATACAGCCTCAAATCAGATAAAAGACCATGCCTTAAATGACCGTATCGTGTGTGCGTATAGTGTTGTCAATGTTCAAATTTTACAAACCGGCTACTCCAGTCAGGGGCGTCGCCAAAGGGGGGGTGTGGGGGTGCGACACCGCCCCCCCCCCCCCACACCTGTCAGGATACTGTCGGTAAAATTACGCTGCCGTTGGGAAAAAAGAGAAAAGGGGGAGGGAAAAAAGGGGGGAAAGGGGAGGGGTAAAAAGAAAAGGAAAAAAAAGGAAGAAAGAAAAAGAAAGGAAAGAAAGGAAAAGAAAGGAAAGAAAAGAGAAGAAAGAAAGAGAGAAAAAAAATAGGGAGGAGAGGAAAGAAAGGAAAGAAAAGAAAGAAAAGAAAGAAAAGGAAAAAAAGAAGAAAAAAGAGAAACGGGGGATGAAAGAGAGGAGAGAGAGGGGAGGTAAGAGCCTGAGATAAAAGGAGTGGGAGTAAAAGAATGAGGGGGTTGTTGGGTGGAGTCGTCTCGTAGAGGGAGCTAGAAAGACACGAGTAAATATATTGCAGTGTTGGGTCAGCTGTGTCGGTATTCTTGCTTGATCCTCGTGTACTATATTAATGCAGAAGTTTGAAGTCGGTGGGATGTATATTGTTGGTCGGCCGACAAGTTTTTTTCCCGACGAACTGTGACTTTTTATCCGCTGTGACGACTTGGAGAGTGACTACATCTACAATACTTGTATTTTCTCGAAGTTTCACTTTCCTATAGTATCATCTAAAGAAATCAGAGGTTTAACATTTTCGGAGAAACTCAATTCAAAAAAAGATTAAGAGTCAACAACGGTACGACGAATCGTCTTCCTTTCTCTATATGTGAATGAAACTCCAAAAATTCCGCGCTTCGCGCGGGAGGGGAAAACTTTATTTAGAAGAGTCTCGAACGGTACAACGGATCGTCTGCTTTCTCTAATAATTTAAGGAAACATCAAAGCTTCCGCGCTTCGCGCGAGAGGGGAGAAATGAATTCAGATAAATAGGGCTTATTAAGAGTAAAAATTGGTACAACAAGTCGTCTGCTTTCTCTAATAATTTAAGGAAACGTCAAAGCTTCCGCGCTTCGCGCGTGAGGGGGATACTGAATTCAGACAAGGATTAAGATTCGAAAACGGTACAACGAATCGTCTGCTTTCTCTAATAATTTAATGAAACGTAAAACATTAAGAGTCGGGACCGGTTCAACGAATCGTCTACTTTCTCTAATAATTTAGGGAAACGTCAAAGCTTCCGCGCTTCGCGCGAAAGGGGGGAAACTGAATTCAGGAGGGGAAAACCGAATTTAGACAAGGATTAAGAGTCGAGCACGGTTTAACGAATCGTCTACTTTCTCTAATAATTTAATGAAACGCAAAACTTCCGCGCTTCGCGCGGGAGTAGGAGAACTGAATTCAGATAAGGATTAAGAGTCGAGAACAGTACACCCAATCTTCTGCTTTTTCTCATAATTGAATGAAACGTCAAAGCTTCCGCGTTTTGCGCGAAAGGGGGAAAATGAATTCAGATAAATAGGGCTTCAAGAGTCGAAAACGGTGAAATGAAGCGTCTTCTTTCTATAATAATATCTTAAAACGTCAAAACTTCCGCGCTTTGCGTGGGAGGGGAAAATCGAATTCATACAAGGATTAAGAGTCGAGCACGGTTCAACGAATCGTCTAGTTTCTCTAATAATTTAATGAAACGCCCAAACTTCCGCGCTTCGCACGGGAGGGGAGAACTGAATTCAGATAAGGATTAAGAGTCGAGAACAGTACACCCAATCGTCTACTTTTTCTCATAATTTAATGAAACGTCAAAGCTTCCGCGTTTTGCGCGGGAGGGGGGAACTTCATTCAGACAAGGATTAACCGTCGAGAACGGTACAATAAATCGTCTCCTTTTCCTAATAATTCATGGAAACGTCTAAGCTTCCGCGCTTTGCGCGAAAGGCCTATCACCCACACCCCCCTAATGAGCGCGCTTCGCGCACTCTTTAAGTGATTCGCTTGCTCACTACCGCCCCTCCCTAAAATAAGATCCTAGCTCCGCGCCTGCATTAAAATATATAGCTATGATGCTGACTAAGTTGACGAAATAATTCGTATATTTATGTCGTCGAGGAAAATGACCATGTGCGCATACGCAAGTACTATAGATAGTCCGTAGGAAAAACAATTTAGCCTTCGGCCCCAGGTATATAGGGTTAAATTTGTAAATATTGGGACATTTAATTTTGTCGGTAATTGGGGGCTAGTTTTGTCGGTAATCGTTGGCCTCTACACCCCCCCCCCCCACTAAAAAAGGTCTAGCGACGCCCCTGACTCCAGTTACAAAGGGAGTCTTGGGTTTTCCCGAACATCGTACATTTTCAAAAGGGCAGGTGACCTCATGAAACGTTTCTAGTGCAAAATGCACAAATGTTCGATCTCGAGTTGCAGATTATTTCACTAAAGCTAACATTTCATCCTGGTTCCTCGAATTCTTTCAGCACGTTTTGGGGTTTAGAAACAGATGTGATTAGAATGTTAACATCAGTTCAACAGGGAATACAACAGGTAAGCTGCTAGCAATAATGCTTCACTGGTATATTTAAAACTGGAAGGCGAGTCAAAGAGCACATCAAAGCGAATTTGCATACCGTAAAAAAAAGCAATGATTGACTTTTGGTAAATTTAAAGCGTTACGGAATGATATGTCCGGATAATCTTCTATTTTTAATAAACATATTATTATAGATAACGACATTTAACCAAAAAATCATGATACGAAATGATAACTATATGAAGTACTTTCACAACATGTAGCTTTCCTGTCAAGCATTCATCAAATTCAAAAAGATTTAATTTTATATAGCGTTGTTACAGAATGACAAAGAAGGTAATTATTTAATAATTAAGGCTAATTGACATTAGTTTAGCTAATTAAACTTAAACATTTTACCAACTTGATAGTGAATCCAACAGCTGTGAAAGTACTTCAGACTAAAAAATAACTTGTGCTTTTTTGTTAAAAATCTCTTTAATAATGTTTTTTTTAATTCCAGAATGAAATTTCTCTGGAAAAGTAATTCCTCAATGTTTGGAATTTACTTTTTCATTTGATTTTACTTCATTTTATTACTAATGATAATAAAAAATGATACAAATAATCACGATAATAATAAAAACAATAATAATAATAACAACAATGAAGAAATAATTATATATGTCTAGTCTACATAAATATTTTAAAAACAATTAAAAATCATTAAAACTGTTCAAGACTAATTGTACATTTTTTTTTTCTGCAGTTGGTCCATTCTTCTGTCATGTTTTTCCTGCTGTTAAATGGGTTCTTATTTGCTCTTTAACTTCCGGTCAGTAACTATGTGCTGAAAATGTTCAGTTATTTAAACCTCTTGATATGACGTACTTACATTGTCAGAGGCCAGAAGTGTAAATAGAATTGGGTGTAATTAGAGTCATTAAAGTTCCATGGCTATATAGTTTGAAATACAAATAGATCACTCCAAAATTGACTGCTAAGATCATGAGATGGCGCAATTTGTTGCGTATAGCCCAAGCGTCATAGAGTTGGCCAACCCGGTTGCGTCTTATTTTTTCGTCAATTAAGACGCAACCGGGTTCGAGCTGGGGACTGTAGGGACAGAACGTCCTGAACGTTCACTGAGAAGCGTGTCTATGGCAAGCCGTTTTAACATTTATTCCTATTTGTTATTATCAAGAATTCAAATCTTGATCTATATCAAGAATTGCCCTTGCTTTACAAGAGAAAATGATTTCTTGATATCAATAATCACTATTGCTTGACAACAGAAAATCATTTCTTAATATCAAGAAATAGGAATAAATGTTAAAGGCTTGCCATAGACGAGCATGATCAGTGGACGTCCACGCCGTTCTAGTCGACTCAATCTAAAAGTCCCTAAAAATATATGGCGAATACTGCACACAGCAAAAGTAAATACGCCATGTCGTGACCATCAACTGAAACCTAGTTGCCGAACTCTCTGTAAACTGTAGACGGTTCGCGTCGCAGACGGTTCTATGAAGCGCTGGCACATAATACACACGCGCACACACACATACACACGTATTCACATATGCGAAGGCAAATTAAATCTGAACCATTTCCAAAACAGAAACGATAAAAGCAAGTCTACCTTTCGATCCATGAGAGCAATCCATCTCTGCAATCTAACGCAGACAAAGATCACTAACTTTACCACTACATTCTTGAGAACTTAGAAATTAATATTCTCTGTTAAGCCTTACACAGATCGATTCTCTTATTTGCTCCACTATCCTTATGGCATCAACCATTTCACCACATGATGCATCCCATCTCGCTTTTAGGTTTGAAATATTTACTATCCTTATATCTGAGATTACCTCCCAATATTTTTGTTTTGGTAATTTGGTTGTACTTGCTGAGTTTACATTTACATTTGGAATTGTATCTGTATTTTGTATGTTATACCATGGTTACTATTCACCCTGTAATGATGTTTTCATGTATATATGTATGTCTTTATACGTCTTTTTATGTTATGCAGGGCAGGCGCGTACACAGGGGGGGGGGGGTTGGGGGGTTAAACCCCCCCTTTGGAGAAACAAAATTGTGTAACCCCCCCCCCCCCCCCCCCATGACCCCCCTTAAACCCCCCCCCCCCCCTTTGGATTTGTCTTTTGTCTTTTTTTTCTTTCTTTTTTTAATTATTAAAAAAAAAAAAAAAAAAAAATATTCCCATGACTGACCTAAAAAGGTGACCTTACCCCCCCCCCCCCAACGTCTTTTTATGTTATGCAGGGCAGGCGCGTACACAGGGGGGGGGGGGTTTGAGGGATTAAACCCCCCCCCCCCTTTGGTAATTTTGTGAGTGTAAACCCCCCCCCCCCCCCATTACCCCCCTTAAACCCCCCCCCCCTCCCCTTTCGATTTTTCTTTTCTTTTCTTTTTTTCTTTTTTTTTCCTAACGGAGCCAAATGTCAAATTGTCAAATTTCGAGACCAAAAAAAAGTGTCCTCTTACCCCCCCCCCCCCCCCCCCCCCCCCCCACCCGCTTATTCAGCGGCTGGCCTGAGTTGTTGCGAAATTTTTGGGACCAAAAAATTAAAAAAAGTGTCCTCTTACCCCCCCCCCCCCCCCCCGCTTATTCAGCGGCGGGCTGAGTCGTTGCGAAATTTTTGGTCCGATTTATAAATGTTAGAACCCCCCCCCCCCCCCCCCCCTTGAAAAAAATCCTGCGTACGCGCCTGATGCAGGGCCTCCAAGTACAACAGTATCATAACTACTGATGGGGCTACCCTGGTGAAAAGGGAGGAAAATAGATAAACATAAATAATACCTCCAAATCTACTCATTCCTGTCATATAAGATAATACATAATTCTATGAGTTTATAGATTCAACTTTAAAACATATTTTATGAAACAATAATTTAGGATTCATTAGTATAGTCAGAAAGAGGAAATATGCAAGGAATTCGTATACACCTATTCAACGCCTGGGTGGGAGGTGGAAAATAATTAAGATTAAGGTCTTGTCAAAATTGTCGTTCAAAATCGTCTTTTCATTGGTGCAACGTGATTCCTGTCAATCTTTTCTTATTTGACATAACTTATATTTATACCGGAATGTAATGGAATGTTATCACAGTACCCTGCGCTGCAACATGTTCGCTGCCTATACGATGCCATAATACGTTTATTCTCATTATGCCATTCACACACGCAGCAGCCCTTGTGACAGTTTTCAGTTGTTTTGTGTTTTTTTGCTCGTCATTCTTACCGATAAGAACCAAACAAATAAATTATGTCGATATTCTTTAATTTACCAGCGATAAGAACATGTTAGAAACTGTTATTCTTTAAAGGAATTGTATCCACTTAATTGTTTTCCGCAGACTAGTAAAAAAAAAAAAACACTAATCACGATGAATACCATATGGAGACGATGTCTGCTCTGCAAATGTGGGGATTCCCCCACGCTGCGGCAAACACATGATGACCCCGGTAACCCGAACCTGTGATAGATAAGAGGCAGACATCATCCTCTGTGCCCAAGCTGGACTATATTTCGCTTGTACTTTAGACATTTGCTTTCTTTAGTTCAGGTTATGTTTCAGGTAAAGAGCAACAGCTAGAGCAACAGTCTATATGCAAAGAGCAAACACTGCTTATTTCTATTCCTACTATTCCATTTATGATGATTTATCATGTCGGAATAGGGGCCTAAATACCGGGGATCTACTACAGAAGTGTTTTTTGCCGGGCAGTTCATCTGATGTAAAGTGTTGGAACGAGATGAATGTGTTTTGTTTAAAGTTTTAAGCTATAAGATAATCTAAATTAGCCACTCTCCACCCATGTGTAGTAAATGAGTGCTCGGTAGGAAGACTATCCCTGAGTGCTTGAGTGAGGCTATTTTCGTAGCTCACATCGTAGATATTATGGTAGCTATCATCGTAGTTCGGCTAAAACAGGGATAATGATATGATTGCTCGGCTGTCATGGAGAACAGTATTAATACTGATGAGGGCGCCCTGGGTAAATAAGACGTATTATTATCATTATTATTATCATTATAATCATTATTATCATTTGTATTATTATACTCTCATATATCAAGCCAATAATATATTATGCTAAAACAAAATAGCAACAAAAGAAGGACTGAGCCTTTGATTTGAATTTAGGTATTGCGGTTACATATCGACTAGTTTACATGATTTACTGAATACCATTAACATTCTCGCCGTACCGCACCGTGTTATGACATAGACCAACGTTCATACGAGGGAATTTTCTTGGGTTTTTCCCACGTCCTAAACGCGCATGCGCGGGAAGTGAACCATCGTGAACATGCTCATTTCTCTGACACAATGGGGGACGGCCTTAGTATGAAATTCAATCCCCATATAGATTAACGTGGGGAAACAAGGTTCTTGAGAATGGTCATAGTCCCCTTAGTATGACTTTGAAATTGCGTATAATATTATATGACTCATATGAAACTCTAAGACATGGATATGTTATATAGTCTACATTTTTTTATTTTTTTATTGAAGATATTGATTTGGAGAAAAAAAGGAATCAGACTATATATTGTTAGGATTCTTGAAATTCCTACCAGATAATGCTCTTATCGCTAAAATACATTTATGCTCATTAAAGAGGGGGTGGCGGTTCAGGACTCCTCCCCTTCTACGTCTCAACCCGACTTTCTGGTGCAGTTTAATTTGATTCATGTCTGCTTCGGGACGTAATTTTGTTTGAGAGTGGATTATGCAACGATAATACACTTTATAGTAAACGGTGTAAACAAGCAGTTCAGAAAGAAGAAAATAAGCACTGAGAAACGTCTTGATTAAGGCTATACCCCTCGGCTTTCCGGACTATGTTACCACAATGTGTTTGCGTGCATTGCTCTATGAGTCGGCACTCTGGTATTGTCAAACGTATTAGGTTTTTTAGAATCGTCCACATTGCTTCTCGTAATAGTCATATAAAGCGATTTTCACCAGTTCGGATAACTAACTTCTACCAGCATCACTTCAAGTACTATCTTGTAGCTATGGCAACGAAATATTCTAACACCTTCATCACATTGATGGCATTGATCGTGTTGATGGGTAAGCGTTGACAATATTAACTAACTATATAAAGGCGCCATGACGGGTGCGGGCGCGGTCGTATTGCATTCTGCCTTTGTCATGTATCGTAGCACTTTGTGATTATGTTCTATGTTTTCCTCAATGTGCCGTTGTTGAAAGTGGTATAGAATTGTGCATAATTCTATCCCTCATATTTCTTGTGTGTATAAAGACCTTTCAAATAATATATTTGTATATGACAAGTAAATTTGTTTATAAAAAGGTTTTATCAAAATGATTCGTTTTTCTCTTCTATCCTATTTATATCTCTTTTTACTTCAACTTTGTCCTATCGTAGCTAGGAATATTATTTAATTATTTTTTAATTGGAAAACTCGCCTTAGTTTTGATATGTGTTTACATAGGGAAACATTTTCATACAAAGAACGTATTAAAGTGAGATCAGATATCTTTAATTTTCCTACTGAATCGAACGGGGAATCCCCGAATGCTAAGAAGAGAAGCGGATATGAGACATCATCTCGTAATGAAGACGCCAAACTTTCCCTGCTGTAGACGGCATCAAGAGGGTCTTTTTTTTTTTTTTTAAGCAAGGCATGTTTCTGTTGGAATCTTGATTAATAACAAAAGTATAATAAAAAAACAACATCATTAATCCCAACCCCCACTCTTGTTCATTTTTTGGTGCTATTATTGTCTATTGTCAACTTTTTTTGTATACATGTAATTCTTTTATCAACACTTTTTGTCAACTTTGTTTTCATGAAAATATTGATATATTTGTCCATCTCTGTAATATTTTACGTTTTAAATAAATCTGAATTGAATTTTAACAAATATTTAAAGTGATCTTACCATCTGAAGGCATCACCAGCGCCTGCATTGACGTAGCTATCCCCCTGACAACTGTTTAACAATATAACTTTATAAAATCGAGAAACGAAATTCGCATTTCTTTTTCTGATTCAGACCGGTACCCTTCCCCCTTCTCCCTTCCCCCAATCGTTCTAGTGCCGCTTCGATGAATGAAACCACGCTTCTGAGTACTTGTCACAGTAAAGTGTCAACATTTTCCCTCACTCAACAAGCCAGGCGCGTACGCAGGGGGGGGGGGGGGGGGGGGGGGGAGGGTGTTTTGGGGGTTAAAACCCCCCCCCCCCCCCCCCCTTTGGCATTTTTTATGTGTGTATTTTTAAGAAAAAAACCCCTAAAACCCCCCTTTGTTTTGTTTAAACCCCCCCCCCCCTTGAAAAAATCCAGCGTACGCCCCTGCAACAAGCAAACAAATGGCGACAACCCTTTTCCCCTCCTATGGTCTCATATATACAGGCGCGGATCCAGGAGGGGCCTAAATTTGAAATTATGCGAGCCAAATACGTAATGGTGACACCGGCAGTTGCAAAAACGTTTGGGGGGGGTGTAGACAAACAACATCCCCATCATCCCCACTCTTACATGCAGGCCCCGCTGAACGTTTCTCGGCGGGGGTCAAGGGGTGGAGCCCCCAGAAGCTCAGGGGGTATAATGACTGTCAGATGAGCATATATTGATACCTTATGTGTGATACTGGCAGGACACAAATTGGTGTGGGGTCCAGGGAGCGGAGCCCCCAGAAGCTCAGGGGTTTTATACATTAAATTACCGTCATATGAGGATATATTGATGCCTTATTTGTGACACTGGCAGGTCATGAATTGACGTGGGGTTCAGGGGGCGAAGCCCCTGGAAGCTCAGGGGTTTTGGACGATACATTACGGTCAGATGAACATATTCTGATACCTTATTTGTGACACTGTCATGGCACAAATTGGTGATAGGTCCAGGGGACGGAGCCTCCAGAAGCTCAGGGGCTTTATAAATTAAATTATCGTCAGATGAGCATATTTTGATACCTTATTAGTGACACTGGCAGGTCACGAATTGGCGTGGAGTTCCAGGGGGCGGAGCCCCCGGAAGCTTAGGGGTTTTGGGCAATAAATTACGATCAGATGAGCATATTTTTATACCTTATTTGTGACACTGGCAGGATGCAAATGAGTGTGGGGTCCAAGGGCGGAGCCAACAGAAGCTCAGGGGTTTTAGACATTTTATAACGGTCAGACAAGCATGCAGGGGCCCACCTTAGGGCCCCTAGTGGGTTCGAGGGGGCGGAGCCCCGGAAGCTCAGGGGTTCTTATGCATTTATTCATGGTCAGATGAGCAAATTTTGACACCTGATTATTTTGTGAGAAAGGCAGGTTACTATTTTTTCTTTCTTTCTTTAGGAATTTGCCATTTTCCAACAAACGCATAAAAAAGGATAATTTACTAAAGATTGAGGAAAAATTTCGGAAAATTATGTCATTTCAGCAACATGTGTAAATCACCGGTATCGAATTAGAAATAAACCACGTTTGAATAATATTCGGGGGCATCTGTCTTCCCCAAGCCCCCTCCCCCATCAGTACAACAGTGCCCACCCCCCCCCCCCCCCGATCTACACCTTGTTGGCGGGAAAAATCGCAACTGATCCCCCGTACCTTTATTTTGTCTCTTTTTTGTCTTTCCCTTTCTCTCCTCTCTTCCTTTCCCTTCCCTTCCTTCTCTCTGTTTTAAGTTTGATGGGGGGAGGGGGCAAGGGCCTTTCGCCCCCCCCCCCTCCGATCCACACGTTTTTGGCGGGATTAATCGCAACTGTTCCCCCTTTTTTCGACCTTTTCTTTTCTTCTTCTTGTTTTTGTTCCCTTTTAGCCCGCCTCTTTCCCTTTCCCTTCCTCCTCCTTTTTTGGGGCGGGGGAGGGGGAGGCAATGGCAACTTGTTGGCGGGAAAATTACAACTGATATCCCCCTTCTTTTCTTTTCTTCTTCCTCTTTTTTCCTTCCCTTTATATCCTCTTTGACTTTTTTCTTTCCCTTTCCTTCCTTCTCTCTTATTTTTTGACGGTGGGGGGGGGGGGTTAAGTAACAGCTGGGAGGCAAAGCCCTTTCGGTCTCCCCGATCTCCTTCTTTCCCCCCCTTTTTTTTTCTTTCTCTTTTTTTTCCCTTTCCCACCTCTCTTTGTCTCTCTTTTTTTTCGCGGGGGGGGGGGCATGGTCTTCTCCCCCCCCCCCCCCCCGGATCCGCGCCTGCATATATATATACAAGATGAAATTATTAGTCTTCAAATGATGTATAATTGTAACAATCATTTATTCCGAATCCTTTCATTTATTTTCAAAACCAAAATTAACCCAACGTATCAGCCTGCCACTTATTTTAGACTATAAGGTTTCTGGATGAAATGTTCGATGTCATATGTCAGAGATAAAAAGCTTTTTAATCATGTAGGCCTAAACATTTACCGAGAAATGATTTGGAAATAACAACTCATGGACACCCTGTATAGTTTGAGTCGATTTTTGCACTCTCGCAAACAATGTCTCCTGTTCATCCAAGCGTGAACACATACCACACAAAAATGGTACCAAATGATTCGGGATAAAACACTCTTTTCAATTCAATTCAATTCAAATTTATTTCGCAATATAAAAATCAACAATATATACAAAGTAACGGTAAATTTTAACTATGTTTACAAAGTTTGTATGCGGGGCTTTCCATGAAGGTTGCGAAAACCTGTGAAGTTGGATCGCCCATTTATAAGATGTATAATGATTTACTGTACATAGATGAGTTTTAAAATAATTAGCAATTTTCTAGGTGTAAACTTTTTTTTGACTCACACTGTATAATTATGATGACATATGATATGATATTTACCGAAACCTTCGAGAGGCTGCATTAGTTATAGAAACAAATATTTCTTTATTAATGGCATTTAAAAAATACTACATTATCATTTGTCAAATTAAGGAGGGTTGAAATGTCGTAAATTATCATAATGTACATTGTTTATAGCCAATGTAAAGAAAGTTCTATATTTTGTGGGGGAAATTGTTTAACCTTCAATGTGAAAGGGTACGCTAGACCTTCATGAAATAACATGTTAACGACTAACTGTGAAAGAAAGTGAAAGCAGTTGAGTTACTTTGAAGTGTAATCTAAATCATGACTTCCTTTTTCCGTGCACGTGATGGAAACACTTTCACTTCTTATGTGAGAAGGCAGTGGCGGATCCAGGGGGCTGGGGGGCGGGCCCCTTCCCCTGGCAAAAATGGGTAAACATACGCTAATTTTACCTTTATTCGGGACGGGCCCCCTCCCGTGGTGCTCAATGGGGGGGGGTACCTTTTTTTTTAATTTTCGAGGGCTGACAAAAAAAAATCAGTGCTCACACCCCCCCCCCCCCCCCCCCCACCCCCCCCCCCCCCCCTCCCCCCTCCCCCTCCCCCTCGGCTATTCACCAGCTGGCTGAGTCGGCGCTAAATATTTCCTGAAGAAAAAAAATTGGGAAAAAAATGCGATGGTGAGAATATTCCATTGATATGTAAACGCTTTTCTGGTTGATTAAAAACTAGAGAGCTCTTAAACAGTTTCTTGTATTCAGTGATAATGTTTAGTGATATGCATTGGACAGAATTAAGTATTTGAGTTTCGAATATTTGGATATGCTTTACCTTAAAGTTTGCACCTTTATTACATCTAAACAAAAATTCTCCCAATATCGCTGCTATCATAGCATATTGCCCTAAATTCCTTGATATACAATAAATGGTTTGCAAAAGTTTGCAAACAACATGTTCTTTTATTCTCATAAATTTCATGCACATGGTGGTAAGCATAATAAGGCAAAGTTCGAAGTCCAAAGACTTGTATGCATGGTCATTAAAACCATGGTTATAATCTGTCTACAATATGAACATAACTGTGGAATCTTTATAGTATGTGCGAGGTGTATTAGCTTTGACAAGTAGTTAGTAGGCTGTTCAAAATAATATAAGGTTATCCAATGGATTGAAACAAGATTTTGTAAGAGCCTAGATATATTGCATCATTTTAAACAATGAAGCACCAAATCACGAGTCAAAATTTAACTTTTAAAAATATTTAAGACCAAACAAGCCTATGCATATGGCCTGAGCTACATTTGTTCCATCAGCACAAACTTGGTACCAGGCGCTTTACAAGACTTTGTAAAGATACTGGTGCTCACTCACCCGTGATAGAAAGAAAAAATGAATAGGTATCATTTGAGAGAAAACAAATTACTTTATCATGAAATACATTTCATGGCTCGACGTTTCGAACAGGTTGACTATCCGTCGTCAGGACGGATACTCCTGACGACGGATGACGACGGATAGTCAACCTGTTCGAAACGTCGAGCCACTCCCGCTACTCATCCTCTAGCGCTATAGTTCTCCTTAGAACTATAAGCTAAGAAAGATAACCAACAGTCTTTTTCAAGAATACTATACCAACAGTCCTTTTCAGGACTAACAAACCCTCAAGAAAGATTACAGAGAGTCCTTTTCAGGACTCTTCAATCCTCCATCTCTCTCACATGGTGCACTCGCAAGCCTACTTTATATGATATTGTACCTAAAAAATTATACTTCCTGGTGAAATTTTCGAATGTGATATAATGCATTTTGTCCCTATGTAGGAAATCATTATTTTAAGACCAATAACTCAATTTTGATAAAATATGGATTTAGCTCCTTTTGGAATCAAGCTCTACAAATGAAAATGTAAAAATATAAACAAATTTAAAAGGAAGGACTTGTCGTACATGTAAGTTGTTGTTCGCATTCGCAGTTTTTCGTATTTGATCTTTTTTTGGTAAACAAAGAATGTTGTTACATTGTGGTTTGAAAAAACACGAACACAAATTTGCTTTGTTTCTTGGTACTTGATTATTTTTGCCTTAAAATATATATTTTGGTTTCACTATCCACACCATCCGCATTCCAGTCGGCAGAACTGAAATTCGAATGTGTTTTCTTTTTCATTTTTCCTCTCTTTCTCTCTTTTCGATCATTCTAGGTCTGTTCAAACCTGTAATTTATCTTTTTCTCTTCCTCTCTTTCTTTTTGATCATATAAGGTAGGTCTGTTCACATCTGTGAACTGTCTTTCCTTTCTTTATTTGTATATTTATTTGTGATCATTGCAATGACGATATTCGTCATTGCCTTGTCTTCGTTCACATTCTGCCCCATTAATATTTTTCTTCTCCGTGTTCTCCTTGTTTTCGTCAGAAAGTTGCATTCGTTTTTCACGTAGTGTTTGTAATCACTAGTTATGCCCTTTCCTCATGTCCGTTTCCTTTCAAATTGTATAGGCATAGTCTCTAGCATCTCATCAAGGTTGCTACATTCTTCGATTTTCCAAATCACTTATGCATAACCGTCCAGGCGCCATTTTGTCCGTTTCTGGTCCATTGTAAGGCCTTTCCTTTAAACTATTCTCATTTCAGGTAACGTACATGCTACCGATCAGGTTCCTGACAACCAAGTATGGACCCCTGCAACAGCAACATTCTTCTACGGCCAGCTAAAAGCTAACATCAGCTGCAAATTTCTCGGGACTCCATACGGTGTCTACTGGATGAAAGGTATTTACTGTTTATATGGAAGGGGAATGGGCGTAGTAAAGGGGAGCCTGGTGCAATTTCTGGTTTCCTCAGGTGCCCTTCCCCTCCCCCACCAAAACAATTAAACAAGGAAAACAAGGAAAATCTCAGGATGCGATGCGAATGAAAACGCAATATGCAAATGACAATTATGCTGTAGTTTGGTATTATTTAATATATTTAAATACTAATTTTGTCTTTAATTATTTGTTATTATCTGCCACAAATTATTCTGTGTTGCAGATTATTTTCTTTGTTTAGCCGTTCTATATTGAAATTATTTCTTTAATTATTCTTATATAATGTATGGATATTACTGTATATAATGAAATTTGTTTTGAAAATAAAGATCCCTGTCGAAGGGGGATTACGCTATTCCAGGCTTTCAGCAGGTCAATTATAGTCCTGTTGCAGTGATATTATCCCTGGAAAATGAGAAAACACTGATAACAAATAGAATGCTGTTAATACTATATTACACTATCTTTCTATCCCAGTGAGGAAAGTAATTTTAGTTTTGTTTTTAAATACGATTTATGAGAAAAAAATGGTTAAAAAAATAACGATTTATAGCCGTTTGGTCTACAACTAGTCTGTCCACTGACCAATATGTCTATTCCCATAATAATATCCACCCAGCTAGGCTACTATTAATATAATCATTTTGTCTTACTTATTATTTGGTCTAATGATCATTTAGGCTAATAGTCATTTGGTCTAATTTCCATTTTGGACTAACCTCCAACAATTTTAGTACCTATATACTCATTTTGTCTGATATAGGCATAGGATCTAAATATAATTTGATGATTATTATTATTTATTTATGATTATTTATGATTATATGATTATTAGACTACGTGGATAGTAGACGAAACGGGCATTAGAAAAACTGAAAAAAGAGACCAAAAGGCAACTAGACCAACTAAATGAATGATAGACCAATGGGTAGTAGACTCGTTGGTTGAAGATCACATGAAGATCACATAGATTAAGTTGGAGGTAGACGCTCTGGTTGTAGATCAAACGGCAACTCACCAATTCAACTGCGCGAAGTTGTGCCCCTGCCCCTGACGCAATATCCCTCAAGTGCAATGTTTTTAATCAGACATAAATGTTGACCTGGTGACCCAATCTTCTTTATGAGATTGGTCGTTTCTCATAAGGTACATTAGAGTTTCAATGAAACTGTAGTGGATAATTTGTTTAGATATTTACCGCAAATGGCCTTATCCCCCTTCATCATAGCTATAGAAAATTATTGCATGTAAAGTACTTATCACGTAGCTTTCAATAACCATTAAACCTGTTCTTGGTCAGACTTGACCCATTTTTTAACTTGATCTCCGCCTTCAAGAGATGTACCTGTGGTATGAACTCCCCAGAGAAAGTAGTGACCCCCCAGTGACCCCCAAGTAGTGACCCCCAATGACAAAAAATAACGTGGCTATGCTAAAAATGTTCAGACCTCATACACTATGGACAATTGGACATACCCTCAACAATGTTCTGCCCCTTCGTTTCCCTTCGCGACCTGGTAGAACGGTGATAATATAAACAAAAAAGAACTGATTATGAATCCCAAACTAACAACCAGTCAACAGAAGCGAAAGCCGTCGCAAACATGAGCATTAGAGTGGATTTGATATTTTCATCTATACAAATCCTCTACTTTTAGGGAGTACCCCGGCTACTGCAGAAACGCTTCTATCTCACAAAGGGGGGAAAGTATCCGGACCAAAGTTTGACGATGGGTCGCTTACTATTACTGATGACTACTCTCTCGTCTTTAATAACATTCAAGCTGGTGATGAAGGCAATTACATATGCAGAGTTTCAAATCATAACGGCTTTCTGATCGTTAATAACACTGATGTCAGGGTTCTAGGTAAGTTAACATTATTTGTTAGGATATTTCAATTTCAAACGATATGCATGTCACACATTAATCTGTTGAACGTTATTCCCTGGCCATTTATCACATAGGAAAAACATTTCTAACTAATATTCATTCTAGTTTAAGATATTACATGTACATACGTCGTTTTGCCGGTATTTGGCGCAACGGCTCATTGGTAGAGCAGTGGTCTTGTTACCTTGGGGTTCCGGGTTCGAAACCACGTCGAAACGCTAGTGCAGTCAGGTAAAACAATCGTACCACCAAACAATCGATTGGGGTGTTTGTTTATTTTTTATTTTTTTTTAATAAAAATCATGAACAGACATATAGGCACCAGCTTTTGATCACCAATTGATTAATATGCATTTGTTGTCGTAGCTGTGACTGAAAAACAACTACGCATTTTTAACAGTTTTGTATTCTATGTATGTCGTAGAACATCATTATCTATACACAGATATACAACTCTGCGGTAACTTCCAACTAGACTGTATGTTATGTCATTTCGACAGGTATTTCAATTGCTTTGCTTACGAGGTTATTAAAATCAAAACAACAACATCTGTCATTGCCAACTACGAAGGATTTGTCGAACATTGTACAAACTAACTGAATGGGGTAAATTCTTTCAAATCTTGTTCGTGTAGATCCGGCTCAGGTGAGCATTTTTACAGAACCAAGCATTACAGGATGGGCCGGGTATACGGTCAATCTTCAGTGTGCTTTCATAGACACCCCTCAACGAGTCCTCTGGAACAGAGTCCAAGGGGAACCTGAGACTAAGAGCGTCGAAACTGTCCTGAGATACACGTCAGATGGGTACGAGGTGCTTGGAGACAGGAGATATAGTTGGAGCGACAACTACGGACTGATCATAAGGGATGTACGGGTCTTGGACGAAGGGAACTTTACTTGTATGGTTTCTAAGACGGGTGGAACTGAGATTCAAAACACGACAGTCCTGACTGTACATGGTGAGAGATATACCATTAAAAAACAAAACAAAACAAAAAAATAAAAATAAACCTCAAATTCATCTTTATTCACCCCACCCACAGTCTAGAAAATGGTCGTGATTGAAAACAGAAAACACTATTTAATTACTTATGTTTAATTTAATTTGATATAACATAATCGTGTTGATAAAATAAACTATGTTGAGATTTTTCAATTTATTCTCGTGTGCGTACGTTTTCAATTATATTAATGTCCTGGTTCTTTACGCTCTTTTAATAAGTTATATAATTGGATAGTCTAACGAAAAAAATATCTTCACGAGGGCCTTGATATTACATGTCCCCCAACTATTTTGAATTCTGTAAGACCGTGCTAAAAATACCTTATCTCAATCCCGCAATGTAGGTCTCTCAGCCCAGAAGGTCAAGAAGGAATATGACTCTATTAAAACCCCTCCGAAGATGTAGGCCCTTTTGCGAACAGGACGTTTTCGTAATGTAATAAATGCATACGTCTTAGTGAAGTGCCTGGAGAGAAATGATTCCATTCACGTGTGAATTCGAAATGCATGTATTATGTGTTGTTAGGTAGGGCAATCCATAATCTGTGTCCTACATAACAACAACACGATGTGTACATTTTACATTCTAATTATTGAGAAACAATTATTTGTAACTGGTGAATGAACTAATTCGTATCGAGGCGCTTCATAAGGACGTATGCAATAAATTTGTTTACATTACGAAAAAAGGCTTCTAACATTAATATATAGTATCCTTTTACCTTATTCAGCTCGGGCTGAAAGGCCATATCTCCCCATTCCGAAGGATTAGTCCCAACCTGAAGCGATTTGTGGTAAATGACCTGAATATCATGTATTTATAATTACATTTCTGAGAATGAATTCCTGAACTTCCTTTTAACGTTTTATCATTGCATTCAGCTCGTGCAGAAAAGCCGTACATCCAAATCGCGCAGTGTAAGTCTCAACCAGAGAGCGTTACAAATGGCACAGCCCCTAAGACTTGCCAGTACACTGTGACTAAAGATGAGGATTCCTTTGAGCTTCAATGCTCGGTCATACGAGCCAAGCCACAGGTGAATATTATCTGGAAGGAGGGGTCCAAGAACCTCACTGCATCACCGATTGTCACTCAGAGGATTGATGGTGCTTTTGACGTGACAGCAACCATAAGCAGAAGGATAAATCAATCTCCGTTCAATTTCAGGTGCATTGCTTCTGGTCTGGCTGTCAATGGAACCGCAGAACTTACTGTGATTGTTAAAATCATCAAACCTGTACACGGTAAATGTTGATTAACACATGACTGAATATATCTCACTTATTTTCCTACTTTAGTTACTTTCATATGTTATGCAATAGTAATGTTTAAAACAGCCTTTTAATTGTTAATGTCAAATGTCTTAATGTAATTAATTTGTGTACCTTTTATATCATATTTCAGAATGTTTTTTCCTGTTGCAATTTGTATTAATATTGAATTTAATTGCACTGTAAAAACATGTGCAATTTAATATGTGACTGCTAGTCATGTTTTGAAAACCTTTAATCTGATAATGGCATCGGTATTGGTAGTTCGGCGCTTCCCCCAGTCATAGATGATAATGTTTATTCGCTTAAAGTATCGCGACAGTTGCTTTATACGTGGGCTAGGTTTTAATACAACACTGATACAATAAAGCACAATACCAAATCAAATCTCTGATCAAATGGTCCATTACTTAAAACGTGGAAAGTATTCAAAAGCAATTAAGCTTTTATACGGCCAATTTATGAAGTACATATACCATAAGCTGAATAAAATGCTGGAAATGCTTGAAATATTTTGTATTTTAAAACAGTAGAATATTGGAATTTCGTGGTGTCATATTGTTGCGAATTTATTATCTCATCGAGAAGTGCGCAAAGCACTATTTGAGGGTAGTTGTAAATATTCGCAAAATAGCCTGATCTATCTTTTCGTTCTCCGAATTGTGAAATCATTTTCCCTAGCGCGGTGAACAATAGAAGACTGTAATTTATCTTGTTTTGTTGTCATTTATCTTTAGAATCTTTACCAGTTGGATACATTTTCCTTATTCTCCTTGTTATCGTGGCTACTTCCGCTTTTCTGGTCTTTGTCGTTTTTAGAGTATGGAAGTATCACAAGCCTCAGTCAGGTATTTCTTAACGCCTTCTTCAGTAGGTCATGACGGAAATATGATTTTGTTTTTCTCCTTTAAGACAATGATTTATATGCTCTCAGATGTTTCATATTAATGTATTTACATTTCGTATCTGCCCGAATGCCTACACCCAATTCCTTGAGTTGCTTAAATATTATTTTAAATGACACTTAAGTTTGGATTCAAGTTGAATTGAACGAAGAATGCAGTTACAGTAAAGTAAACCATATTGTTTTTCATCAATTATCTTTGATAGAGATTAAACCCTAATATTTATGAGTAGGATTTCCTTAAGGGATTTTTTTGGTATTGCTTTATCTCATATAGATTGCCCTATTGACAACCAGGCATCCGTTGAGTCTCAAGAAAATGCTCACTCCGCGACCAGACTTGGGTTTAAATTGATCATGACGAGAGGTATTTTGTGCACTATCTTTATATTCACCGTGGCCTTCATTAAAGAAGTGTCGTGATGTATACAAATAGTGAATGGTCATGAGTGCAATGGTACAAGATTTTGCACGAGGTGAAAGATAAGAGACGCTATATTCAACGAGGCGCAGCCGAGTTGAATGGAGCGTCTCATCTTTCACCGAATGCAAAATATTGTTCCATTGCACGAATAAAGACCATTCACTATTTGTTTTATACAACACCTCGGACGTTAACGGGCTTAAAACAGTTTTCCTAGGCCTAAATCTCAGCGATTTTTTGTTTGTTTTCAATTGATGAAATTGCTGATAGTGAGCGCGCACTATTAAGCAGGCAGCAAACCACGCGCGTACCATGCGCCGCGCGTACCAAATTTTATGTTTATTGTTACGCGGAGTGCAATTTCGTTTGATCCTTTCGCACCATTGCACTCTGACGTCACTTCGCTCACCATATACTGTGTACATCGTTAGTGACGTCAGAGTGCAATGGTGCGAAAGGATCAAACGGAATTGCACTGCTGGAGAATGATGCCGTTCAATGGTACTTTTAGCGCATGTCATGTGATCAAGAAATGACCAATGAGGTTGCAAGAATCTTAGTAGGCGTTGTATAAAGTGGTTTAATCAATTGGCTGGAAATGCAAAGGTCGAAGGTTAAAGCCTCGGCACGCTAGCTTATATATCTTTGAGCAAGGCATTTTTTCATACATTGCTCCTCTCTACCCAGTTGCTAAATGTGCGAACGGCATTGCGGTTGGATTAGCATGTGCACGCCCGTAAACGAACAATTAGGTGGAAAGCTCCACAGGGAGTGGATAATGTGCACTTCAATGTGCAGAATAGTCTGAATGTAGTGACCGGAGTAATAATAAAACTATAAGCGCTTTGGTCAGTTATTCGAAAAGCACTTTCTTAAAACAGATATTTGTATTAGGTGATACGTACGTAAACGTATCACCTTTTGATTTCGTCAAGATTTTTCTTTTTATTCTTCCTCGAATTTGTTCGCAGGATATCTCAAGACTGAATAAAGCCATTATCATTAAACTTGCCATGATGATAGATATTAGTGTAACTTAGAACTGCATGACTTTGACAATTGCATGACAATATTTTATTGCTCAAAATCGTCTTAAATTTGTTTTGCATATGTTTAATGCAATTATAAGCATTTCATAAAAAATCGCGCATTTTTGTGAGTTTTCGTTCGTCACGGCCGAACGCAAAATAATTCCTCCCCAATAATTTTTGACAGGATATTCCTCATAATTTTCCAAACAATTTGATACCATTTTTATCTCTTTATCACTATTAATAACGGAATGAGCGTGCGTTTAAAATAACTGTCCGTACGCGCGAATTTTGTAATACATATCATATATGGGCAAAAACATGCCTATAACAAGTCCAGTATAGCCCTTTGGTACGTTTGTTTACCGCCAATTTTGTTTTCATATTTAGAACGAGTGTGAGTCGGAGATGTGCTTTCATATCTCATTTGGACATTAAGTACATCTTGACGTCATCATAATGGCCTTGGAAGTCAAAATACAAAATTGCATATTATGACGTCATTATATTTTTAGAAAATTTAGTGTATTTCTCTCAATATTTATCGGTTTTCTTCTTACTTTTGGTATGTTGTAGTCAAGGCAATTGTCTACAAGATCAATACACACTACTTTTCAATTTCAATGACTTCATCATAGTAAAAATAGCGATTTAAAATGACTTGTCAGAATTGTCTTAATTTGCGTGTTATGCCTATGGAAGGTAAATTTTGTCCACATCATGAATCTACATGACATTCATCTTTGAGCACTATCTAGCTTATTTGTGCTCTATTTTCTCCCAAATTTTGATACGGTGTAGCTAAGAAAATTAAAGGCGACATGTCAGAATTTTGTTAGAGTGCCTGTTAGGCGTATGGGAGGTGACTTTTTCTGAAATCCTGATTCTACAATTCTCTATCTAATACCTTAAGGGGGCGCTATACCACTTTAAGATATTTGATATAGCACCTTTTCCTTGCAGTCATCGTCATTTAAAAAAAAATCATCATCATCAATATCGTCATTAATGTATTTATGAAAAATTATCATTAAATCATCATTGGCACACAAAATAGCATACGTATCACCTAAATCGTCAAAGTGACGAATTAAATTCTAGTTAGTATTATTATTATAATTATTCTTATTATATTAATATCATTATCATTGTTATTAATATTATTATTATTATTATTAATATTATTATTGTTATTATTATTATTATTATTATTATTATAATTTTAAATGTCATCCGTTAAAAGGACCCTCAACCTAAAAATATAAGTGAAAATGAGATGTACTCCTGCCCTTTAATGTACAATATTCCTTTTTAAAATGTACAATATATATATATAAATGAGAATTTTCTTAGCATGATGTGATGCCTTTTAGCGTGACCTGGGTGCAGCCATTTTCTTGATATTGTGACGTAACAGTTGAAGTTGTACATGTATTATGCACCAAGCTTTAGTTGGAAAGACTAAAATACAGCAGTTACTAAAATACTTAAATATAGCAGTTGACAAATGTTTTTTATTTATGAGAAACCTTCACCTCAAAAGAGCACCAACATATTTTATGCAATTTGCGTTCTAGCAATTGTAGTACAAAGGATTCTAGCAGGTGAATGAAATGCTTTATCACCACACACACACCTGGAAAGGAAGCATCCATTAATTTGAATACATTTACTTCATACACGACTTCACATAACGTCACGTTATCAAGAAAATAGCAATGCACATGTCGTGCTGAAAATGTTCATTATTCTTGTTTTATGCATCTCTCATACACTTTGGTGGGTAATCTTCCCGTAATCTTGTAGATTAATTGGCAAGAATATAATAAATATCTCAGAATAAGTAAAGTTATTTCTTGGGGAGAGGTTTCCTTTAAGTGCTACAATGAGTTTGATAAGCAGGATACATCATAACGTACACATGTTCAATCATCCAGAGCAAACTGAGCACATTAACATTGCCCAATGATTTGACGTTGTCGACATGGTTCATACTTTTATTCACTCTTAAGGAAAAAAAAATCCAATTATATATTTTCTGTTCTTTTTAATTGTTGTATGACAAACAAATACATCAACAATTATTTAACCCCTCCGCGCATCACAAAGTCAAAAAAACATCGATAAGGATTATTTAACAAATTGTCTTTCCTCTAATAAAGATATCACCTAATTTCTGAGATGTTCCCAATTCTCTGAGATGTCAAATAAACAAATGTTAAAGATATGTTTTACAAATTTTAGCACATTAATTTAGTTGCAGTGTTAACAAAAAGGCGTGGAAGGAAAATGCACTTCATAATGATGATGGATCGAGAGATTCGTAATAGCAGATCAGTTGCAGTGTTAGGAAATAATCGTAAATCATATCATGTTTGATTCGACATATAATTAATTTGCCTTTATTATTTCGTATGATCTCATCGTACATGTTATTATTACTGGTATTATTATCATTATTATTATGTATTATTATTAATATCATAATCACCATTACCTATTTGTTAAATTACTTCTTTAGATTGTGTTTGCTGGGTATTCGGTTGCAAGAAACAGAAGGATGGAACTCACGATAGTGTTGAAATACAACCACTGAGTAAGTTTTTACGTTCCGTCTGTTGATTAATTCGTCTTCTGTTGCATCTAAATAAAAAATCAAAGTTGAATAACCCATGTCGTGCCGAGAAACTGTACATTATGCTAAGAATATCTTGCTTCATAACATCTCTCAAACACTTGTAGATTAATTGGCAAGAATATAACTAAAGTTATATATTGGGATGAGGTTTCCATTAAGATTGGAGTGTAATAGTTTCTCTATATTTCTATTGCAGAAGCTTTAATCCCTCATCCCCAAAAAGAAAAACGAAACAAAAAAGATAAAATAATTGTCGTTATTCAAGTCAACGATGAATCTATTTTCCTCTTTTTTTTCAGACGAGGAAAAGACTGAGTTGGAGGAACTTAGAGAGAAGCTGACAAGATATAGACCTGGAAAGACCACAGGGATGGCACGTGTAGACATACCTGACTCGTCGATCCATATCGGACTCTTTGGTGTCATGGGTGCAGGGAAATCCTCCTTTATCAATTCACTGCACTTTGCTCTCACGAGTAAGTAAAACCATAGGTGACCCAGCACTACAAAACCACCAAAAAATTGCAAGAAATATTTTGTTACTTTAAATATGATTTAAAAAAAAGAGATTCTCAGCAATAAAACTATATAAAACTGATCACATTTTGATGTTTTTCTAACCCAAATAAAAAAGGACAGTGTCAAGTTCCAAGGAATGTTACTATAGAGAAAAGGAAAATTAAAGTTTGTAGTCTTGTTAAGCTCTCTGACACCATAGACATTCTGAAAGGTGATACAATGAAAAATAGAACTTAATAGGTGAAGGAATGATTAGATCACCCTGGAATTTTGCATACAAAATAAGCACATCCTTTTTCTTATTCTCATTCTGTTTATATGCATCGTCCTACACTCTTACTCTATTTTATACATATATGAGATCAAAACACTGTCTACAAAACACTGCAAATATACCACTTTTAGATTGTTTCGTGGTCCAAATTTTGAAGTTACATAGAAAAAAATATACTCTATCAGGAAATGATAAGAACTAACGTTTGACTCTCTTGACCACATACACCTTTATTGAATCTATTCCCCTAGGATAGTTGTCCGGCGGGTAGTTTTCGTAGAGGATGTTTTTCGTAGGGGGTAGTTGTCTGTGGGGGGGGGAGTTTTTCCGGGGGTTTTATGTCCTAGGGGGTACTTGTTCGGGGGAAGTTGTCCGGAGTAGTTGTCCTAGGGGGTAATTATCTGATGGTAGCTGTCCGGGGGGTAGTTGCTCCGGGGGTAGTCGTCCTAGGGGTAGTTGTATGGGATAGTTGTCCGGAGGGTATTTGTCCTAGGGGGTAGTCGACTGGAGGCGGTTATCCGGGGTGGAT
Source organism: Strongylocentrotus droebachiensis (assembly GCA_035222895.1). Taxonomy (NCBI): domain Eukaryota; kingdom Metazoa; phylum Echinodermata; class Echinoidea; order Camarodonta; family Strongylocentrotidae; genus Strongylocentrotus; species Strongylocentrotus droebachiensis. The sequence continues at coordinate 327,634 of JAVYIG010000025.1, forward strand.
GTCCAGGGGGTAGGTGTCCTAGAACCGTTTAAATAAGATCAAATTATATATCTGTATTTACTTGAAAGCAGATTGTAGATGCATTTCCTGTAAATCATTAATTATCTTCATCCACTTAGTAGTATTCACATTTTTTGTATTAGTTTTATTTCTTCGGATTTCCTTGATATCTCTATATATTTCCACAAAAGATGAGTACAAGAATGTCGCCATCGAAGCTGATGACACAACAGCTGGTAGTCAAACAAAGTTCAGGGAGACGGTAGAGCTAACAGATCACATACACATTGTTGATAATCGAGGAATGAAGGACTTCAAATTGAAACAGATTGAGAAAGACTTGATGCCTCAGATTCGTGAGTAAACGCTTCCTATTTATTTTCTGTCGTGTATTTCTGAAGTGATGACTTCAACGTTTGTACATATATACACATATACTATTGTTTATCTTGATATTTTTTCCACAATTTTCGGTCTTGTTTGAAACGTATTACTATTATTTTTCTCACTGAATTTGAATTTCAAGGTAGGACTTTTTAGAAATAGATTCATTAAGGTTGGAAATTAATTAACCTAATGTTAAAATGATTTTTCTAGGCCTGTTTTTACTTTCACCATTCTAACATACATACTACTCTCAGTTATCATGTTGATTTTCCTATCTAGGGGGAGAACGAGGACTTAAACCTGAGGAAGAGGTTAAGAAAGGAAAACAAATCCACTGCCCTGTAATCGTGTGCAATCTAAGGTAACAGACGAAAATATATTTTCTTTAAAACTTGACTTTCGATTTGCTCATGATAAATTTGATTCCTCAAGACATTGACAAGATTTTTGTAAAATCTTGGTGACAGAAACGTTATGAAAAAGTAATTTAATACAAAATGTAAGATATTTGTCACCATAAAATATATTTAAATGTCACAAAGTTAACACTTCTAAACTTCGGTTTGTGTGCAAGTTAGTGGTCCTAGTAGTAGTTAAGTCATGGAAGTAGTATAGTAGTAGTTCAGTTCAGTCCTTTTTTTCATTCTCCATAGAAACAACACACATCAAATATATACACAATAGTGTAATACCAATGGAAATTAATACAGAACAATTAGAACAAAAACAAGATATGTAAATGAGGTGTGAACCCAAGATTAACAATACATACGTAATTATAAAAAAACGAAAAGACAAAAAGAACAACAAAAAACCAAGCATGCAATAAAAAAAAAACTGTTCACATAATGAATTAAGTGATGTGCAGATTTATTGTGCCGGAGGAAGATTGTTCCATAGAGGAGGACCTTTACAAAAATTGAGTTATGGGAAATCAAAATTCTTACTTGAGGTAAATGATGATTAGATGAATTACGAGTATTGTGTTGATCAGGCGCGTACGCAGCGGGGGGGGGGGGGGGTTGAACCCCTCCCTCAATGTTTTGTATGTGTGTGACTTTTGATGACCCCCCCTCATTTTTTATTTTTATTTTGTATGTGTTTTTTTTTTTTTTACCAAAGGGTGACCCCCCAAAAGTGACCTAATTCCTCACAAATTTCGAAGCTGTTGAGTGTCATAACACCAATAAATACCTTGTCCTGAAGACCTAAAGGATCATCCAAATCAAGCGAACCTTGGATTTTGTCCATGTCTTCTGCTGAGATAGCTGGTTTGTGAGTCGCATTGCTGAAAAACTCTTAAAAACTCTCGTCGAATTGGAAGAAATCTTCATGCTTAATTTATGATGTCGACATTGTTAGAATTGAGGAATTGACGCTGAAGTCCGAATCTAATATATAACATTGACTTCTTCATGTATAAAGAACCGTTCTTTCGTCTAGGCCTAGATCTACGTTGTCCAGCTCCGAATTTGGAAGTTTGTTTACGCTATCGAGGTCTGTGTTGATAACTTGCAGGTTGCCTAGATCTTGACCTAATCTTCGAATATTTTTATGGAGAATTTCACGTACCCTTTTGGTGTTCTTGCTGTCAGCAGAATTAATCAAGTCTTGTAATTGATCATCATCAAGAATTTGAAATCTAGGAAGAGTTTCTTCAGCCATTTTTGTCTTGTTTGGAAACTATAAGTATAATCTGGGCCGGATTTGTACGATCGACATCGACGCGGTCGTCATATTTAAAAAATCTAAAAATTAAGTGACCAATTCGCCCACACACAAGGTATGGTATCCGCGCTCGCTCAAACCAGATTTTAACACGTGAACCAATGAGTATTTCAGCAAGATTGAACTATTTTCCCGGTACTCTAGAACTATTACAAAGGTTTTGCATTTTTCGTTTATTTACGGGAATGGCTAAAACCACGACTGTAATTTCGACCAATCAGATGGCTGGATTTCTTAAGTGAGGTATATAATATCCTATGTTGTCGTTATCTATATGCACTAAAATTGTTTTGATTCTATTTAATCTAATTTAAGGTAATTTTTTTCCTTTGTATCTATACAGTCAACCGGTTAAACATAATGATGCACTCGACTTTATCAGAGGATTTTCTGACAAAGTTAATGATCACTTTGGTAAGTCATAATAAATATCTCGAACAGGCGGTATTTATGGATAGTATAGACTATAATCTTTAGAACAGTAATATTGCTAGACTGAAAAATTCGAGTTCTAATCGTTACTCAACATGCTTGTTCATACGTCGATTTCCAGCAATCCACTGAAGAGTTCCGCGCGTTTAGAGGAATACAAATGAGAGAGATGAAAAGGGATTGTAGGCTATCGTGATGAAAGGCTACTTTATAAAAGAATATTGCACCGCCCCTGTGCCATGTATGTACTATTGGACGCATGTTTTTAAAGGTATTATGTCCCATTTGCAGGCTAATCAAATAAAAAGATTAAATTCCAACGGCATTTGAATGAAAGACAATACTAATTAAGAACTGCCCTGAAAATGAGAGGGTTTGGAAGTGGTTTTTAGAGGGAAAATAACGACCATAAGTTGTCGAATCAACTTAAATAATTGCAATTACTTAAGTAATAGTCTGATTTTTAGACCCTTTTATCGAATGGTCGTACGTTTAGTGCTGGACAATCAATCAGTTTAAGTTTGACCATTACAAGTAGTGGGTTATTGATGAAGACAAATGCCCATGTACAAGGGCGGCGAATACATGTCCTCCCCCCCCCCCCCCTCAATTGTTTTAGGGCGATCGTCCGCCCCCCCCCCCCCCCCCCCCATGGTAAATTTGAAAAAGTGCAAAAAAGGTGTGTATAGCAAATACTGACTAAAAACTGCAACGCGCTTTTAGGCTCTGGAGGGCCCAAGAGTGCAGCGGTTAGACTAATAAAATTGCAAAAACTTCTCGCTCCCTCTCATAAAAGCGTAGTGTGAAAAAGTAAATGCTTGTTTTTATACTATAGTTTTGCTAAGGAATTTAATTTTTAAATGCAACAAAACTTTAAAAACCTGCGAGGGTGTAGTCACTACCGTCACTTTCGCCCTTCTCATTCACTATGCTCCCTTGTCCCTCGCATTATGTCCCCCCGGTCATAAAAAGAAATCGCCGACCCTGCCTATGTACCTGTTACAGCTAATTTGATGTATGTTATTACCAAACAAAAAAATGTCAGTCAGTCACTCAATAGTGTCTGACAATGAAGTCAATCGAAAATATATCTTTATTCATCACCGACCAACCACCCACATGGACTTTTAAACATGTAAGGTAATATAATAATTGTCAGCACAGAACAAGTTTGGGGCTTCTAGTATTCTAATTGTACTATTGTGTAAAACTAAAATTTGTAATAAGTTCAATTGTATGAAAGCAGAGAAATAAAATAAAGAGAATGGCGAAAGTCCAAAATAAATTGGACCAATAATAAGAAAGTTATGAATGTTTGAAATATAAAATCACTAAGGCTATGCGAATCTGAAATTGGCAGCTGGGTCAGTGAATTGTGACAGGTGGCGAATACCTCTCCCGTTCGTGTACAAAATATATTCTTAATTGCTGTTTTTTGCGAAGTGCCTTCTTCCTTAGGGAACTGCTCAAGATATATTATGGAAAGCATATTATTATTAGGTCCTCTAAAAAAAGAGACTTACCTGAGTCACACATATTTGAATATTTGAAATTTTATCATTCTGTGTGTTGGAACAAATGGGAAAGTTGTCCGCCACTTCACCACAGAGATATCATGTTCATTAGATCCAATCCCAACTTGGGTGCTCAAGAAACATTTGAATTTGTTGCTGCCAGTTATCACAAAAATTGTTAACATTTCTCTTGAGACTGGTCAGTTTACTCATCATTTCAAACAGGCAATTGCCACCCTTCTCCTCAAAATCTATCACTAGACGTAGATGAATTAAAAAACCACAGACCTGTTTCAAACTTAAAGTTCATATCAAAGATGTTGGAAAAGGCTGTGGCAGTGCGTCTAGTACCGACCACTTATCAGATAATATATTGTCTGAACCTTTCCGCTCTGCATATAGGAAGGGCCATCGGGTAGAAACTGCTCTTGTCCGAGTATCAAATGACATTATTCGTGCTGTTGATGACAAGAAGGCTGTTTTTCTGGTATTAACTCAATCTTTCATCAGCATTTGACACTGTTGACCATAAATTGTTATTGAATCTTATCAAGTCTTTTGGCATAGGAGGGGTTGTGCTCAACTAGATCGCATCATATCTTGATAAAAGATCACAAGTTGTTAAAATCGGTGAAACTTTGTCATCTCCCATTAAGATTCCTTTTGGTGTGCCGCAAGGGTCAGTCGTCGGGCCATTGATTTTTAGCATTTATTCTAGTTCTCTTGCAAAAATTGCTCATAAACATGGCGTAAGCATTCATCCATATACAGATGATACACAATTGTACGTTTCCTTTGATCCATCCGACCCTGCAAGTATATTTTCTGCCAGGCATCGCCTACAGGTTACTATAGAATATATGAGGTCATGGATGCTCATTAATAGGCTGAAATTAAATGAGATTAAAACAGAGTTGCTTTATAGTTACTTCTAAGTCACAACCTCATTTGAACAAGGACCGTAATATACAGATTGGTAACTCCCAAATTCGGGCTGCTCCATCGGTTCGAAATCTTGGCGTTATATTTGACGAGAACATGTACATGGATGCCAACGTGAAGAAGATCTGCATGTCAATCAGTGTATTATAACATCCATAAAGTTAATAGCATTCGAAAAGTCCTTGACCATAAGTCTGCTGATATGCTTACATGCATTTGTTTTATCTCGATTAGATATTGGCAATGCTCTTCTTTTCCAGATTACTGCTTGCAATCTTGACACATTTCAACATGCTCAGAATGCAGCTGACAGGGTTTTATCAGTCATATCTATTAATATGATCACAATTCTCCTGCTCTCAAAAAGCTGCACTGGTTGCCAATCCGCAAGCGCATATAATTCAAAATCCTTCTCCTCACACGGAAGGCTGTACATGGATTGGCACCAAACTTACAAAACCTTGTTATGCCTTATACACCAGCTCGTAGCCTACGATCATCACACCAGCATCTCCTTAAGATCCCCAAGACGCGGGTAGTCTGTGGTGAAAGGGCCTTTTTAGCTGCAGCACCTTCTCTTCGGAATAATTTACCATTTGATTTGGGAATCATAACTTCCTTAATAGAGACCTTTAAATCCAAGCTGAAATCTCTTTTTTTTTAAACAATACCTGTATTTGGCACTAGGACACTCATCCAAACTCTCTTATTCTTTCTCTTTTTCTTGTGCGCCTCGGAATAGAACTGTCTAGATAGACGGCGCTATATACATGCCTATTATTATTATCGATTCAGCCAATTTGAAGAACCCATACCTATAGTGATTACAAATTAAAAAAATGAGTAACTTCCCTAATTGTTGGTCTTATTTTGTTCAAACTTGTACCAGTCGACTTCGCTGATTACCGTGCTATAAAGGATGGATTTCTCTTTATTGAAAGAAATCGGTTTATTCCAGAACTTGTTATAACAAGCACAAGTTCGAGAAGAAGCAATTTGTAGTGTTTACGAGTATTTCATGAAAACAGTATTCTGTACACAAACATATGTTTATTGTCGCTGGTTTTATACCAAGGGTAAAAGAGACCCTTAAGTAAAGGAATGTTTAAAGCTAGATAAACAAATAATTTTGTATTTGTTTTTACAATATCTATTTGTCATATATGATGTGTGTAATGATATCTTTAAAGACTCCTCAATTTGTTAATGATTCTCTTGATAAATACATCTTAAGGCTGATATATTCAATGCTTCACCCGGTGTTTCATACTGCAAGGATTCAAAATAAAGCTAAATAGATAAATAGAAAGCCGTTGAATTTATTTGTTCTAAACAAAGAGTTATGTATGTTTCGTTTTTACAGGTCGTAACTCAATGGTTGTCGTCACTCATAAAGGGAAACTGGATGGACCTGCAGAAGCAGATGGAAGCGTGGAGGATGCAGTGCGTTTGATTAAAGATCGAGGTGGTGTTCCCAGGAATTACATATCGACATTCGAAAACTATACTGAAGATTGCCACGCTCACGATGAAATGAAAAGTATTGACTATTTGAAGTTTTTGTCCACGTGCTTGGATCTAGGAGAGAGGAATATCAGATTTCAGTTGGAAAAAGAAGCTGAGCAGCCAATAAAAAAAAAAAGCTTTTTCCACAAATTTGTCCACTAAAAGCATTAGTACTAGTAGTGAGTATGCGTTATTGTGCGAGATATTCACCTTAACTAAACGGAAGGAGGCTTCTTCTTCATACCACCACTTTATAATGTCAGATTGCAATGCTTGTTCGTTTCTATGTCATTATTAATCAAATGTCATATTTCATCAGCGCTTTGTTTGAAAGAGAAACAAAAATTGAAGTCTTTACCTTAATAATTCATTTGATTAGTACTTAATATTAATAATATAGCTACATAATGTAGATATGAATAGCTTTTATAATAACACGGACAATGATATCTTTGTAAATTATTCGGTAATCAAAGAATGTTTAAATTATGAAATAACCTGTATAATTGAAAACCGTGCACGTTGTCTTTCTCGAGTCTTTGTTTGATCTTGCAGTTCAGCTGAAAGCATAACCTATTTATAAATAACATCTTTGAAGAACTTTTTTGGATTTTTCTGAATGTTTACGTAGTCATGTAAGGTGTTTTAATTGATGAAGCATCTAGGGGGCACGGGAGCACATAAGAAATATTGCAAGTAGACATAAGTCTCCTTTTGAAAATTTGTAATTCGATACAAATTTTCAAAAGGAGACTTAAAAGCTTTTTTTCTGAATAGTTACTAGGATATTGCATTCCCCAATCAAATATAATTTGTAGTGTGACTTTAAGCAACTGTTATTATTTCTATTTATAAACATGTATGTATTTATCAATGTTTTGCGTTTAAAAGTGATTTTTTTTTTTTTGTATTACTGAATCAGTTATTGTTATTGTTGTTGTTTTTTCTCATAAAATAATAATTCATAATAATTACTTTTACAGGGGGGCTTACACCCTACAAGCTCTGCTTTTTAATCGGCCCTCCTTCCCTTTCAATTTCATGTTAATTTTGTGTTAATGTATTGTATGTGCAAATTGATTTATATGTATATAAATATGTGAATATGTTAAAATGTACCATCATTGTAAATATGAACGATTGAAAGAGGAAAATAAATGGATTGAATTGAATTGAAGTTTAACAACAAAATGTGCCCTAAATTGTTGCCATACATGTGTGACCAACAGCTGGTACAACTACTCTTACCCCAAAAAAGCGACCCCCTCCCCAACAAAATGTGTTTTTTTTTGGGGGGAGGGGGATGTGTACTCCGACAAAATTATTCTTTTGTTTTTGCTTGTCAGAAAATGTTCAGTAGGAAGGACCTTGTTTACTTAGTTGTGTAATGGTACGCTCATTTGGGCATCTCATTTGACCTAAAGGGGGCGCTAGAGCCAAAGAAGAGCCGGGCTGGGTTGATTAATTGTATTCACTTAAAAGATAAATAGCATTAATTATGTTTCCAATAGTATGCCGGGAACAGGTAAACAACCCCTGGTTTTGAATTTTTGCATAAGATTAAAGTGTTCATTTCGATAAGCACGTTGGAAATGAATTCCTGCATCAAGATGCACAGGTGTTCATTTCCAATAACACGTTAGACAATTATAGACTGTTTTGCCGGGGACGCGACATTCTCGCGAAGAGATAGACTCCTCCCATTTTTGTCGGTGACTAGTTCAAATTACTCGTATCTATGATGCTCTGTCATTGGTTATAATTGATTAAAGGTATAACTCCTCTCTTAATTGGTCGGATGACCTTAGGGTAATTGTATGTATCCCGTCTTGTAATTGGTTGGCGGCGTAAGGGTCCTCCTGGTTGGCTGGGTATACCATGGGATATCTAAGCCTCTCCGGGTGCCGGAGTACTTAAATGCCATGTGCGGGATTTTGTGGTCAGTTTATTTCATTCCTTTAACAGGTTTAGTAGGATGTGCTTCTAGTTACGATCAATATGGCCGCCCAGCCTCTGAGAGAATCAGCTTATTTACAATGTTTATATAACAATAATACTCTTCGTTTGCAACGATTGGAGCTTCGGCTGACTTACATAATTAATAAAGTGGACTTCAACTGTAATTCCGAGCTTCTTGTGTTTTCATTTATATTCGAACTTGTCATCTTCAACTCATTAACTGGCCCACCACAGTTGTTTATTAGAAAATGTTCAGACATGTGCCTTCCTGCCCTAACATCCTGGATCCGCCATTACTGTTGCTATATATAAGCCAGTTCGTAGATTCTATCTGCGCATGAGCAGATAAAGGTCATTTGTACATAATTGTACCCATCCCCCCCCCCCCATAATGCATGTTATGATATTTTTTGCCCTCGTCAGTCGATGAGGAAAACATTTATCTTCATCTGACAGAGGACCTAAGTAATTAAAATGTACCATATTGGAAATAATCATTTATTGCAAAGAGGCAAAACAAAATTATTCCAACGTTATGGACAACAGTGTATATACGGTACATGTACATGTTTTTATACATCCTTTTAAAGAAAAGGTTGTTGACACCTATGTGGGTGAAACAATATTTCGCTCATCCTAACCAGGCATTCAAACTGCCTCAGGTTAATTTTTGGAAAGTCTTTACTGTCGCGTTCATAATGATAATACTATGGTAATATTACGGCTACTCCGAGTTATATATAAATCGATATTCATGTATATAATTTGATCCTTGTAAAATAGAATCGTTTGTTAGTATGAATCGTTGACTTAACTTTGAAAAAATTGACCTATAGTTCATATAATTGGTAAAGTATAATGTGTTCATGGCCATTACATTTTTTTTAAATGAGAGATTCCACAACAACCCAACGAGACAATCTTCCTATTACCATATTCAAATTTAGAAACTCTTTGTAACACAAAACCTTAATTTACACTGGCCCGATCTTTGGAATTCTCTGGATGAGTCCATTAAACACTCAACAAGTCTATTTTCATTTGAACGTAATCTGAAGTTAAAGCTAGTAACGTTATGCTCGTTTGCTTTAAATGCATGCCATCATTTTTTTTTTACATTACACACTTTCTCTTGGAATTTGATTCATAGCAACCAATGTCGCGCAATGATTTTAGTGCATGATAGCTGCAGAATGCAACTTTAGTGTCCCGCTCTTGTGCTTGTGTTGTCTTTGATTGTATTTTCCCGTTTTCCCTTTCTTTTTCTACTCGTTGCATTTCTACTTTATGATAATATGATATTTTTTGTTAGGAAATGTAAATTTCAAGCTACGCCTTTCTAGATTTCATTCGCAATACAGCAAGCAATAACAATAGTCTTGATTGTACACTATTACTGCATTGCCGTATACCATATAATATAATATTTCTCGTTTATTAATATTTTGATGGGAATGACTTTGTAAAAACGAAAAGCTCTGTAAATTTTTATTTGCTGTTATTGTGGAAATAAATAAAATGGAACAAAGTGTAATAAATTGCTCTTTATGATATTAATTCAAATGATTACCTATTATCATATGTCAAGCAATGAATTTAAATATGTATATATAAACAGACGTTTAGAGAATAGTGATTGTAAAAGAGGTTGCCAACATCGAGATAAATCGTTTTTATAGCGCTTCTAACTCAAGAATGTGGTGCTTGTGCAAAATTTTGTTTATCACCTTTTTATATTGCTTATGGATGCGCTTCGTAGATTTTACCTGTCATAATAGGATCGATGATTTATGAACAAAATGTATTTATTTTGGTCTCACTATATTGTTAATACAAAACATTCACGAAACCTCAGACTGTTGATGAATATGACACAAAAACAGACCTGTTAGTAACTGAATAAATTGTAATTTAATATCTGTCGAAGGGATGTAAAACAAACATTACCAGTATATTCTTTAATTCATTGTTGTGTTCTATCAATTCCATTAAAATTAGGAAATCTCCTAGGTACTTCATTCATTGTTTCAGTTTCAGTTTTTCAGGAAGACGAGGGCAATATAGTCTTCCGAGCACATATGCCCCGGTTAAATCCTATAGAAATGTACTGTAAGTATCAAGTATGACAAAGAATGTGATCTAAATTGGGCCCTTAATTTAAGACAAAATTATTCAACTACATGTGCATGTATACTTTATACAGCTTCAAACCAGAAAAAAATGGCCATGCCATAAATGACCGTATCGATAGTGCGTAGTGTTGTCATTGTTCCAATTTTAAAAACCGGCTACTCCAGTTACAAAGAGAGTCTCGGTTTTTCCCGAACATCGTACATTTTGAAAAGCCCGTTGACCTCATAACGCGTTTTTAGTGCGCAGTGCACAAATGTTCAAGTTGCAGATTATTTCATTAAAGAGAAGGTTCATTGATTTAAAAAACTAACTTTAATGTCATTATTGCGAGGTGACACTTTGATTGGCCAAGGTTATCAAAAACCAATGCTTGGAAACATTCTAAGTAATGATTATTAACAATTACAAAATGCTTAGATACTTCCCCGACATAGCACCTGAAGAGCTCCCCGGTCGTTGCTGAGATATGACGTCACCTGTTGAACATGATGTGCACAAGCAGACGATGTCCCATGACATCTCACATAATTTCAGTGCCTGTTTTGTCATCTTTTCTTCAGTTATTTCTCTTCAATACCCTCAGGCGAAATGTTTAATATATTGCCTCACTCTAAACCCCGTGCATTTTGATGAAAAATGCAAGGATTATTTTTTAAAAAAGGAAACCGTCGCTTGTAAACAAAATAAGACGCCATTATTGTATTTTCAGGCATGTTCGGCGTTTCAAGGGGGAACAAATGACGTCCATTTCCTTTATTTCGGCGGTTTTTTAATTTGAAAGTGTGGTTTCTTTGATTGTTCATTAACCCCTATCCTGTTTATTTACAAACAAAAAATTTAGTTATTAGAATGGGGGTCATATTCCTTTTTGAATGGTGTAAAATTCCATCACATTTATATACACTAAACTCATTATATTTTTAGAAATAAAAGCATTGCAATTATATTCATGCTTTATGGGATGTCGTCTGCTTGGGCAGGGTTGGTTCATATTGTGACGGCATTAAAACATTGTTCTTTTTCCTGCGAATCTCTCGCATATCCCAGATGCTATGGAGGTTGTTTTATTTGTATTTTTATAAACCACCCGATATGTAGTTGACCTAAAACTTACATGATGGCCATCTGTTAGCTTACCAGTTTCTAGTTATACGCTATTTGCCATAATTATTTGTGATTTTCTATGAACCCGCACTTTAAGGCTAACGTGTCATCCTGGTTCCTCCAATTCTTTCAGCACGTCTATCAGCTTAGAAACAGATGTGATTAGAAGTGAAACATCAGTTCAACACGGAATACAACAGGTAAGCTGCAAGCACTAATGCTTCACTGATGTATTTAGAACTGAAAGGCGAGTCTAATTGCACATCAAAACGAGTAGCGAGTACGCAGTACAAAATATTTAAAAAAAGCCAATAATTGACTTTTGGTAAATTCAAAGCGTTACGGAAAAATATGTCAAGATAATATTCTTTTTTCAATTAATATTTTATATACGATGACATTTTAAAAAGATTAATGATATGTTATAATAACTAGGTAGTCCCTACTTTCACAACATATAGCTTTCCTGTCAACCATTCATCGAATTCAAAAATACACAATTGTATATAGCTGTGTTTTAGAAAGACATAGAAGGTAATTATTTGATAATTAAAGCTAATTGAACTTAGTTTAAACTTTAACATTTTACAAATTTGATAAATGATTAGGAAGGAAACTCAACTGTTGTGAAAGTTATTTATACTAGAATATAACTTGTGCATATGTAATTCCTTAACATTTAAAATTTGCCTTTCATTTGATTGGACATACTTCTATTACTAATGATAATGATTATAAACCTCTCTTTGATATGCCACATAAATCTAGTCATCTGAATTCAGAAACTGAATTCAGACAAGGATTAAGAGTCGAGACCGGTAAAATGAATCGTCTTCTTTCTATAATAATATGATGAAACGTGAAAGTTTCTGCGCTTCGCGCGGGATGGGCGAAAATCAATTCAGATAAGGATTAAAGGTTCCGCGCTTTGCGCGGAAGGGGGGAAACTACATTCAGACAAGGATTAAGAATAGAGAACGGTACAACGATTCGTCTTCTTTCCCTTATAATTTAAAGGGATCCGGTAACTTTGTCTCAGATTCTGAAACAAAATTCTGGATTTAGCTCATGATGCAATGATAATTATAAACCTTTAGGTCAGTCAGGAACCCCATGACTTTTACAAGCCGATCGCCTGTCTGATTATCAAGATATTTATGATTGAAATTACAAATTTTGAAAACCGTTCGCCTGACGGTTTTCATAACACTACAGTCTATTGGGGGAAACGAGTATGGTAAAACCGGTCACTCAAAGATTGTTACTTTTTTGAGGCACTTCTTGATCACTTTGAAGCGCGATTTTTTTAGGGCTTCAATATTACACCATATCACAGACACTGATAACACGTAGGGCCGTGTATCTCAGATTTAACATTGTTAAACGATCCCTTTAAAGTGCAGATTCATAGAAAATCACAAATATGGCAAATAGTGTATTACTAGAAACTGGTAAGCTAACAGATGGCCATCGTGCAAGTTTTAGTTCAACTACATATCGGGTGATTTATAAAAATACAAATAAAACAACCTCTATAGCATCTGGGATATGCGAGAGATTCGCCGGAAAAATAACGATGTTTTAATGCCGTCACAATATGAACCAACCCTGCCCAAGCAGACGACACCCCATAAAGAATGAACATAATTGCAATGCTTTTATTTCTCAAATTATAATGAGTTTAGTGTATATAAATGTGATGGAATTTTACATCATTCAAAAAGGGATATGACCCCCATTCTGAAAACTAAATTCTTTTGTTTGTAAATACACAGGATAGGGGGTAATGAACAATCAAAGAAACCACACTTTCAAATTAAAAAACCTCCGGAATGATAGCATGGACGTCATTTGTTCCCTCTTGAAACGCCGAACATGCCGCGGTGTATGCAGCTGAAAATACAATGGCGTCCTATTTTGTTTACAAGCGACAGATTCCTTCTCCTTCTTTTTTCCTTGCATTTGTCATCCAAATAATACCATGCACGGGGTTTAGAGTGAGGCAATAGATTAAACATTTCGCCTGAGGGTATTGAAGTAAGAGAAATAACTGAAGAAAAGATGACAAAACAGGCAGTGAAATTGTGTGAGATGTCATGGGACATCGTCTGCTTGTGCACATCATGTTCAACATGTGACGTCATATCTCAGCAGCGACCGGAGAGCTTTTCAGGTGCTATGTCGGGGCTGTATCTAAGCGTTTTGTAATTGTTAATAATCATTACTTTGAATGTTGTCTAAGCATTGGCTTTTGATAACCTTGGCCAATCAAAGTGTCACCTTTGCAATAATGACATTAAAGTTAGTTTTTTAAATCAATGAATCTTCTCTTTAATGAAACGTGAAAGCTTCCGCGCTTTGCGCGGGATGGACGAAAATGTTGAAGGTTGCCTTAAAGAAAGCGTTCAGGATATCCGCTTTCTCTTTTCTGTGGTGAGGTAGCACAATTCTTGTCTCCCGACTGTAGTATATCTCCAGAATTCTTTTGGATTTGTCTCACATTCTTTGCAAGATCCCTCTCAAAGTTACTGCGCAGCTCTTCTGTGAACCATTGGAGTGTATTTTCCAGTCTATATCTACTAGCTCTTGATATGTCTGCTGATTGCCTTGGTAGTTTGGGCTTGCTGCCAAGCACAATGCTTATGTGCTTGCAGTTTGACCCATTGTTTGTTCATCCAACGGTGTTTGTTTTCTGTCGTCGCATAGCAGGACGCAAACAGCATTGTATGAAAGAACGACCAGGCCTGTTCAGTATTCTTCATAGTCTATTCCCACTGGACTTCCTCAAACTCCTCACAAATGTTATCATATCGTCCAATGTTGTATTGAAACTTTGGAGGTCGTCTGTCTGCTTCTGGAGCCGATAAGGTGATAATGAAACAAATTCCAAAGTGGTCACCCAGCCCCAGTGGTGGCAACGAACACATTTCATCAATCAAGTACTCATTATCTGAAAACACTCAATCCAGGGTGCTATCTCTGTCCTTCCATTTGTCTTGTGGAAAAACTGACTTGTTGGTGTTTGAAACAGTCGGCTACAGTTTCTTTGAACTCTTGATGTACATCAGTTCTTTCAGCATGGGACCCCTAATTATTGTGAGGATAATTTAGTCTCCGGTAATCAGGAAATAACCTCAAGCATCAGATTGCGTAGCTGAAGGTGGTTATTGATAGAAGGACTACTTTCTATGCATCCAGCGAGTAGTTTATTTGAATTTCAGCAAGTCGCAGTGTGATCCACACAGACTCATCAAAATTTGTTTGAATGTCACAGTCATGTACAAGAAAACCTACTCTTATCATCACTAGCATCAGATTCATTACAACTCCTAAGGTCTTCACTGCTGCTATAAACTGTTGAAGGGTTTAGTCACAGTTCGTGAGGACTGTTATTCTCTGTGGACTGCTGCGACTTCAAATCAGGATGGGCTTTACTTTCAGGTTTGGGGCTATGAGGCCTGCTTAGTGGTGCCTGATCATTCTGCTTCCCTGTTACAGGAGTACTGGCAAAGTTTTACGATCTCTCTGCCTTTCGTGTTCAGCTGAGACTCAAGATCAAGAATTCTCCTTTCATTTTGCTCAACTCTCACGAGCAGTTTGTCAAAATGATCTGAGATCAAATGTGCCACAATGTTGCTAACGTGATCAGTGTATTTTTTGTCGTGGAGTATGCCGTCAATGGTATCTTGTACCGAATTGCCACTTATGGTGGTTGGTGTTACCGTTTTGTACAAGTTCTGGGTTGACTATGCACATTATCAATTCAAACTCAGTCGAGTTAAACGCCTACTTGTTGTTTTTTATAGCCAGGCAGTCAAATGCATACAATAAGTACTCACTCTAGGGTATATTCAGATACTTCAGGATTACTATTCAAATTCACTTCCAAGTCATTAGGGACTTTTACATTTGTACGTCGACATAGTGGACTGCTACGTGTGACATCCTTTAAAGGCAATGTGACGTCATATAAAAGCACTGGCAGCGCCCGGCAGTGCCTTAAAAGGATGGCACACGTAGCAGTCCACTATGTCGGCGTGCAAATCTAAAAGTCCCTATCCATTCAAGTTCACTCACTGTGGCAAGGACAATTGAGCGTCCCTAGAAGCTTCCAAAATAGTTTCAATACACTCTGGTATTGTCAAACGTATTACGATTTTGTAGAATCGTCCACTTTGCTTGTCGTAATAGTCATTTAAAGCGATTTTTATAAATTCGGATAACTTCTACCAGCAAAACGTCAAGTACTGTCTTGTAGCTATGGCAACAATTTGTTCAAATAAACTTATCACGTTGTTGGCTTTGACCATGTTGATGACTTCTATCATGGGTAAGCTATGACATTATTGAATTACGAATGTAATGGCGGGCACTGAACTCCGCTAAAAGGTAGTGTTAGAGTTCAGTGGGCTGGGCGTTCGAATTCGTTGATTGCGTAATCTTCGGCGTGTGTTAGGTAGGGAATAGAGATCGCGAAATAGATGAACTAATACAAAATTGTATAAAGGCTAGAACCTAGACTATTATGAACCACGGCCACATCATATCTGCCGATGACGCCTTTCGACTTTTCGATGGAAGCTTTATTCTCTAAAGTCCGCGTTACATAAGCATTGTAAATAAGTTACGGTGTAAGCAGTCTCTAGTATTTCAATGGTGCAAACCTACATTTCCGTGTAAGTGTCACATAACAGCAACAATTGATATGATCCTCCCTTGTGACAGATTTTGGATACTGTGGCCGGGCCTAACACCTGGCGAGCAATAGGCCTAAACTTTACAAAATGGTTCCCTTCTCCTTTTTTCGTGTTTAAAATACTTTTGCAATGCGTTTTGCTATAGCTATGAATTGTACACAACAGGGTAAAGAAGATAGCGAATAATTAAACGGAAGAAGCATCTATATAGCCTTCTGCATGAGAGATTGAATCCAAGTAAACTTCTGTAAATAATCCAAAGGGTATCGCAATTAAAAATAGCTTCGGGATTATCTATTCAAGATCCTTGCTAAAGCTAGAGCCATTGATTAGGAAAGATTCGCTAACCTGGTTTGAGTTGGGCACAAAATGACACTCATTTGTTGGGCAAGCACAAAAGTAAAGGGTAACCATGTTGTGATCAAGTAAAACTATGTTGACTTGACTATGTGTATAGGTGACTCTGGTATTGGCGTGACTTAAGCAGTGTTATGCGGCAAGACATATTGGGTGTGTGCGCTGCACAATATGCTTATACTATTTTAAACATATTTCTTGTACGCAGTGTACGAAAAGGAGCATAAATATAGTAGTTTCATCAAAAGAATCACGCTTAAACTTACAAAAAAACATACACAAACAAAATTACTGACCCTGGCTTTGATAATAACAAAAATGAGGCTGTGCTGGTGCTCCTTGATTACACTGCTGCGTTTGACTCTATTGACCATACAACTATGATTGATCGTTTCCTGTGAGGCTATGGCATCAAGGGGTGTGCTCTGAAGTGGCTTGATTCGTACCTGGATACTCGCAAACAGCACATCGTTGTGAATGACTCTATTTCCAGACCATTTCCCCTGCCCTGGGGTGTTCCTCAAAGGTCTGTCCTAGGACCACTGGAGTTCATCCTGTATACTGGTCCGTTGAGTGCGGTCATCTCTTCCCATCGGGACATTCATCATGTCATGTACGCCGACGACACCCAGTTGTATGTGACCATGACATCCAAAGATCACGTAGGCTCTATGCATAAACTGAGCGAGTGCGTCTCCGATGTCATGTCCTGGTCTTCTTCGAATAAACTCAAGTTAAATCTAAGACTGAGGTACTACACATACAGGGGCGTCGCCAAAGGAGGGGTGTGGGGGGGTGCGACACCCCCCCCCCCCCCCCCCCCGCCCCACCTGTCAGGATATTGTCGGTAAAATTGCGCTGCCGTCGGGAAAAAAAGAGAAAAGGGGGAGGGAAAAAAGGAGAGGGAAAGGGAAAGAAAAGTAAAAAGAAAAGGAAAAGAAAAGGAAAAGAAAAGAAAGAAAGGAAAAGAAAGAAAAGGAAGGAAAGAAGGGAAAAGAAAGGAAAGAAAAGAGAAGAAAAAAAGGGAGGGAGGAGAGGAAAGAAAGGAAAAGAAAGAAAAGAAAGAAAAGGAAAAAAAGAAGAAAAAAGAGAGAAAAGTGAAACAAAAGAAACGGGGGATGAAAGAGAGGAGAGAGAGGGGAGGTAAGAGCCTGAGAGAGGAGGAGTGGGTGTAAAAGAGAGAGGGGGGTTGTTGGGTTGAGTCGTCTCGCCGAGGGAGCAAAAAAGACACGGGTAAATATGTTGCTGTGTCGGGGACAGCTGTGTCGGTATTCTTGCTCAATCCTCGTGTAGGCCTACTATATCAATGCATAAGTTTGAAGTCGGTGAGCTGTATATTGTCGGTCGGCCGACAAGTTTTTTCCCCTTCGAACTGTGACTGTTTATCCGCTGTGACGACTTCGAGAGTGACTACAATTACAATACTTGTATTTTCTCGAAGTTTCACTTTCCTATAATATCAGCTAAAGAAATCAGAGGTTTAAAATTTTCGGGGAAACTAAATTCAAACAAGGATTAAGAGTCAACAACGGTACGACAAATCGTCTAACTTCCTCTATAATTGGATGAAACGCCAAAAATTCCGCGCTTCGCGCGGGAGGGGAAAACTTCATTTAGACGAGTCGAAAACAGTACAACGAATCATCTGCTTTCTCTAATAATTTAAGGAAACGTCATAGCTTCCGCGCTTCGCGCGAGAGGGAGAAACTGAATTAAGATAAATAGAGCTTATTAAGAGTCTAGAACGGTGCAACGAATCGTCTTCTTTCTCTAATAATTTAATGAAACGTCAAAGCTTCCGCGCTTCGCAGTAAAGGGGGAAAATGAATTCAGACAAATAGGGCTTATTAAGAGTCGAAAACGGTACAACGAATCATCTGCTTTCTCTAATAATTTAAGGAAACCTCAGAGCTTCCGCGCTTCGCGCGAGAGGGGAAACTGAATTCAGATAAATAGGGATAAATAAGAGTCGAAAACGGTGCAACGAATCGTCTTCTTTCTCTAATAATTTTATGAAACGTCAAAACTTCCGCGCTTCGCGCGGGAGGGGGAAACTTCATTCAGACAAGGATAAAGAGACGAGCACGGTACAACGAATCGTCTTCTTTCTCTAATAATTTAATGAAACGTCAAAACTTCCGCGCTTCGCGCGGGAGGGAGAAACTTCATTCAGACAAGGATTAAGAGACGAGCACGGTTCAACGAATCGTCTACTTTCTCTAATAATTTAATGAAACGTCAAAACTTCCGCGCTTCGCGCGGGAGAACTGAATCAGATAAGGATTAAGAGTCAAGAACAGTACAACGAATCGTCTTCTTTTCCTAATAATTCAACGGAACGTCTAAGCTTCCGCGCTTCGCGCGGGAGGCCTATCATCCACACCCCCTAATGAGCGCGCAAAAGTGATTCGCTTACTCACCATCGCCCCTCCCTAAAATAAGATCCTGGCTCCGCGCCTGTATTAAAATATATAGCTATGATGCTGACTAAGTTGACGAAATAATTCGTATATTTTATGTCGTCGAGGAAAATGACCATTTGCGCATACGCATGTACTATAGATAATCCATAGGAAAAACAATTTAGCCTTCGGCCCCGGGTTTATATCGCTAAATTTGTAGATATTGGGACATTTAATTTTGTCGGTAATTGGTGGCTAGTTTTGTCGGTAATCGTTGGCCTCTACACCCCCCCCCCCCCCCCCCCCCCCCCACTGAAAAAGGTCTAGCGACGCCCCTGCTCGCAGTTTAGAAGTTCTTGCAGTCCGCCGTGCTTGGATGCTGCTGGCGTTGAAATCGTACCTTTAAAAGTAGTTGGTAACCTCGGCGTCACTGTTGATAATGTATTGAATATGAAACAACATATCAGGAATACTTGTCGGACGGCTGCCTTTGGTATCTCCAGGTTTAGTAAAATTCGAAAATATTTGGACAGACAGTCTACAGAACGATTGATCCACGCTTTTGTGACTTCCCATTTAGATTATTGTAACGGATTGTACTTTGGCTAACCAGATTCCACAATTTCTCCACTCCAACGTATTCAGAACATGGCAGCCCGTCTCATTACCAAAACCAGAAAATATGAACACATAACTCCTATTCTTAGATCTCTTCATTGGCTACCTATTTTAACTCGCATTCAATTTAAGATTCTTTTGTTGGTATTCAAAATTAAACATGGTTATGCTCCATCATATTTAAACGACCTTCTCAAACCTATTGTTCCATCACGTTCATTACGGTCAACTACACATGCTAATTTCCAATACGCCCCTGGTCCCCGAACCAATACCCGTTACGGAGATCGTACTTTTGCCATTGCAGCCCCTAAATTATGGAAAAGTTTACCAATTATTATTCGTCAATCCCCATCTGTAGAGTCTTTTAAAGCAAGTTTGAAGTATTTTTTGTTTACCGGTAATAGGAATTTATAGGGCAGTTTTAATTATCTGTAATGTTATTATTAGAATGATGTATTATTATTGCTGTATGTTTATTTTATGTTGTACCTAATTACTTGTATGTTAAGCGCTTAGAAACATTGTATTAAGCGCTTTATAAATGTAATTTATTATTATTAATAATAATAATAATAGCTAGTTCTTATATAGCGCTTTTCAGGACCGAAGGCCCTCTCAAAGCGCTTTACAGATATATATATTATTACCCCGATGAAAGAGTGCCGTTACGGCTCAATACCTGGAATCAAAATACGGTTCACGAATATTATCTACCGCGAAAACTAATTCTCTTTCGTTATCATGATTGCTAATGCACAATTATTACCCTGGGTATTTGCATTTCATTAAAGCACACATCCAAGTATACACACTCACTGATCAAAGGGCAGTGTGTCTCTGAGTCACAGATCTGCAACGGTCGGAGATTCGTCGCCATAGGATCAACATTTCTAGGTGTAACTAAGCGCATTGTATTGAAGGTAAGATATAGAACAGTACTTCTTATTAAGGAAAAGATCGAGTTATGATAAAGATGGCTGGTACCTGAAAAGCTATTGAAGTGCACTCATATTTGAAATTTGACAAGGACTAGCTCAACCATTTTGACCAATGTCGAATGTGTGTGTTGTTTCACATACATAATTCTGTATGTAGTCTCACATACCTAGTTATGTATGTTATCTCTCATGCCCAATTCTGTATGCGATCTCACATGCCTAATTATGTATGTAATCTCTCAAATCTAATTGCCAATGCAATCTGTCACAATTAATTATGTAATATCATATTCCTAATTATGTATGTAATCTCACATACCTAATTCTGTACGACATCTCTTATACCTCTGTATAAAATCTCTCAAATCTAATTGTGTGTGTAATCTCTCATACCTAATTATGAATGGAAACTCTCGTACCTTATTCTGTATGTTTTCTCCCATACACAAATTATGTGTGTATTTCCACACACCAAATTCTGTATCTACTCTCACATACCTCATTCTGTTTGTAATCTCTCAAAGAACATCTCAAGAACACGTAGTAGGCCCACACATCAATTACCGTGTCCTACATAATCTTTATAATGACACCAAAGATATTTATCCTCACATAAATTATTGGTGGGTTGTGCTTTGTGCTAAACTGTTATGTATTAAAAGGGTTGTAATGGAGCTAACCAAGACAAATAACGGGTAATTTTGTAAACATATTATATTGAACAAAGAAATATACCCCCACATTAATTATTGATGGATTGTGCTTTGTTCTAAACCGTTATGAGTTGTAAGGGTTGTAATGGAGCTAACCAAAACTAGAAAGGGTAATTTTGTAAAGACACTGTGTGTAAAAATTGAGTACCCTCACATCAATTATTGGTGCCTTGTGTTTACTGCTTTCTTATTTTGTGTTAAAAGGGTCCTATTGTAGGTTACTAAGACCAGAAACGGATAATTTTTTGAAGACATTGTTTTGACCAAAGTAATTTACTCTAACATTTTAATTTGGTTCTTAAGTTTTGTTCTAAAGTGTCTAAACTGTTAAAAGGATTGTAATGTAGGTAACCAAGACCAAGACCAAAAGCGGGTAATTTGGTAAAGATATTGCGTTGAACAAAGCAAATTATTCTGTGTCAAAAGGGTTGTAATTTAGCTTACTAACACTAAAAAAGGTATGTTAACAAAAAAAAAGAATTAGCGATATAAAAAGCAATTTGCGCTCAAATCACTTAAAGACCCAGTCCACTCCAAAAATAATTTGCTTTTAATAGATGCAGAAAGACAAGAAAAACAAAGGGAAACAAATTTGAGTAAAATCGGATAACTAATAAGGAAGTTATGCATTTTTGAAAAAGTATCTAAAACTGTGGAACATTGGAAATCACTACACAAATTGCCAATTTGGTTATCAGTTTGTGACGTCATGTCCTCACTATTTATCAATTTTGCTATATATATTTGTAATCCAATTAATTTCCCTTTATATCCCCCAAAACTTGATTTCCCTATGCCTTTGCCCAGGTTATATGATTTGTATCATATTGCGTGCATGACATTTCACAGAATCTTTAATGAACTTTGACATTTCAAAAAAACTTTAATGAACTATTTTCTCAGTATTGTATATTCATATTTATAGATTTTTACATAAATAGCTTATCAAAATTCACATTTTCATGATTTAACTAAACTAAAATTACTCTGTATTTGTGCACCCACACAAAAGCATATTACTATCAATATAACTTGGATGCTGGTGTGAAGAAATACGATTCTTAGGGGGGGGTTAGAAATTTATATTATCAATATAAAGAAAACAATTAGTGGATAGGGAGGCAATGATGTCACAGAGGCAATGACGTCACAGACTCATGACTGAGATGCCAATTTGTCTTGTGATTTTCAAATTTCTTCATGTCATTAATAGTTCATAACTTTCTTATTAGTTATCCGATTTTGCTCGAACTTCTTTTGATTGGTTTTCAGCAAGAATGAGAATATTTCCACTCAATGTGATCATTCAAGAACACCGATTGTCCCATCCTACGCAATCTTTATAATAACACCAAACCAATTTATCCTCACATCAGTTATTGGTGTCTTGAGTTTTGGGTTATGTTCTGTGTTAAGAGGGTTGTAATGGAGCTAACCCACACAAGATACTGGTAATTTGTAAAGATATTGCCTTGAGTTAAGCAATTTACCCTCACATCAAGTGTCGGTGACTTGTGTTTTGTGCTAAATTGTTCTGTGTTAAAAGGGTTGTGATGGTGCTTACCGACACCAGAAACGGGTAATTTTGTAAAGACATTACGTTGAACAAAGTAATGTTCTCTTACATCAATTGTTGGCGTCCTGTGTTCTCTGCATAATTCTTCTCTTAGCAAACGAGCGACCTTGGAGAGAGGCGAGGAAAGCAACTGACCAGCGAAATGCCTAAACATTACAAAATTATTCCATATGCATTGTTTGTGTTTAAATTTGTTTTGTAATACGTTTTACCATTGATATAAATATTAAACATGGTAAAGAAGATGGTAAAGATTCAAGTAACCTTTTGCATTAAATATCTCACGTATCGAAAATTCTTTCTGTAAATAATCCAAAGAGTATTGCAATAAATATACCGAATTATTTCTTCAAGGTCCTTGCTAGGGCAAGAGCCATTGTCGAAATTATGTGTATTCTTACATATCTACTTCTGTGTGTAATCTCACATCCCCAATTCTGTGTGTAATCCATACCTAATATTGTGTGTAATCTCTCATATGTAATTTTGTGTGTAATCTCACATAACTAATATTTTGTGTAGTCTAACATGCTTTATTATGTGTGTACAGCATGTGATCTTCAGCAAGAATAAGTCTATTTCCTCTCACTTTGATCATTTAAGAACTCATAGTACACACCGATTCTCATGTTCTACGGAATCTACCTTTCCCAATTGATTCCAGGTGATTTTGCAACAATATGATCACATGACCAGTGCTCATCTATCTAAACTTACTTTTCTCATCCAACAAGTTTAGGTTGTCGTTGCTCTCCATAAATATAGTTGACAGTAAAATGGTATTGCCTGCATGGAAGGTAAATATCTGTATAATTTTGATAAAAACATATCAAGAAAATTATGGTCTATTTTTCAATGAGGTTTCTTTTATACGTGACCCGAAATCGATCTTATTTATTCATTTAAACAATTTTTAAACTGACCTTGGTGGAAGTTTAAACTATTTTTCCCTGTTCTTTTATATACATGTATCTAGAATGGCGGGTACAGAGAGGGAACGTTTCGATGATATTTTGAGAGCAGCTGCCAAAAGAACAAAGCAAGATACAGAAATAGATGATCTCGGAAGGGAACTAGACATTCCTTCATATGATATTCAAAGTGCTCAGAAAAGGAACAATCAAGATCATTCACATATGGGGTCGTTAGAATTGCTGAGAGACTGGGTAAAAGGACAAACATCATCAACAATGAGACAGACTTTGAAAGATGCCTTGAAAAAAATACCACGGGAAGACATACTTAGCGTGTGTTTTCCCGAGGTTGTCGCTGGTTAGTACAAAGTACTTATATACAAATAAATCGAATTTCTGGAGCCAGGAGGGCGTCAATTCATATACTTTAACCCAAGTTTAACGCCCTTCTGGCTCTAAATAGACGTAAAACGATTCAATTGTAACACTTTGCCCTATAATTATCGCCCAACCTATTGACTGAGCACAGGTTGCAATCAAATTTCCCGTCGAATTTTCTTACACACACGACAGCGGGAAATAGAAATGAAAAATAAAATAGACCATCTCCGTTTTGTTGTTAGTGTGGAGATGGGAGTGCTAAGTGCTTAGTGCAATTTGTTAATTTCTCTTGAATGCTCCCTATTTTTTCGTAATTCCAATGCTGATATATGTTTCCATTTGTATTAATTCAATTCAATATTTGATTTCTTCGCAACCAGCAATCTCCCAATATCTTTAAAAATATATCAAAAACTCACTTCTTCTGTTAATAACGTAATTGTAAAGCGCATATGAACATTCATGGAAAAAACAATAACATATTACTATCATTATTTTTATTTGTATTATTACTATGATTTGTATATAGATACTGTGACCGCACCTACCGGAAGAAATCCATCGCGTACCTTTAGAATGCAAACGGACAGGAGAGGTGGTAAATAATGTAATATTTCTTTTTCCAGTAGATGAAAAAAAAAGGATCTTGAATTGAGCACAATTACTGTTGAATTATACAATATACCCATGTACATTTCACACACAAACACACACACACACACAAACATACATATATATATATATATATATATATATATAGGCGTGAAGAAAATGGTCTAGGAACGTGAGACGTAGCTGTACTTTACAAGTTTATTACGAGCTTTCGGCTTGTGAGGCCTTCTTCAGGTTCTGAAGTACAAACACATACAAAAACAAATACATTGTATAAACAAATATACACGGCATACAAACTTAATATCACTCAATAATAGTCAGGCATCATGAACATAGCGAAAAATTAGTACGAGAAATACTTTCGGAATAAACTTAGAAATGATTATGCAAATTCAAGGTGTTTTACCTTGCTTGTGTGTTGGGCTGTCGGTGTGTTTATTCAGTTGATGTGAGATATGTGAACGTGTTATAAGGGCTGTGCGGTCAAGTGTGGATTACTGACCTGTGACACGGATGTTACTGATCTATTATCATGACACAGCCGGTGTCATGACCTGTGTCTAGGGAGGGGAAAGGGAGGAGGACAGAAGGCTTTATTCAAATGCATTGGAGTGTACGCAGTTCGATTGGTTGCAGTATATTGACTCTACATTGTATAACAAATGCAAGGACAAAACGTGAGAATCAAAGACTAAAAATTAAATTAAAATTAAATTAAGATCGAATATCTGTGTTTAGGCAGTTTTTTTATCATGTGATCAAAAGTTTGTGTTAATTGCCCTATTGGTCAACATTGATCCCATCTGGGTGTAGGGTTTTAAGTTTTGATATCCAAAATGATTCTCTGTTGAGGATTGAGTGGCGTGATTTGTTGTGGATTAATTTGATTCCGTTCCTAGACCGTTTTCTTCACGCCTACATATTCTGGAACACCCGTTGTCATGTCAGAGTTGAGAATTCTCGCACTTTGATATATATACTCATTCAAACAATTTAAATATATAGTTTTGAAAGGTTCAACTTTATAGTTAGTGTATATATATATATATATATAATATATGTGTTTGTGTGATTATATACATTATAATAGAGTTCCGGAAATAAAAGCGGGCATGAGTGACAATGACTGATAAAGTGAGCATCTTCATCTATTTCACAAGACATAACTAGAGAAAGTTCTCTTTGAACGTGCCTAGCTTAATAATCAATGGGTGGTACGATCCTGGAATCTGGTTGATAACTAACAGATACATTTTTTTCTTGGGCGTCTCTTGAGATATCAATAACAATATCCCGCATTGAAAAATTGCACACTACAGAATGAAGTCATTTGAAACCAAAGTTAGAAATACCAGTACCCTAAACATTACTTTCATGATTAGTTTGAACTGAATTCAATTATTTATTTTAGTTATCATTATTGAAAGATAACAATTTTTTTCCTTTAATCCGAGAGCATTATAAAGGTAAAATGTCCCTTTTGTATATTTCTTGGGGGGATCTGTGTCCAGGCGCGGATCCACGGGCTCAATTCTTCCGGCCCGGCTATGGCAAGCCCATTGTGAAAAAACTAGATAAACTCTGTTTTTCTCAGATAAACTCAGTTTATCAACAGATAAACACAGTTTATCAGAAAAACTCAGTTTATCAGTTGATAAACTCAGTTTATCAATTGATAAACTCAGTTTATCAAGAAAAACTCAGTTTATCAATGATAAACTCAGTTTATCAACAGATAAACAGAGTTTATCAGATAAACAGAGTTTATCAGTTGATAAACTCAGTTTATCAGAAAAACTCAGTTTATCAGTTGATAAACTGAGTTTATCATTGATAAACACAGTTTTTCTGATAAACTGAGTTTATCTAGTTTTTACACAATGGGCTTGCCATAGCTGGGCCGGTAGAATTGGGCCCGTGGATCCGCGCCTGGCACCTTCCCGAAAACATATCCCATCAATCATTCCTACATTTTGTTTCTCTGATGAACTCCCATACATTTTCTTTCTGACAAAGTTGGTCCTGACACTTTCTACAATGTTTTGTTGCTTTTAGCACCAAAGACATCCAATATTGCTATTAATATCATCTAAATTGGAAGTAAATGTAGTATAATTATGATGATGATGGTGTTGAAGATGATTATTATGATAATTATTGTAATTATTTTTGTTTGTATCATCATTATTGTTGTTGCTGTTATTATTAGTAATATTATCATTACCAATATATCATTATCATCATTACAATAATTTCATCATCAGTATTACGATTCACATTACTTTCATTACATCATTCCCCCTAGATAAATGGCAGAACTGTAAAGTTAGGCAAGCTACATCGAGCCCTGACGAATCTGATCGTGAGATGGTATGATTTCATAAAGTATCAAATACCTTCGTAATACCGCCCGACCACGGGCGTAAATCACCCCCACACTAAACTAATGCATCCAAACACACAATTTTGAGGGAAAGGGTGGTCTTTACAAGTCTTCCACCACACTTTTCAGGGAAAGAAGTTCCAAACTCGAAAACGTTAGTGTGTGTGATTGTGTGTGGATGGGTGTGTTCGTTTAATATTCGTCCGCTTGTACGTGTGTTTGTGCGTGTGCGAGAAATATCGGTGCCTGATTGCATTGCTATTACATCCCCCTTCCACACACACATACACACCTCGAAAACACATACAAACGGAGAAACAATCAAACGACCTAACATAAAAATATAAGCCAATCGAGGTAACAAGGAATCCGTAATACCGCCAAATAAATTAAAATATAGACTCTAAACCGAGAGAGTTTGGGCTATTAGACCCTAATTACACCTGACTGACAAGAGACCGATTTCGGGTTGCAGTTTGTTTGGCGGTGTTTGGAGTCCATGTGGAGCCGGCTTGGTGATGTGACTAGGATATTACGTGCCATGTAAATGCTCTTTCGGTCTATATGAAGTTGGTCCCATGTCGTTCTCTTCGGGCCAACTGGGGTATGACCCTGCTGTTTTGAAATATTAGAAACCAAGCCAGGCCATCAAGTAATGAAACAGACAATAATATGCTATAAGATAAAAGACTGGGCCCCTTACAGTACACATTTTCCATGAGAAGTCACCTTGGCTCTTCGGAATTAGAAATTGAAAACATCATAGCGTTCTTGTGTGTGGTTTTTGCTATTGTAGTTGCGATTGTTGTTGTTTTTGTAGTTGTTTTGTTAATGTATGTCTGCTTTAATTAGAATACAGCCCTCAAATTTATCATGACATTTTGGAAGATAAGATGTCTTACTGGAGCATTGGCCAAAATACCAAACAATGTGGAGAAAATGGAGCAACGAATTATTCATGTCATTAAAAAATATCATATGAAACTACAGCTGCCAGAGTTTTCTGTAGTTTTAACCATGAAATCGCAATTGAACATCTTGAAGTGCTTGGAAATCCATATCCCGGCTTTCATGGCTCCTGCCAGGTACCCATTTAGCATACCTGGGTGGAGAGTGGAAATGTTGCGTGCCGGAACTCAAATCCACTACGGTTGCACCCCACCCCCGACAAGTAGTGTAACCCAGATTCAGCGGCTAAGGTATATTGCAGCAGCAACAAATTTATATAATAATTTTCCTAATTAACCGATAAAGTGCATACAAGTGCACAATCATCCAAAACTGATTAATAACTTTCGATCTTGCATGATGTCTGTAGGGGTGTCGTAATCGAGTGGTTTAGACACTTGGTGGTTGTATTGGAATGTGTATGCTTGAAAATGGCACCTGGTTGGAATACTCCTCGGGAACAGAGCGTGTAAATTTTTATGTGCGGATTGGTAATTGCATCCAATGACCGGGGTAATAATAATAACAATGTAGCTCATTTAGAAACGTAGTATTTACAGCTATAAAAATGTGACTGATATAACGTGGATTAGCAGAAAGAGAATGCGTTTGTGGTACCTCACAATTATTAATCGTTCTATCATTTCAGTTTATGTCGATTCCATCAGGACATTGAAAGTTTATATTTCGAAATGTCGGTTAATACGTTCATTGAAACTTTCTCTTTGGAAATATATCACTCACTTTTTATTTTTGTATGTTTTATCCTGTACATTAGTATAACCCGGCTATCTTCGGTCATCCTCTTATTTTACTTCAGCAATACGTTATGTGGGAATCTGATAAGAAAGGAAACGCGCTCACCATAGGCAACGCAGACTTTCCGGGGCAAGGACAGCTCAAAGAATCCCATAGGCCTTGGGCAGCTATAGATGTATCAAATATGAAAGGGCTGTTGGAGAAACTCGGCTACGATTCAAAGGATACAAATATTCATAGAAACCTCTCAAAATCGGTATGTCAAAAGTTGTGACTTCTCATCAATAACAATAAATAAACGGAGTGTAACTTTTTAAGTTACACAAGCTACTACCTTATGTGGGTAGTTCTTGTACAATTTTTCGTAAAATATCGTACTACCTTGAACAAGCTTCGATCCTGATGCACTAGGCAAAACACTATGATAAACTGAAACGACCTTGAAAATATATTCAAATCTCAAAATCGGAAATTCAAATTCAATTCTGAAGGTTGTGGTAAAAGGCAACATAAGTTGAGTATACCCAAAACGATAAGGTAAAACACAGTATAATAATAAATAATAATATGGTTATTTATATAGCAATTTCCACGTACGACAGAAATTTGTGAGACATTAAAAAAATGTACTTGTATAAAGCAAGTAAATTCCATCATGTTTAGAATAATACATCCTCCCATCCATCTAAACTGTGATGATAACTAGTGCATATGTGCACACGCAAAAACTTTGCTCGAATCATTTACAAACGTTCAGCTACAGATATATTAATATATGTTAACCCTTACTGTACTGAGCACTGAGCACCTCGTGACTGGGGGGGGGGGGCTGGGAGCCCCCCCCCCCCCCCTCTATGATCTCGGCCGTCGAATGTCCGATGAACACGAACATTTGCATGTTTGTAGATATTTACGTAGGGAACAAAATGGTATAATTTTTCCTAATATGCACATTTTTGTCGTTAGAGCCTAATTAATTATGCAAAATGCTAATTTTATGCATTTTACAGAAAACTCTACATATTTGTCTGTAGACTTGTGAAGAATGTCGAAAATGTATTGAATAAATGTTTCATTCATCTCAAATTCAGGATTTTACATTATTTTTATAATATTTGAAAATGCATAGGTTTATTTGCATAAATTATGAATACGCATTCATGAATATCAAATCTGGAAATAAACAGGGAACTAGAATCATTACACAAATTGTCAGACTCCACTTTTTGAATGTTAATTGAAACTCATTATTCATATTAAAGTAGATATTCATTGATTTTAAAAACTAACTTTATTTTCATTATTGCAAAGTTGAAACTTTGATTCGACAAGGTTATCAAAATTCAATGCTTGGAAACATTCGAAGCATGGGCGTCAATCCTTACGTAATACCTATTGTTCAGGGGGTATGATCTCATCCCCCCTGAACAATAGGTATTACGTAAGGATTGACGCCCATGATTCGAAGTAATGATTATTATAAATTACAAAACGTTTAAATACAGCCCCGGCATAGCACCTAGAGAGCTCTCCGAACGCTGCTGAGATGTGTGAGATCACAGTATGGACATGACTTGCACAAGCAGACGATGTCCCATGACATCTCACACATTTTCAGTGCCTGTGTTTTCATCTTCTCTTGAGTTCTTTCTCTTACTTCACTACCGTCAAGCTAAATGTATAATCTATTGCCTCACTCTAAACCCCGTGCATGGTTTTAGTTTGATGACAAATGCAGCGATACAAAAATAAAGGAATCTGTCGCTTGTAAACAAAATAAGACGCCATTTTATATTCAGCTGCACACACCGGGGTATGTTCGGCGTTTCAAGAAGGAACAAATGCCGTCCTTAATATCATTCAGGGGGTTTTTCAATTTGAAAGTCTGGTTTCTTTGATTGTTAATTAATCCCTATCCTGTGAATTTACAAGCACAATATTTTAGTTATCAGAATCGGGTCATATCCCCTTTTGAAAGGTTTGACATGCCATTACATTTGTATACACTAAACTCATTATAATTTGACAAATAAAAGCTTTGCAATTATGTTCATTCTCTATGAGATGTCGTCTGCTTGGGCAATGTTGGTCCATACAGTGACGTCATTAAAACATCGTTATTTTTCCGGCGAATCTCTCGTATATCCCAGCTGCTATGGATGTGGTTGTATTTGTATTTTTATAAATCACCCGATATGTACTTGACCTAAAATTTGTCCGATGGCCATCTGTTAGCTTACCGAATTCTAGTGATACATTAGTTGACATATTTGAGATCTTCTTTGAATTTCACCTTAAAACTTCTTTTCTAACACAAAATAGTTATTTTGATGTAATTAATAATGATAATTTTTGCAAATTTGATGCGATTTTTAAATATTTATTTTCTTTTGTATTTTATTGTTTTTTAGTTCTTATTATATCAATTGTTTTATTTGTAATATATTCTTTTGTTCTGGAATACATCAAGTTACTTTGAGAAACATATAAAAGCAATTTGATATCAATTCATATCTCCCACTTAGGAAGAAATACATCTAAACCTGTATTCACATTTCTGTTGGTACATGAATATCTGCAATTATAGCAGATTTTTGATGACATGAGAATATTAATTGTTATGTAACACCTTACAGGTATATCCGATTTCGACGAAAACGGTATTAAAATGTGCGTAAGACTTGAGGGGGAAAGGTCATGAAATGACAATTCAAAATTCCAAGCGGTTGCGACGCAATCTCTAAAAATGTCGAGGGGGGCCTCCCAGCCCCCCCCCCCCCCCCCCCGTACAGTAAGGGTTAACACCTTCATAGTTCACTCTGTCAATAGAAGGATTTAATAGTGAAGGTATAAGTAAATTTGTGAGCTTTCTTATTATTTTTAATCCAAGTGGGGGAATATCAAGGCATCTTTTTTTTTTGGTAAAAAGAAGTGCTCGGAAAAAGCCCTCATATTTCAAATATGACTATAACAGTTTTAAAGCTTTTGGCTGAATTTCGAAGGTACATGTGTAGACCTAATTGCAGTTTCATATAACCGTATCTGTGTGCAGTGTTTTTGTGATTTTATGCAGATTTGATTCGATCTGACTGTTCCAAAACCTCATCATTGCATTTTATTATTATACAATTACCCAATCATTCGCAATAATATCTAGAAGTTTATTACACAATTAACCATTACCATACCGTACTAGGCGCAACTCAGCCTTTAGTACTTGTTCTAAAATTGGGTTTATATGTTCGTCCATGTTTAATAAAATATGGCCTTTGTCACATAAACAGGAAATGGAAACTGCTGTTCAACAGTTCACGCAACAACTAAAGACCGCTAACCCTAAACCCCAATCAGCAGTGGTGTATATATCTAGCCATGACAATGAAGAGGGTACTGAAGGAAGAGACAGAAGCATACTCCCAATTCTAGATTTGCTGACAGAGTTATCAGGAGTACTGCCTGGCAAACCAAAGGTTCTCATCATAGATGCATGCTTGGGAGGTATGGTATATTTAGGTTTTATGGAGCTATCTCTTGCAATAATTGCTCCTTGTCGATATAATACGGTTACCGAATTCCTAACTGCAACCCTGGAATACACAATATATCTATCTTAACCCTCACTATGAACATGACTGACAAAGAAAGCGGATAAAATATACAGTTCCTCAGGTAGACAAAGGAACATCCCTTCACTGCTATTATGTAAAAAGTGAATATGCATGTGACACCTGTTCTACACATTTGTACATAATAGCAGTGAAGGGATGTTCCTTTGTCTACCTGACGAACTGTATATTTTGTCCGCTTTCTTTGTCAGTTATGTTCATAGTGCTAGCCCTAACCCAAAGCCTAACCGAAAACCCAATTCCAACATTAACTCTAACACTATACATTTGACGAAACACAGCCTGGAGTAACTGTCGCGGGATTAAATGTTGGATCACCTTTACATATCAAGTACATGTAGCTTTGCCAGCTCTTGAATATCGGAGGGAGGGACACCTGACCCTGGCAGCCGGTGGGGGCGGGGGGTTGTTTCCTTAACTAAAAACTATTTTGTCGCAAATATGTAGAATATCTGCTAGGTCTGTAAAACTATATGAAAACATAAATGAAGTTCATCCAAATGGGCAAGCATGTTATTGAGCATTGATCCAATACTGCATTTCTCGAGCAAGCGAAGCGGGCGTTTTAAAACTGTTTTACAAAACGGGGAAAGAATAATACTCGGCCAATGTATTCAATGCTGACCATGTCTCTACAACGAGTTCTTATGAGGACCTAACACACTGAAACAAATGTCGGGTGAACTTATTTCAACATCGGGGTAATTATTTGTTCAACCATCCTTTAGGCAATGAAGGGCCTAACTTTGGCGAGTTTAGTTCTGTTTTTAGTACACGTTGACCATGATTGGACATACCATTTTCCCAAAGTTGGTTGGACACAGAATTTCACTTACATTCTAATTTTTACCGGAGTTATTTTCACAGTGCACCTTGCATTTTCTCTTATCTCATATACGCTTGACAAATACATGTACCCTTACCACTCCTCCAATTAAGAATATAATCATAAAGAATTCAGAATACTGTTTCTTTCTTTTATCCAAGGTGATAAAACAAGTCTCTTACCGGTCTCTATGTCCAGTTCTTCTTCAGGAGCACATTTCATGATACACTCCACTTCATATGGTATTTACACCTGTTTTGGATAGGTCATTTCCGTAATGTAATCAAATTCATAGCCAACGCCTTTGTTAACGAGCCTTGTTTTCTTACATATATGCTTTTACGTAATGTAATCAAATTTAATGAACAAATCTTTGTTAAGTGTCCCGATACAAATTATTTCATTCACCTGTTACGAATAATTGTATTTCAATAGTCAGAATGCGAATTTCCTTCGGTACATGTGTGCTAGGTGGGGCAAGCCATAATGTGTTGCGTACATAACAACAGTTAATGTATGCAATTCGCATTCTGACTTTTGAAATACACTTATTTGAAACAGGTGAATGAAATAACTTTTAACACGGCTATTAACCAAGATTTAGGCATTAAATTTCATTACAAAACGAGAGTCTGACCATGTTCGTAATGTTTTCATATGTAATACTTATACAGTGGCTACAATGTAAATTGTAAAATGCATGCATTACTTGTTGTTAGGTCTATTTATACGACGAGAGAGTTCTACATTACTTAATGTCACCCTCCCGCCTCTCATAATACAGGAATAATTAATCTCATTTTCACCAACGAACTACAAATGCGCATGTGCATACATCTACATAATTATGAGTATGTATATGATTAACAATAGTTAAGATTAATATCAGGTACGGCATTACATCAGTGAAGTAGTAGTAGTAGTAGTAGTAGTATTTATTTCCGTATAAAACATAATAACAATGAGATATGGTGGATTGCCCACATTCAGCTTACCTGACATGGGAAAGCTGGTAATGGCGAAAAAGTGGTGATGCCATATTTTGTAATACTAAGTGAAGCAAAATGACAACAACAAAAAAGCCAAAGCAACAAAAAACTAATTATTCTAAATACAAATACAGCTAAATCTTTCATTATGAAACCGTCCTGTTCAATAGAACGGTTTACTAACATATCAAATTTATGGATGTTTTTTCTTCTTCTGGGGACCTAGTGACGAGTTATTCATTAGCGTTTAATTAATGAATGAACTACAATTACTAGGAATCCAGTATGCATACATTACTATTGTTGTTAGTAGTAGTTTTATGGCGTTTATTCAGTACTGAATATATACGCCATCTCTTCGTTGTAATATAAGAAATTTCAATTGTCTGTTAAGAAAACTGATTTTTTTTTTTTTTTTTTTTTTTTTTTTGAAATGTTATTAATTAACCAGTATCGCAATTTATTAGGAGTCTCTAGATGGTTTTCAACTTCGTATTTCTGTTTTTTAAACGTTTAATCTGGTCAGCCCGGTTTTGGTTGCACGGAATCTAATGTAAGCAAGCGTGTTTTATACTCCACGGGAGGACCGGCGGTCAGTTAATTCGATCAATAATTGGAACAATAGCGCACAAGGCCTATTGGCCGACGCGCACGGTGCTCAACCAATCAGCAGGCAGAAGGCTCGGTTCTCCTGCTGGGCGGAAACAATAGCGTGCTAAACCACTCAACGGTCCGCTGGCTCGACCCGCCTGCTGATTGGAATCGACCGGTGCTGGACGCCTGGACGGGAAGTGTCATGGAGGCGCGGCGTATCGAACGCATCCAAAATTCGGGGATATCTATCCCGTTGTCTCTGTGGGATTGAAACGGATATTGATAGCTTCTTTTACCCTCTGTGTGTCCCAATGCCGTTCTTGTGAAAGGTCCCAGTCTGGCTGATGCTGGTTACGACCAAGTTGTCAGTTCGGCGGAGCCTGACGTTCCTCTTATGCTCAATGATTCTTTCTTTAATCGGACGGGCAGTTTCACCGATGTAGGATCTATCACATCCTTTGCAAGGGATGTTGTACACAATGCCGTCCCGTCTGTGTGGAGGAATTTGATCCTTTGGGGCGTGTTAGTTGTTGACGTAGGGTGGTATCTGATCTGAAAACCGTTCGGATGCCATGGCTCTCTAGGCGGCGCTTGAGTTGTTGGGAGACACCATCAATGTACGGCAAGACTGTGAATGTCTTGTATACCTTCTGATCCCTGAGTTCTCTTTATACATCAATCAAAAAATAAATACGGCTTTTAATGGAGAAAAAAAATGAGGAAAAATATACAAAAAGTAAAAAATAGGTGCCAGCCCGAGGAATTAACTTTACATGTAATAAAAAAAAATATAATAAAAATATGTGTATACACAACAACACAGATCTTTCAAAAAGGCTCGTTCATATACTTGCAGTCACGCATTATACTCACTCATACTCGCACTTGAAACTTCTACATGTCTTCACTCGCACCCAGTCATACTATTTCACAAACGTGTATGAACACCACTCCTTACAATTTATACACACACACATGCACACCCACATACGCACACATACTCACACGCACTCTCATACACTAATTTACCCATACATACGAGTTTAAGAGAAGGACAAATAATGTACAGGCATAGTAAAAAAATGTATTATAATAAATAATCTGGCAACCATTCATAAAAGAGGTTTTGAGAGAAGTTAGTGAAACAACCAATCATAAATGTTGAGTAGAAAGAAATAATAGCAGCAAGAAAAACGGTTAGGAATCCCCATGGTTAGAATTGGATAACAGGTGCGAATACAAATATATATAAATTCATATAGAAATAGCATCTACACTACAATATATAATAAATACATATGAAAATAGTATATTAAATGGCATCTACAAAAAAACTGCAACTTTGATCAACGATAATTATAATTATTAAGTACGGCCGGCCAGAACATGTTATTTTAGAAAAATGTGCGTTTGGAACTACTTTTGAACGAGGAAAGAGTATGTTGATTTTGCATTTCATTTGGGAGAGAATTCCATGTTTTCGGGCCTGAATATCTAAAAGATTGCTTGAATAGTTCAGTATTAGGTTTTGGTAAGACCACATTGAGTGAATCAGAATTGCGTGAGATAAATATGTCCGATGAAGTTTTAGATCTGTTGAAAAATGAAAATTTAACCATTTATTCATGGCCTTAAGAGAAAACCTCACCTTAAAGAAAAGGTGTAGGTATGCATAAACATGTACAATATTCCTTACGAAATTGTACACAAAATATATAAATGAAGATAATCTTGGCATGATGTATTCATTTTACATAACATGGGCGCAGCCATTTTCTTAATAATGTGACGTACAATGCAAACTTGTTCATCATGCACCCATCTTTACTTGGAAAGACTTTTTAATTCAATAACAAAACCTTTACTTTTCCATGAGGGAAAATCATAGCTGCGAAGGTAAAAAGTATTTTGGGTGGAAACTATATAACAGGGGAGTTATTGTAACTAGTCTATTTAAAAATATTAATATATAGCACTTGACAAATATATTTAATTTATTTGAAAACCTTCACCCCAGAACATGAACAAATTGTTTATGCAATTTGTGGCCTGACAATGGTAGTACAAAGGATAACAGAGGATGATTAAAATACTTCATCACCGAACATACCTGGGAAGGAAGCATCCATAAAAACTTAAATACATGTACTTGATAAACAACTATGCATAGTACGTCACGTTATCACACAATTGGCGATGCCCATGTCGTGCTGAGAAACTGTACATTAAGCTAAGAATATCTTGCTTTAAAAAAGTATACCTCTCTCATACGCTATGGTGGGTAATCTTGTAGATTAATGGGAAAGAATACAATAAATCTTTCAGAATAACTAAAGTTATTTCTTGGGGTGGGTTTTACTTTAAAATTGGAGTGCAATAGTTACTATACATTTATAATGCAGAAGCTATAATCCCTCATCCCCAATTAAAAAAAAAATAAACAGATGAAATAATCATCATCGTTCAAATCAACGATGATTCTTTTTTCCTGTATTTTGTCAGACGAGGAAGAGACTGAGTTGGGGAACCTTAGAAAGAAGCTGACAAGTTATAGACCTGGAAAGACTACGGGGATGACAGGTCTAGACATACCTGACTCGTCGATCCATATCGGACTCTTTGGTGTCATGGGTGCAGGGAAATCCTCCTTCATCAATTCACTGAACTTCGCTCTCACGAGTAAGTAAAATCATAGGTAACCCAGCATCACTAAACAAACTAAAAGTCGCAAGAAATACTTTGTTATATTTTACATATGATTCTAAAAGAAGACACATTCTCAGATTTAGAACTATATACAACTCATCACATTTGGATTTTGTTCTAACCCAAATAAAAAAGGAGAAGAATGTCCAGTTCCAAGGAATGTTACTATAGAGAAAAGGAAAATTAAAGTTTGTAGTCTTGTTAAGCTATCTGACTCCAGAGACATTCTAAAAGGGGATACAAGGAAGAATAGAGCTGAATAGGTGAAGGAATGAGTAGATTGCCCTAGAATAAGCCAGTTCACGGTTGCAGTCTGAGCATGAGCAGATAAAGGTCATTGCAGAACAAATTTTGAAAAACATGGAGACGAAATACTGAATACGTGCTCATGAAAGTTATGTAATCATTATTCATTCATGCACAATCAGTGCACTCCATGATACCATGGACCTATTACGGATGGACATTCATCGTTTTCTTAACGAATTCATTGTGATTGTCTCCGTCAATGTCGTCTCAATAACATTCCGTACATGTTTCTTCCCTTTGGTCTCATCATGGTCGCCGGCAAAAAGCCTGGACAGAATCAAGATAGTGATTTTACACATGTTAATCTACATGCGCAGAAGATAATTATTCGCCTAAATCATGGAAAATAGATGTGCAGTTCTGGCTTATAATCGGAAATTGTTGTTCCGTGTACTGTACATGTATTTTTTTTTTTGAAAAACATGTTGATATTACAAGATAGAGGTTATTTTTGGATTTTTTGGTTGTGATTTAAAATCCCGTTTCCCCCTATTTCCTCATAATATTCCAGAGTTACAACGCACAGGGCTGATACAGATCATGGCCTTCTAATTGTTTTATAAGGTCATAGGTGTGTGCGAAAGTTTGCAAATCAGTAATAATACATTTCATATCACCAAAATCGTCTGCTTTTCAACTTTGCTGCTCCCCATTAAGGATGCTTTTATTTAAGACACACTCTTACAGAGCACACCATCCAAACAAAACCCAAGAGAGGGAAACTGCTCCTTTGTCAATGACCGAAAATGCTTACGCAGTCGTTATTGTTAAAACAGCTGAATGTTCTCATTAAGATGCACATAATCAGAAGACGGCGACTATGATTGGATCAAAGAAAGAATCACGTTGAATGTCCATCCGTATTAAGTCCATGATGATACACAGGTGGAAGTATTCTATTAAAAGGGGTGACAAAGGCTATTTATATAGCACCTCCATCGCTGTAGGAGTGATTATTTCAAAATGTACAAAGTGGGACATTCGGGGTCATTGCAGTAATGTGCTATTAAACCGTGAACTGGTCTATTTGGCATACAGAATGAGCACATCCTGTTTTGTATTCCCACCATGTTTCAATTATCGTCTTAACCCGCTTTATACTTATAGGAGATCAAAGTGAGAACAAAAGTCAGGGTCGAAGAGAAGTTAAAACAACTCCAACAAACTCAATATGGACAAATATAGGTCTACAAAACACTGCCAATAAATCACTTTTAGATTGTTTAGTGGCTCTGAGTTTGAAGTAACATAGGAAAAGTTTACTATATCAAGAAATATTAATGACTAAAATATTACCATCCAGACCAAATACACCTTTATTGAGTTTAAGTAAGAAATCACACCACACCGTGCTTTTTGGTGATTTTTGTTGCCTGGTCAGTACACTACGCCGATTGTAATGATCCTTCACTTTATTACAAATGGTTATTGAACAAAGGTCTACAGGACAGAACTGTACCGCACCGTAAAGTACCGTAGGATTTGATGATGTTGCAATATAATGCCTTTTTAATAATAATAATGCTCAGTATTTATATAGCGCTTATTACAATCACTATTAAAGCGCTTCCAGATTTGGAGATTATTATCCCGACTTTAGCTGTGCTGCCAAATACGGCGCTCTAGCATTTCAAAGAATTAATTCCTGCCAGGTACCCATTTACATCACCTGGGTTGAGTGTGGCAAATGTAGATCAATTTCTTGCCAAAGGACATTAGTGCCGCGGCGGGTCTCGAACTCGACCACGCCACCTTCACATCTGGCTTCCTATAGTACATTCATCCGTGAAAGACAATTCTATATAATTAATAGACCAGCAAATGGTAACAATTACCATAAATAATCACACATGTTCTCACTGATAGGTGGAGGTGCTTCACGAAAACTTGTAATTTGCACCATTGAGAAGAATACTTCAACCTGTGTCTGATATAATTTACCGTCGGTGGACACACTGATAGCGATTACATATACCTTCATCAACGAATTCGTCTCGGCGGGGTTTATAGTTTTTGAACAAGTGACCTTTTTATGCCCGTGTGCAGATGGCATTTACGAACTGGTTTAGATTGGTATAATTGTAATATTACTTTCCATGGTTTGCCATAATGATTTACCATAGACATGAGCTTAGTTTTAGCTTTTAAAATGGTGTCTTTTATACATGAGTTTTGCAGTAGTAGATAATTAGCCAGATACTTAGCAATTTACTCCAAGATCTTTGGGTTAGAATCATTTATTATATTGTAATTCCTATTCCTCTTTTAGATGTGCTGAGTAGTAGAGTACCACAGATTGATGATTTATCTTTGATTAAAATATGTTATATTTCAAGTTAATTATCGGATTTCCTTGATATCTCTGTATATTTCCACAAAAGATGAGTACAGGAATGTCACCATCGAAGCTGATAATGCAGCAGCTGGTTCAGGGAGTTCGGTAGAGATAACAGATCACATACACATCGTTGACAATCGAAGAATGAAGGACTTCACATTGAAACAGATTGAGAAAGACTTGATGCCTCAGATTCGTGAGTAACGATTCGTATTTATTTTCTGTCGTGTATTTCTGACGTGATCGCTTCGTCATGTGTGCATATATACACATATATTATTGCTTTATCTTGATCGTTTTTCTTTTCACAAGCTTTGTTTGGGTTTGTTTGATACATTATATGTCGTAGTCGAGTCACTTGACTGGGAGTACAAAAGTGGGGTCCTCATGGATTCAAGCCCCGTCCTTGAGCAAGACATTTTATCCAGGTACATTGCTCCTTTCCTCCCATGTGTCAAATGAATAACCAGGAGGTTGCGAACGTCGCTTTAGTTGGATTAGCATGTGCGCGCCCGTAAAAATAATAAGCGAGTTCGTAATTAGCCGCTGGAGTCGTATGACGTCAACGTGTCATAGGCCAAATGAACATACCTCCAAAGCTTACTCGCCCGTTCACTCGCACGCTCTGCGTAATGTACAAAGGGCTACGTGAAAAATTGTGCGTGCGTTCGTCCTGTACTGTTTAGTGTATGTTATACCGCCTTTTCACCGTGCTTTCTATCTTCTTATTCATCGAAAGTTCCTACAGGAGTTGTTGAAATGGATTGGGGAGGCTCCTTCGATATATGATATACGTTTGTGGACCGTCAACACATCAAATTTCTCATAAAGGGGACCCGGATCAAGAGGAGAATATTCCTCGTGGTGTAAGTCCCATCATATGGGAAATTGATGATCTTAACACACAAGGGGGACTAAATAAAGCAATAATCCATTAAACGCGCGCTTTGGTTGATACAATTTTGGATGGTAGGAAATGTTTTTTCAGGGTAAAAAGTGTTCATGGATCCAAGTCCCTGGGGACTTGGATCACGACAATGCGATAATAATTTACCGATGATCAGATTACAAGTAAAGTTTACTATAAAGAACCTATTCCGATGTTCAGAAATTATTTTCGGTGACTGATGTGATCATTTACAACGGAAAGGGCAGCACACAAACAAATCACAGCTCCTCTCTCAGCTCTCTTTATGTTCAATTGACCGCAGTATATTAGATGGAGTGCTCCCCTGGCGAATGTGCATTGTAATGTGCAGAATAATAATTGAATCCAATGACCGGGTTAATATTAATACTGTCAGCGCCTTAATCAGTTGTTGGTAAAGCGCTATATAAGAAACCAGAAGCACAGGTGTCGCACGTAGAGGTGTCGTGAAATTGAAATTCAAAGGTCGTGGGTTCGATCCCCGACACAGCATTAATGTCCTTTGCCAAGGCATTCATCTACATTTGCCACTCCAGGAGATAAATGGGGACCTGGCAGGGTTAATAAAAGCCTTTTTGTTAGCTATTGCCATATGACCTCACGGTATGGTAGAAATACTCCCAAGGGAGTGGAGATGGTGCACATTATGCGTCACTGAATCCTGTGACCAGAGAATAATATATATAAAGTGCTTAGAGACGGTATTTCGTATTAAGCGTAATATAAATTCAGATTAGTATTGTTATTATTATATTTATTTATTTTTTCCTATCCAGGAGGGGAACGAGGACTTGAACCTGAGAAAAAAGTTAAGAAAGGAACTGGAAAACAGATTCACTGCCCTGTATTTGTGTGCAATTTCAGGTAAAAAACGGAAATATTTTCTTTAAAACTTGACTTTCAAGTTGTTGATGATGAATTTGATTACATTAGTTGCAAGGAAACCTT
This sequence comes from Strongylocentrotus droebachiensis, assembly GCA_035222895.1. Lineage (NCBI taxonomy): Eukaryota > Metazoa > Echinodermata > Echinoidea > Camarodonta > Strongylocentrotidae > Strongylocentrotus > Strongylocentrotus droebachiensis. Next base: position 369,907 of record JAVYIG010000025.1, read on the forward strand.
GAATAAAATCCTGGTTACAGAAACTTTATGAAGAAGCAACTATTACACAACATGTAAGTTATCCCTCACCATAACATAGATTTAAATGTCACAAATGTTAAAACTTTGTGTGTGTGCACGGAGGTAGTCATGGTAGTAGTTTAGTAGTAGAAGTAGTATACCAGTAGTAGGAGTAGTAGCAGTAATAGCAGCAGCAGCATCAATAGTATCAGTATAGTAGTAGTAGTCGTGAAAGTAGTAGTAACAGTAATAGAAGTAATTTTAGTGGTATCAGTAGTAATAGCAGTAATAGAAATACAAGTTGCAATAGTTATGACTATTATAGGAATAGCAATACAATTTACGATAGAAGTGTGTCATCGCTGTTATTTCTAGTTTTAATAATCAATTATCATTTAAACAATCAGTGATTTATAATGTAAAGCAATGTGATTTAAACCTATGTTGTCGGTATGGTTATTCACTGCAATTTATTTCTTACTGTTTGCTTCTTTGTATCTATACAGTCAACCAATTAAACATGATGATACGCTGGACTTTATCCGACAATTTTCTGAAAAAGTGAATGATCACTTTGGTAAGTTATAATCAACATATTGATCAGGAGACATTTATTGATATTATAAACTATAAACTTGAGAGCAATAATATTGCTAGTCTAACAAATTTGAGATCTAATCGTTACTCGAAATGCTTGTAGATGCGTCGACTTCAATCAATCACTGAAGTATTTCACGCGTTTAGAGGGCATGTTAAGAGAGATAGAGCAATAAATAGGGCTAGCAGCCTACCGTGATTGAAGGCTACTTTGTCCAAGAATATTGCATCATCCTTATGCAATCTGTGTACTATTAGACGCATGTTTTAACTCCCCCCCCCCCCTTCTCCCAGTCAATTTAAGATATATCTTTATTTATCCCCAACCGACCACCCACATGGAATTGAAACATGTAAGGTAATATAGTAAATGTCAGCACAAAACAAGTTCAGGGCTTCTGGTATTCCAATTGTACAATTGTTAAAAAAGGGCAATCCAAACTTTTTGTATAAGTTTAATTGTATAGAATTTAAAGCTGAAAGATGAAATGAACAAAATGGCAAATTTTTGAAATAAATCAGACCAATAATAAGAAATTCATGAATGTTTGAAATATGAGACCACGAAGACTATGTAGATCTCAAAATGGCAGTTTGGTCAGTGGATTATGGCGTAGTCGCAAATATGCTCGATTTCTGTTATTCTTAAGTGCCTTCTCCCTTGGGCCACTACTCGAAATATATTATGGATATCTTTTTATTATAGGTCCTCTAAAGAGAAGAGACAATCCTGAGTCACACATATTTGAAGAAGAAAAAAATATTGTTTTGTGTGTTGGAACAAATGGGAAAGTTGTCCGCCACTTTATCACAGAGACAGAGACATCTCTAAAGAAAAGAAACTCTCCTGAGTCGCACATTTTGAAGAAAGAAAATTATTGGTTTGTGTGTTAGAACAAAGGGGAAAATTGTCCGCCACTTTATCACAGAGACATCATCGATTCAGTCAAATTTGAAGAACCCATACCTGTAGTGATTTAAAAAAATTTAAGTTCGTATCTTCCTTATTTCTGGTCCGATTTCATTCAAACTTGTACTGGTCAGTCGACTTCACTGACTGTTCTGCCTTCCTCTTGAGTAGCTTCCTGTGAAGGATGGATTTCCCTCTATTAAAAGGAGTCGATTAATGTCAGAACTTGTTATAACTAGCATAAGTTCAAGAAGAAACAATTTGTAGTTTATACGAGCAGTTCATGAAAACAGTATTATGTTCACAAACGTATGCGAAATGTTGACTTTTCAACTTTTTGGTTAACAAGCAGATCCTGAAGGCCACGTTATCTGCAACGGTCGCGGGTTTTTATACCAGGGGTCAAAGTGACCCCTCAGTCAAATAAGGGCTAAGGCTAGAGAGAAACAAAAACAATATATTAGTTTTTACAATATTTTGATCATGCGTGATGTAGGTAATGATATGTTTTAAGACACCTTAAATCTTGAATGATTACCTTGAGATCTTTCATCTTTAGACTAATATATTCAATAATTTCCCAGAGTTTAATACTGCAAGGATTCAAAATAAATCGAGATAGGAAATTAGAAACCCGTTGAATGCATTTGTTCTAATATCAAAGTGTTATGTATGTCTCGTTTTTACAGGTCGTAATGCAATGGTTGTCGTCACTCATAAAGGGAAACTGGATGACTCTGCAGAAGCAGATCAAAGCTTGGAGGATGTAGTGCGTAATATCAAAGATCGAGGTGGTGTTCCCAAGAATTACATACGGACATTCGACAACTATACTGAAGATTGTCACGCTCACGATGCAATGAAAAGTATTGACTATTTGAAGTTTCTGTCCACGTGCTTGGATATAGGAGAGAGGAATATCAGATTTAAGTTGGAAAGAGAAGCTGAGCGGCCAATTAAAAAAAAATACTTTTTCCACATATCCCGCTGAAGCCTTAGTACTAGTAGTATGTACTAGTAGTATGCGTTATTGTGCGAGATATTCACCTTTACTAAATGGAAGGAAGCTTCTACTTCATACCGCCACTTTACAATGTCAGATTGCAATGCTTGTTCGTTTCTATGCTTATTTCATTTGCACATTGTTTGAAAGAGAAACAAAAACGTAAGTTTATACCTCAATAATTGATTTGATTAATACTTAATATAAATAATTTATGTACATGATAAATATGAATAGCTTATAGTGTAATGCGGACAATGATATCTGTGCAAATTATTTGGTAACCAAAAAATGTTTAAATTATGAAATAACCTGTATAATTAAAAACCGTGCACGTTGTCTTTCTCGAGTCTTTGTTTGATCTTACAGTTCAGCTGAAAGCATAACCAATTAATAAATAACATCTTCGAAGAACTTTTTGGATTTTGCTGAATGTTAAAGTAGTCATGTAAAGTGTTTTGATTGATGAAGGATCTAGGGGCACGGGAGCACATAAGAAATATTGCAAGTAGACATAAGTTTAACAACATAATGTGCCCTAAATTTGTGCCATACATGTGTGACCCAAAGCTGGTACTACTACTCTTACTCTTAAAAAGCGACCCCCTCCCCAACAAAATGTGTTTTTTGGGGGAGGCGGATGTGTACTCCGACAAAATGATTCTTTTGTTTTTGCTTGTCAGAAAATGTTCAGTAGGAAGGACCTTGTTTACTTAATTGTTTATGAGAAAATGTACAGACATGTGCCTTCCTGCCCTAAAATCCTGGATCCGCCATTAATGTTGCTATAAACCAGTTCGTAGATTATATCTGCGCATAAGCAGATAAAGGTCATTTGTACATAATTGTACCCCCCCCCCCCCCATACTGTATGTTATGATTTCTTTTTACCCTGCCCCTCGCCAGTCGATGAGGAAAAATTTCTCTTCATCTGGCAGAGGACCTAAGTAATTAAAATGTACCATATTGGAAATAATCATTCATTGCAAAGAGGCAAAACAAAATTATTCCAACGTTATGGACAACAGTGTATATAAAGTACATGTACATGTTTACATACAGCCTTTTAAAGAAAAGGTTGTTGACAACTACATGGGTGAAACAATATTTATCTCATAGGGCTCCTTACCAGGCATTCAAACTTCCGCAGGTTAATCTTTGGAAAGTCTTTACTGTCGCGTTCATAATAATAAAAGTATGGTTATATGACGGCTACTCCGAGTATCGATTTTCATGTATATAATTTACTACTAGTAAAGTAGAATCGTATGTTATTATGTATCGCTCACATAACTTTGAAAAACTTTACCTTCAGTGCATATAATTGGTAAAGTATAGTGAGTTCATGGCCATTACATTTGTTTTAATGAGAGATTCCACAGTAACCCAACGAGACAATCTTCCTATTACCATATTCGAATGTTAATAAGAAATCTTTGTAAACAGAAAAGCTTAATTTACACTGGCCCGATCTTTGGAATTCTCTTGATGAGTCTTTCAAACGCTCACCAAGTCTATTATCATTTTAACGTTATCTGAAGTTAAAGCTAGTAAACACTTAAAAGGAATCTATATTACGATATGCTCATTTGCTTCAAATGCATGCCATTATTTTAAAAAAAATATAATACACACTTTCTCTTGGAATTCGATTTACAGCAACCAATGTCGCGCAATGATTTTAGTGCATGTCAGCTGCATAATGCAAACTTCAGTGTCCTGTTCTTGTGCTTGGGCTATGTTTGCTTCTCTTGTCATATATTGTCTTGTTTTGTATTATCCCATTTTGTCCCCATCTCTGTTTTTCCTTGCATTTTCTACTTAATGATTATATTATAATATTTTGTGTTAGGAAATCTAAATTTCAAGCTATGCCTTCCTAGGTTTCCTCCGCAATACAGCAAGCAATTATCTTTTTTAGTCTTGATTGTACACTATTACTGCATTGCCGTATACCATATTATATAATATTTGTAGTTTATTGATATTTTGATGGGAATGACTTTGTAAAAACGAAAAGATCTGTAAATTTTATTTGCTGTTATAGTGGAAATAAATAAAATGGAACTAAGTGTAATGAATTGCTCTTTATGATATCAATTCCAATAATTAGCTATTATCATATGTCAAGCAATGAATTTAAATATGTATATATAAACAGAGTTTAGAGAATACTGATTGTAAAAGAGGTTGCCAACATCGAAATAAATCGTTTTTATAGCGCTACTAACTCAAGAATGTGGTGCTTGTGCACAATTTTGTTTATCACCTTTTTATGATGCTTATGGATGCGCTTCGTAGATTTTACCTGTCATAATGGGATCGATGATTTATGAACAAAATGTATTTATTTTGGTCTCACTATATTGTCAATACAAAACATTCACGAAACCTCAGATTGTTGATGAATATGACACAAAAACAGACCTGTTATTAACTGAATAAATAGTAATTTAATGCCTGTCGAAGGGATGTAAAACAAACATTACCAGTATATTCTTTAATTCATTGTTGTGTTCTATCAATTCCATTAAAATTAGGAAATCTCCTTAATACTTCATTCATTGTTTCAGTTACAGTTTTCCAGTAAGACTAGGGCAATATAGTTTTCCGAGCACATGCCCCGGTTAAATTTTATAGAGAAGTACTGCAAGTATCAAGTATAACAAAGAATGTGATCTAAATTGGGCCCTTAATTTGTGCAAGACAAAATTATTCAACTACATGTGCATGTATACTTTATACAGCTTCAAATCAGAAAAATGACCATGCCATAAATGACCGTATCGATAGTGCGTAGTGTTGTCATTGTATACTGTTGTACTTGTTATGTGTTTAAATGTTGGGTGGGGCGGGGGGTAGTAGGGTTTTTTTTTAGCTCTTTCTCTGTTTATATATATAATTTTTTTTGTCTCTAAAGGAAATTGAAGAGAAATATATAGGTTAACAGAATATTGTGGAAAAGAAATAATTAGAGATTTATAATCAAACCGGTCGGTTTTTTTTTTTTGGTTTTTTTTTTTGGTGAAAATATAATTTTGTTTATGTGAATATTTTTCATCTGTAAATGTGTAACTTTTGTATGTAAATGTAAAAGTTCATTGGTAAATTTATTAAGACCTATGTTAAAATTATTTCGTTACTTTGTATACAATGTTATAAATAATGTACAATTTTTCTTTATGAGAGAAACGAATAAAAAAATCTATGAAAACAAAAAATTGTTCCAATTTTACAAACCGGCTACTCCAGTTACAAAGAGAGTCTCGGTTTTTCCCGAACATCGTACATTTTGAAAAGGCCAGTTGACCTCATAACGCGTTTTTAGTGCGCAGTGCACAAATGTTCAAGTTGCAGATTATTTCATTAAAGAGAAGGTTCATTGATTAAAAAAACTAACTGTAATGTCATTATTGCAAAGGTGACACTTTGATTGGCTAAGGTTATCAAAAGCCAATGCTTGGAAACATTCTAAGTAATGATTATTAACAATTACAAAACGCTTACATACCGCCCCGACATAGCACCTGAAAAGTTCCCCGGTGGCTGCTGAGATATGACGTCACATGTTGAACATGATGTGCACAAGCAGACGATGTCCCATGACATCTCACACAATTTCAGTGCCTGTTTTGTCATCTTTTCTTCAGTTATTTCTCTTACTTCAATACCCTCAGGCGAAATGTTTAATATATTGCCTCACTCTAAACCCCGTGCATGATATTATTTTGATGAACAATGCAAGGATTTTTTTTTTTTTAAGGAATCCGTCGCTTGTAAACAAAATAAGACGCAATTGTTGTATTTTCAGCTGCATTCACCGCGGCATGTTCGGCGTTTCAAGGGGGAACAAATGACGTCCATGCTATCATTCCGGAGGTTTTTTTAATATGAAAGTGTGCTTTCTTTGCTTGTTAATTAACCCCTATCCTGTGTATTTACAAACAAAAGATTTTAGTTATCAGAATGGAGGTCATGTCCCTTTTTGAATGGTGTAAAATTCCATCACATTTATATACACTAAACTCATTATAATTTGAGAAATAAAAGCATTGCAATTATGTTCATTCTTTATGGATGTCGTCTGCTTGGGCAGGGTTGGTTCATATTGTGACGGCATTAAAACATCGTTATTTTTCCGGCGAATCTCTCGCATATCCCAGATGCTATGGAGGTTGTATTATTTGTATTTTTATAAACCACTCGATATTTAGTTGACCTAAAACTGACATGATGGCCATCTGTTAGCTTACCAGTTTCTAGTAATACGCTATTTGCCATATTTGTGATTTTCTATGAACCCGCACTTTAAGGCTAACGTGTCATCCTGGTTCCTCCAATTCTTTCAGCACGTCTATCAGCTTAGAAACAGGTGTGATTAGGATGTTAACATCAGTTCAACACGGAATACAAGAGGTAAGCTGCTAGCACTTATGCTTCACTGGTATATTTAAAATTGAAAGGCGAGTCTAAGTGCACATCAAAACGAGTAGCGAGTACCCAGTAAAAAAAAAATCATAATAATACAAAAAAACAATAATTGACTTTTGGTAAATTCGAAGCATTACGGAATAATAATTATGTCCAGATAATATTCTGTTTTTCAATTAATATTTTATATACGATGACATTTTTAAAAGATTAATGATATGTTATAATAACTAGGTAGTCCCTACTTTCACAAGATAAAGCTTTCCTGTCAACCATTCATCAAATTCAAAAATACATAATTGTATATAGCTTTGTTTTAGAAAGACATAGAAGGTAATTATTTGATATTTAAAGCTAATCGAACTTGTTTAAACTTTAAAATGTTACAAATTTGATAAATGATTAGGAGGAAACTCAACTGTTGTAAAAGTTATTTATACTAGAATATAACTTGTGCATATGTAATTCCTTAACATTTGAAATTTGCTTTTTAATTTGATTTGACATACTTCTACTACTAATAATAATGATTATATACCTCTCTTTGATATGCCAAATAAATCTAGTCATCTGATTGGTCGAAATTGGAGCCGTGATTTTAGCCATGCCCGCTTACCGGTCAATAGTTTTGTTAAAGATGTTCGAATGCCCGCCTACCAGTTAATAGTTTTAAAAGATGCCCGTTGCCCCGGGTAACGGGCCGCATAAATACATTTTGATGAGATCCCCATTGGTTTACATGTATGAAGTTTCTTTGTACGAGCGCGGATACCATACAGTGATTTTGGTCTGCTATTCCCGAATGATCGTAACATTCAGGCAACTTTCCAGCGAAGATTTACAGACAGTGTATCAGACTTTCTGTGATGATTTAACCAGTCTGTAATCAAGAAAAAGATAAGGTCAGGATTCTTTCTAGATTTGTTTGTGAATTCGGTATATAAAATATATGTCGACTGCTTTAATATTCGAAGCATACCTGTTTATATACTGGCTATCGGGGACGTTACATCCTGGATGTAACGTCCCCTAGGGCCTACTAAAACATCAATGCCTCTCATAGCAGTCAATATATCTATATAATGATAATAATGACACTAATAATAATGTTAGTATACTTATCATTAATTAACTTTTGTCCTTTTGTGTTATATTATATTCAGTTAATGTATTCCCATGTTTTTGTTTAACTTATTTTTATAGTTCATTTGTATCATGTTATCATATCAACTATGCACAAATTATGTTAAATGTTAAAATTTGATATCGTACAGTTCTAATTGTAATTTATTTCTTTTTTCATGTGTAGTTTTCATAATCAGGGCTCTGTGGAAGACCAAGTTTTAAGCTTTATATACTGAACACACTATCCTGAATAAAAAAGTGAAATAAATAAATAAATAAATAAATAAATAAATAATCATAATAAGGTTAACAACGATAATAATAATATTAACATTATTACTGACATTTTTCATTTATTAAAACCTCCTGAAATTACCTACTAGCATTGTCAGGGGCCAGAATTGAAAATAGTATTTGGTGAAATTTGAGTCATTAAAGCTCCTTGGCTATATAATTTGAAATATGAATAGTTGAATCCAAAATACTGCATCCCTATAGACAGGGACATCGCTAAAGGGGGTGGGGGTGCGCCAACCCCCCCCCCCCCCTCACACACACAAACACCTTTCGGTAAAATTTCGCTGCTGTCTGGAAAATTGAGAGGGTAAGGGAAAGAAAAGAAAGGAAAGGAAAGAAAGGAAAGAAAGGAAAGAAAAGAAAGAAAGACAAGGGATAAGATAGAGAGGGGGATGCTGGGTGGAGTCGCCACGTCGAGGGAGCATGAAAGATACGCATAGATAACTACGTTGCTGTGTCGGGTCAGCTGTGACGGTATTCTTGCTCGATCCTCGTGTACTATATTAATTAGAAGATTGAAGTCGGTGAGATGTATTATGTCGGTCGGCCTGGAATTATGTTTTCACCTACGAACTGTGACTTTTTATCGGACGAAGAATCATTTTTGAAATTCAGACAATGATTAAGAGTCGGTACAACAAATCGTATTTTTTATCTAATAATTCAATGAAACGTCAAAGCTTCCCGCGCTTCACGCGGAAGGGGGGAAACTGAGTTCAGACAAGGATTAAGAGTCGAGACCGGTACAACGAATCGTCTTCTTTCTCTAATAGTTTGATGAAACATGAAAGCTTCCGCGCTTCGCGCGGGATGGGAGAAAAATGAATTCAGATAAGGATTAAAAGTAATAATTTAATTAAACGTTAAAGGTTCCGCGCTTCGCGCGGAGGGGGGGGAAACTAAATTCAGACAAGGATTAAGAATAGAGAACGGTACAACGAATCGTCTTCTTTCTCTAATAATTTAATGAAACGTGAAAACTTCCGCGCTTCGCGCGGGATGGACGAAAATGTTGAAGGTTGCCTTAAAGAAAGCGTTCAGGATATCCGCTTTCTATTCAACTGATGTAGTGAATGCTCCATATGTCTTTCTGTGAGGGTAGCACAATTCTTGTCTTCAGACTGTAGTATATCTCCAGAATTCTTTGAATTTTTAGTGAACCATTGGAGTTTATTTGCCAGTCTACTAGCTTAGGATATGTATGCTGGTTGCCTTGGTAGTTCGGGCTTGCTGCCAAGCACGATGCTTATGTGCTAATACAGTTTGACCCGTTGTTTGTTCATCCAACGCTGTTTGCCTTTTGTCGCCGTATAGCAAGACGCGAGCAACGTTGTGTGAAAGAACGACCAGGCCTGTTCAGTATCCATATCCTGCATAGTCTATTCCCACTGGACTTCCTCAAACTCCTCACAAATGTTTCATCATATCGTCCAATGTCGTGTTGAAACTTTGGAGGTCGTCTGTCTGCTTCTGTACCTGATAAGGTGGTAATGAAACAAATTCCAAAGTGGTCACCCAGCCCCAGTGGTGGCAACGAACACATTTCATCAATCAAGTACTCATTATCTGAAAACACTCAATCTAGGGTGCTTTCTCTCTGTCCTTCCATTTGTCTTGTGGGAAAACTGACTTGTTGGTGTATGAAGCATTTGGCTACAGTTTCCTTGAACTCTTGATATACATCACTTCTTTGAGCTAGGACCCCCAATCAGGGGCGTACGCAGGATTTTTTCAAGGGGGGGGTTTTTTTGCTCCCGAAAATTTTAAAATCGCGCCGGCCGAAAAAGTCGCTCAGTGGGGGGGGGGGGGGGGGGGGGTAAGCGGACACTTTTTTTGGGGGGGGGGAGTCAAAAAAAAAATCGCAACGACTCAGCCAGCCGAAAAGTCGCTCAGTGGGGGGGGGGGGGGGGGGGTAAGCGGACACTTTTTTTTTTTTTTTGGTCTCGAAATTTGAAAATTTGACATTTTTCTTCGTTGGGGGGGGGGTAAGGTCACCTTTTTTAGGTTGGCCGTGGGCATATTTTTTTTTTTTTTTTTTTTTTTATAATAAAACAAAAAACAAAAAAAAAAAAATCAAAGGGGGGGGGGGGGTTTTAGGTTTTTTTAGGGGGGTTTACACACATAAAAATTCCAAAGGGGGGGGTTTGAACCCCCAAACCCCCCCCCCCCCCCTGCGTACGCCCCTGCCCCCAATCAATGTGAGGATAATTGAAGATGGGTGGAGTTCCTATTAGATATCTAAAGCATCAAATTGCGTAGCTGAAGGTGGATGCCGACAGAAGGACCTCTGCCCATGCATCCAGCGAGTAGTTTCTCGGAACCAGCAAGTCGCAGTGTGATCCAAACAGAGTCATACAAATGTGTTTGAATGTCACAGTCATGTACAAGATGGCGAATTTTAAACGATACGTACATTGCAACACCCCTCCTTATATCTGCAACATTTGAGTGAATGTCATGTCCGTCCAGGAAAAAATCCTGTTCACTTTAATACTGGGTTCTTTTGATTTTGGGGAGTACTTCAGTCAGGAATACCAAGTTCACTCTGTGCACTTCAGGTATCAGTAGCAGTATATTCTGTTTATTCAAAAGGGAATCACAATGTGTGTATTAGACCTTCAGTTTGCCACTCTTCTGAAATTGTGAATTCGTTTGTTGTAGCCTAGATATGTCACCATTGTTCACATTCCATGAGCTTCCATCTGCAGTTGTAGTTGTAGATAAACGTAAGCATTCACTGTGACTGCTACTGGAAGTAAAAATACTTTCATCCTCGTTTCCCTCTATTTCATCTACATAGAGCTCATTGTCACTCTCCAGAAACATCAATGCTATATCGGCACCGCTTTTGTTGCGTTCATATAGGTACCTACTCCTATCATGACAAACTTCACTTCCATCCTCATATGCAGTGAGCTCATCACTTCCCTCCAGATATGACAAGATACATCGCTTCTGTTACGTTCATAAAACCTACTCTTATCATCACTAGCATCAGATTCATTACAACTCCTAAGGTCGCCACTGCTGCTGTAAACTGTTGAAGGGTTTAGTTACAGATCATGAGGACTGTTATCCTCTGTGGACTGCTGCGACTTCAAATCAAGATGGGCTTTACTTTCAGTGTTGGGGCTATGAGGCCTGCTTAGTGGTGCCTGATCATTCTGCTTTCCTGTTACATGAGTACTGGCAAAGTTTTACGATCTCTCTGCCTTTCGTGTTCAGCTGAGACTCAAGATCAAGAATTCTCCCTTCATTTTGCTCAACTCTCACGAGCAGTTTTTCAAATTGATCTGAGATCAAGTGTGCCACAATGCTGCTAATGTGGTCAGTGTATTTTTGTTGTGGAGTATGCTGTCAATGGTATCTTGTACCGAACTGCCACTTCTGGTGGTTGGTGGTGCCGTTTTGTACAAGTCCTAGGTTGACTATGCACAGTAGCAATTCAAACTCAGTCGAGATATACACCAACTGTTTTTTTTAAAGCCAGGCAGTGCTTCTCAAGTCAAATGCATACAATAAGTACTCACTCTAGTATCTATTTGGAAACTTTAGCATTACTATTCAAGTTCAATTCCAAGTCATTAGGGACTTTTAGATTTGCACGTCGACATAGTGGACTGCTACTTATGACATCCTTTAAAAGGCAATGTGACGTCCTATTAAGGCACTGACAGTGCCCGGCAGTGCCTTAAAAGGATTTCACACATAGCAGTCCACTATGTCGGCGTGCAGATCTAAAATTCCCTATTCATTCAAGTTCACTCACTGTGACCAGGACAATGGACGTCCCTAGAAGCTTAAAAAATAATATTGATACTCTCTGGCATTGCCAACGCATTACGTATTTGCAAAATGGTCCACTTTGCTTGTCGTAACAGTCATATAAAGCGATTTTCATAAATTCGGATAACTAACTTCTACCAGCATCACGTCAAGTACTATCTTGCAGCTATGGAAACAATATGTTCATATATTTTCATCGCATTATTGGAATTGGTCATGTTAATGACTTCTATCACGGGTAAGCGTTGACATTGTGAACTAACGAATGTAATGGCGACATGGCGGGCGCGGGCGCGGTGGATTTGCATTCTGTATCATGACGTACATGTTGATTATGTTCCATGCTCTCCTCAATGTGCCGTTGTGCAGAACTCTTTCCCTCACATTTTTCTAGAGTGTATAGAGACCTTTTTAATATCATATTTGTATGTGATGAGTACATTTTTAATACAAACAGTTTTATCAGAAAGATTTTTTCTTATCTTTTCTCTCCTATTTAAATATATTTTTACTTTTCCTTTGTCCTATCCGTAGCTAAGAATATTATTCAAATATTTTTTACTAAAAGGGGGCAGGGAGCTAGGTCATTGAGATTTTTCTGTTATATTATAAGCGTTCGGGCAATTGCCGGTCATACAATTGGGCAGCAAGAGGGTATTTTTGTTAATCAAGGCATGTTTCTGTTGAAATCTTGATTAATAACAAATGTATTATCAACAACATATTTAATTCAACCCCTCACTCTTGTTAACATCGTATGTGCTTTTATATGTCCTTTAAACGTATAATTCTTTTTATGAAGACTTTTTGTCAATTGTATTCATGACAATATTGATCTATATTTCAATCTATGTAATATTTTATGGTTTACTGTTCGAATGGAAATAAATCTGAACTAAATTGATAACACTCTAAAGTGATTCCACTGAAGGCATCAAAAATTCGTTTTCTGATTAAGACCGGTACCCGACCCTCCCCCCCCCCCCCCCCCTCTCCCCTTCCCCCAATAATTGTAGTACCGCCTCGATTAATGAAACCATGCTTCTGATTATTTGTCACAGTAAAGTGTCAAAATGTTTGCTCAGTGAACAAGCAAGCTATTGGCGACAACCCCCTTCCCCCTCTCCGATATCATACTTTTATGCCCATTAGTGAAGGGTGTCGAGGTCATGGCCATGTGTAGCCCGGCCAGACTTAAATCCCTGCTGCAACGGTACTGTCCATTTGCAAGCTTGCATTCATCAAGTACATTTATGTGTCTGAAGGTCTGAAGGAATCCATTGAGAGATTTCGCACCAATTGTAACGGATGGCCTGAGAACAGCTTAGGGTGATGTCAAAGAAATTGATAATTTACATGTTTTTATTCTGGTCCATATGAATAGATATTGTGTTTTCCATCAGCATTATAATGTACGCAATCGAACAATACAAACTTGATACAGTAGAGGAATGCTTTTACAACTATCAATAAATGTTTGTACATTATTATCAATATGTTATCATAATTACTGTCATTATTATTATAATCATTATTGTTATTATCATTATCTTCATTAATAACATTATAATAATTATTGTAATTATTATCGTATAATAATAATGGTTTGTTTAATTAAAAATATGCTTCGCAACCCGAGGGCTGAATTGTAGAATTTACATGTACGATAATATGATGTAAGGATCATGCATAACTGATCAGGTACAATTTGTCATCGGTAAGGCACATTGACATTTTTACAGCTGTATGTGCCTAATAGTTGCAAATTCTGCTAGCTGCTTAGTTAGATGAAAATATTAGTCTTAAAATGATGTATAATTGTAACTATTATTTATTTAGAATCCTCCTATTTATTTTCAAAGCCAAAATTAACCCAACGTATTAGCCTTCCAGTTATTTTAGACTAATGGGTATCTGACGCTGACACTTTATGTTGTCTAAAGTTTATTGTGCCTGACTTCTTGATGAAATTTTCGAGTCATAAGAAATAGAAAAAACAAGCTTTTTAATCATTCAGGCCTAAACATTTAATGATACATAATATTGAAATAATTTGTCAGGGACAGCCTGATTATTTGCGATAACATATGACATGCTGATCAAAACCTTCAAGAGGCTTTATTAGTTATAGAAAATATATTTCTTTAATAATGGAATTGTAAAAATACTAAATTATCATTTAACAAATTCAGAACAGGTAAAATATCGTATAATGCCACGATGTATGTTATTCATAGCCAATGTAAAGAAAGTTCTATGTTTTGCTGGGGAAATTGTGTTAACATTTATTGTGGAAGGGTATAGTGTGGTACGGTATGTCACTGAGACAGCTCCCGTAGGATTTTTGTGCCAAATTTAATTTTTTTGCAGTTTTGGCTTCAAAAGGGTCCCAATTGACCAAAAATGATGGGGTTCAAATTTTCAGACCCCTCCTTCATTTCCTGGGGGGGTCCTAGACCGGGAGCCAGTGGGGGTCAACCTAGCTGGGAAGGAAACCAATTTCAATGTGCACAATTGTAAATATAGCATATCTCCACATACAAAAATGACCGTCTGGCATGTTCTAAGTGGTGGGTGTGGCCAGGGGGACGCCCCCACCAAAAAAGTGTCCCTTTTGACGACAAAATAGTATTATGTAAATACTATTTCAAGAAAACCTTGAACCACAATGAGTTTGATGTTATATGAAAGAAAGTTAAATTATCTACATTTTGATACCAATTTCAAAGAATTTGGGATTAATTAACATCGCAAATTTAAGTGAAAAACATGATTTTTGTGATTTTTTTTTCGAAAAATTTAATTTTATAAAAAACATTATTTTCCATATATCAAAATTGGAGAATTGCATTTTTTCATTACTTTCCAGGAATTTGCTTATGTACAACGACAATATCCTGAGCAAGGGAAAGGTTTATATATTGTTTAAAAAAAAAGTTATAGCAATCCAAAGTTATTGATTTGATTTCCACAAAAACAACATTTTTTTTTTGGTACGTATTGGCAAGGCAGCAACCATGATGGCTAGACTTTCAAAGCGTGCCTGGAAGAACACTTTACTAACTACCAACACAAAAATGAAGATCTACCAGGCCTGTGTGCTCAGCACTCTCCTGTATGGCAGTGAGTCGTGGACCCTGTATGCACGTCAGGAGCGCCGTTTGAACGTTTTCCCTCTCCGCTGCTTGAGGCGAATTCTAGGCATCAAATGGCGGGACCACATTCCAAACAAGGATGTCCTCAAGAAAGGAGGCATGATGACTATCTATGCTCTTCTATCACAACGACGACTGAGATGGCTTGGTCATGTCAGTCGAATGGAAGACGGCCGCATTCCAAAAGACATAATGTATGGAAAGTTAGCGACCGGGACTAGGGCTGTTGGAAGACCTGTCCTTCGCTTCAAGGATGTGTGCAAGAGGGATATGAAGGCCATTGAAATCAACCCTACAAACTAGGAAGCATATGCTTCAGACCGTCCTGAATGGAGACGCGTTGTAAAGACGGGTATACAGAGGAGTGACCAGAGGAGAGTAGAACAGTGGGAGGAGAAAAGACAACAACAACAACAACAAAGACAGCAGCTAGCTACGGCTTCAACAGCACAGCCACAAATTACTTTTATCTGCAGCAACTGCAACAGGACCTGCCTCTCTAGGATTGGACTGTTCAGTCACAGCAGGAGCTGCACACCAAGAAACTAGTACAACTATATAGCGCAATATTTTATTGTCTTTCGAGACAGACAGATGCCGAGAGATTTATTACGTGCATTAGTGTATTAAGTGTGTTTACATCGAGTTTTAAAGATAACTTTGAACTAAAACCTCTAATCACCATGTAATTGGTGTCAAAAGATGGATAATTAAAATACCTTCATTCTGATATCAATTTCAATGAGTGATGTAGTGTGTGAAATATAAATTTTGAGCCAAAAAGGTGCTTTATTGTAGATATTCCTCTGATTTTTGCCAGTATATCGGTATATTAACTAGACAAACGTGATTAGACATTTAGTAGTGCAGAAAGTTCAACAGTTTGGGATTGGGGGAGGTGGCAAACATTACAGGGGCTCACCAGGGGCTCACCTTGGCGTAATGAGCAAAAACGTTTTTTGGGGGCAGAAGAAAATTCTGCACCACCACCACTCTTACACGTTACATGCCGGCCCCGCGGAACATTTTTCAAAGTGGAGTATTAACGATCAGGTAGAGCGGAGCGAGTGCAGCGTAAATTTGGGTCGGGTCCAGTGTCTTTGCCCCGGCGGGGTCAAGGGGCGAAGCCCTCGGAAGCTGCACGGGTTTTAGGCATTAAATACGGTCAGATAAGCATATTTAGATACCTTATTTGTGACACTGGCATGTCACTAATTGAAGTAGGGTCCAGGGGGCTGTGTCCCATGAAGCGTTTAAGGCATTTAATTATGGTCAGATGAGCATTCAGGGACCCGTCTTAGTGCCCTTGGTGAGGTCCAGGGTGTGGAGCCCCCGGAAGCTCAGGGGTTTTAGGTATGTAATTACGGTCAGAAGAGCATATTTTGATACCTCATTTGTGACACTGGCAGGTCACTCATTCTTTTTTTCTCTCTTTCTTTCTTTTTCTCTTTAACATACTTTTTCAAAAAAGCGAGGAGGGCTCGAGCCAAACCGTTCTGCAGGCCCTGACACGAATGCTTCTAAATAAGCATATTTTTTTGCCTAATTGTAAATTTGGGAGACTTGTCATTTTTCAACAAAGGCATACAAAAGTATAATTTACCTCCCAAAAAGAGAACAAATCACAGAAAATCATGTCATTTCAGCGACATGTTCAAAAAGACCATATGATTTATGCAACAGGCATGATAGAACTCTAATGTAGACAGTGATGTGTTGTCAAAATTATAAGCTGGTACCTAATGACATTTTCCAATCATCAAATCGTGAGATCCTTAGAAGTTCAAGGAGTTAATTAGTAACGATTTTAAATTATTCATGGCTAAGCAGAAAAGATTTCAAATTGATCTCAATTGTAGTTCTGGAACTTCCTATTTGAAACACACAAAGACTAAAACTGAGATTCAATCGAATCAATTAGTTTCATAATGATCCTTCGATTTTGTACCGAATTAGTTGTAATCGAGAGAAGAAAAAAAACTTTGCATACCTAGCCGAAACTATTTTTTGAGAAAAGTTTATGTCATTCTAATCTTATCACAATAGGAATTATGCGGAGAATTGGTTGCTTACAAGCATACACGTGTTTTCTTAGTAGTCTGGCAAAAGTAAACCATTTAACCAAATATGGCGATATTATATTATATTCATGTTGATCGATGCACTAACTTGTCTTGGGCATTGGCAAGATTATGACAAGCAGCTGGAAGAGGCAGGGTGGGGGTGGGGGGGGGAGGGAACTGCCAATGCCCACATTTCCTGAAACATCCCAGAATACAGGAGAAGAACTCATCAATTGCACTCAGCGCTCTAAATCCTTTGAACTTTTGGAACTACTAAATGTCTAATCACTTTTGTCCAGTCAATATACCGATATACTGGCAAAAATCAGAGGAATATCTACAATAAAGCACCTTTTTAGCTCAAAATTTATATTTCACACACTACATCACTCATTGAAATTGGTATTTTAATTATCCATCTTTTGACACCAATTACATGGTGATTAGAGGTTTTAGTTCAAAGTTATCTTTAAAACTCGATGTAAACACACTTAATACACTAATGCACGTATATGCATACAGTTATTACACATGTGAGCAAAAATGTTGTTTTTGTGGAAATCAAATCAATAACTTTGGATTGCTATAACTTTTTTTTTAAACAATATATAAACCTCTTCTTCGCGCAGGATATTGTCGTTGTACATAAGCAAATTCCCGGAAAGTTATGAAAAAATGCAATTCTCCAATTTTGATATATGGAAAATAATGTTTTATGATAAAATTAAATTTTTCGAAAAAAAATCACAAAAATCATGTATTTTACTTAAATTTGCGATGTTAATTAATCCCAAATTCTTTGAAATTGGTATCAAAATGTACATAATTTAACTCTCTTTCATATGACACCAAACTCATGGTGGTTTAAGGTTTCCTTAAAAGTTTTTTTTACACAATACTATTTTGTCGTCAAAAGGGACACTTTTTTGGTGGGGGCGTCCCCCTGGCCACACCCACCACTTAGAACATGCCAGACGATCAATTTGTTATGTGGAGCTATGCGATCTTTACATCTGTGCACATGAGAATTGGTTTCCTGCCCAGCTAGGTTGACCCCCACTGGCTCCCGGTCTAGGACCCCCCAGGAAATGAAGGAGGGGTCTGAAAATTTGAACCCCATCATTTTTGGCCAATTGGAACCCTATCGAAGCCAAAACAGCAAAAAAATCAACTTTGGCACAAAAATCCTACGGGATTACATACCGTACCGCACTAGTACGCTAAACCTTCATGAAATATCATGTTAACGATTATTTGTGAAGGAAAGTGAAATGATTCAAGTGACTTTGGAGTGTAATATAAATCATGACTTTCTTTTTCCCGTGTACGTGATGAAAACACTTTCACTTCTTATATGAGAAGAATACATCGGTATAGATCTGTTTGATGATTACGTGCATGCTTTTTAAACAAATGTTTTGACAACTGAAAAGCTTATAGAAGAGATTATATTTTGCATATCAGGTCAAGCAATAGTTGGTGGCCAAGGTGAAGGAGACAAACATGTGTTAATTAAAATACTTTAATTATCAAGCAGGTCTATTGAATAAGGAAGAAACATGCACAGTTAAGTGTTATCTTAAAGTTCATAATATGAGATCGAATTGTACTTCAATTATATGTAGAAATAAATTGATGGAGAAAACACCAATTGGTATCGAGAGAGAACGAAGGGAATAAATGCGATGGTAAAACAGGTGGTGTACAATTTCATCCTGGGAGGGTAATATGTATTTTTGGGGACACATTCAGAAAATTCCGTTTGTTTGTAGGCGTTAATCTGGTTGATTTAAAACAAAATGGGAGCTCTAAACAGTTTATTATATTCAGTGATAGTATTCAATGATATGCACAGGACAGAAATATATATTTTAGCTTCGAATATTTGAATATGCTTTACCTCCAAGAACAAGCTGTTCCATGCTGTAACAGCATATGTCCATTTCAAAACACCTTGGTATATACATAAATGGCTCGCAAAAGTATGCAAACAACAATCATTCTCATAAGTTTCATGTACATGGTGATAAGCATGAAAAGACAAAGTTCGAAGTCCAAAGACTTCCTTTGCATGTGGCCATTAGAACCGTGGTTATAATCTTTCTTCAATATGAACATAACTGTGGAAACGTTATTGTGTGTGCGGGGTGTATTTGACGGTCGGCTCATCGACATGAAAAATCCATCGCTTTGATAAATTTTTGTGGAGAAAAAAAGTAGTCGGAACGTGTGTCAAGCTAGTTTGACTGAGAACAATGGTGCATTCACTATTGACATGGTAGTATATTGTAGTGTGATGTAGCGCGGGAAACAGAGTGTAAATAGAAGTGAGTCATCTATCAGTACATGAAGGGATGAAAGTTCACCTAAACTTTACAGGGTGTCTCTAAAAAGGGCAATGATATTTTGATTGGCGATAACATGTCATTTTCGTGTTGTAACAAAATTTAAACTGAACTGCCCCGATACGAATTATTTCATTAACCTGTTACGAATAATTGAATTTCAATAAACAGAATGTATACTGCATACGTAACGTGTTGTTAGGTAGGGCAGGCCATAATAGATGACCTACCTAGCGACAACTCATGTATGATTTTTTTATTCTGACTTTTGAGATACATTTATTCGTAACAGGTGAATTAAGTTATTCGTATCAAGGCATATGCATAAATTTGGTCAAATTACGAAAATTGCATATTTAAAAATACTCAATAATCCTGAATAAAACTGTATTGTATTGTTAGTTGTAGTGTGTGCGTAAATTTCATTAGAAATTATACTTAAATTACAAAGTAATGCTTGTTTTAGTCAAACGTAGCATGTTTAAAATGTCGCCTAGATTGCACGTTCAAGAGATCGGTGCATAGCTGTTGCTCCCTCATTATACGATAAACCTTTTCATTGAAGTCTTTTTACTCGCAATTTTTTGGTGAAATCACCACTTAACTATTTTAGATTTCATTCATAGAAATGTTCTGAATATATTGCATTGTAGTGCGAAAAGAAAAATTAAATAATTAAGGATGCTCTTACTGTAAATTATGATTTACTTACTTCGCGAACTTATATATATTTCCATCTTGATGACATTATAAATATACCATAGGAAATGGCCAAAAAATCCTTTAAGAAAAAGAACTGTTTGACTTTCTAAACGCTTTGAATATCAATTTGAATTCGAGCAACAAAAAGACAAAACATAATTTATTTATTTTTGAAAGAGCCACCCTGCCTCTAAAAAATAAAAACTGGTTGTCCTATAATTTTGTTTAGTGATAGTAATATTTATTCTTAACACCCATTTTGTAACAATAAATGAAGTCAATTTAAAACCTTGCCACAAAGTGAAAAGAAATGGTGTTGTTATCAACTCAAACAAAGGGAAATGCTTACTTCAAGCAGAATGTCTAATATTCTCTTCGTTATGATGATTACAATCTTGACTACATTCGTATCTCTTGTTTGAGGTAACCCTTCTCAAAATGAATAAAGTTTAATTGGGATTTTATCTTTTTTATAAGAGTGTACTGTAAATTTATGATATACTTATCACCATAAGTGTTCTTGCTTGTATTTGGGTTTCGTAACCGAAACCGGTATTCGATTTAAACACCGTATGCTCTTTACACATTTTAAAGGCGCAGCGAGAGATCTCACATATCATGAGACAATAAATAAATAGGCTGTTTAAATTATAGGATTTCCCGGCCAAATTCGTGAGTTTGTCATTCAAATTAATTTGTCTTGCGTTCAAATTCGACGGTTTTAGTGCAGTCAGGTATATCGAATGACAAACACGCGAATTTGGGGGGGGGGGGGAATCCTATAATAAACAAATTATCGTATGGATTGAAACAAGATACTGTCAAAGCCATGCTACATTGCGTCATTTTAAACAATGATGCACCAAATCATGAGGCAAAAATTAATTTTTTAACGGATTTAAAACCAAAGAAGCACATGCATATGGCCTGGAGACCCTGGTGTCACTCACCCGTGATAGAAATATTAAGAACAGGGTATCATTTGACAGCAAGATAAGATACTCTTTATCATGAAATACATTTCAAAGTCATATTGGTTATGAATTTTTAGTAAGGAGCTACCAAAGTTGAGTATATTTGTTTTTTGGGTACGCACTGTATTGTGCATGTTTTTTTCAATGCTTATACTTGTGTCGGGGAAAAAAAGTAAATAAAAAATGAAAATGAAACAATACAGTCTTTCGTCTTCTGTGTGCATGGCTGATCGTCAACGAAACGGAGTTAAGTCTTTTGTCAACTCTGTTTGTTGCTACGGCAGGTAGCCAGTGAAAACGAACTCGTTTGATCAAATTATGGAAATGCAAGCCTTACTTTAAACAAACAGAACTTTGTTATTCCTGGCTCATTTTCCTGATTGAGGTGTCATTTTAATGGGCAGAATTTGAACTTACTAGAAATGCGATTTTCTTTTTAAAATTCAGATACCGCCCGCCAAATGACTTTTTTGTTTCCTCTCTTCAAATTGCTTTTAATCACTCATACGTGAGATATGAGTCACATAAGTTGCATCAAGAGGATCTAAGTTTTCCAAATATGTGTCATTTGTTAACTATAATTGTGATTAAGTTATGATAAAACATCGATAATTCTCGGTTTCCTTTTTTCTGGGACGCACTGTATACAAAAATACATGTTTGTCAAAAGCTGTTGTTCGCTTTTGCGGTTTTTGTTATGATAATTTTTTTGGTAAACAAGTTATGATGTAAAATTGTGGTATGAATATATACGTTCACACAGTTGTTTTGCTTTTTGGTGTTTGATCATCTTTTCGTAAACACATAATTGTTGGTTTGACGATCCACACCTTCCGCATTCCAGTCGGCAGAACTCAGATTCGAATATGTTTTCTTTCTTACTTTTCCTCTCTCTCTCTCTCTTCGTGATCATTCTAGGTCTGTTTACACCTGTGAAGTTTCTTTCCTTCCTTTTTTTTTCTTTTTTCTTTTGCAGAACCCTGTATGAATATAAAATAACAACAAAATTCGATTTTACAAGAATAAGACACTTATCTGCATTTATCATGTATCAGTTATTTGCCAATGTCACAAATGTGTAAGGAGCACTTAAAGTCTTGATTTGATTCACAATCCATTAGGAAATCTTTAGGATTTTTTTATTTCACTTAAATGTTCAGAGTAAAAAATGATACAAGCCCTTCAAATCACAATCAAAACCTTCAAAACGCATCGAGACGTATACAAGTAATGCATTTAGTATTCACTTATGTCCATACGAACATCGTATGATATACATGTGGAAGTAGTCTTTCAAAGAGGGGGAAACAAAAAGGTATTCATCAAGCACCTCAAACGTTTTGGCAGTTATTTTTCTAAGATACACAATGTGGGACTTTTCTCCATGTTTAAAAGATCTGCGCATATTTGGGGTTAATTGTCCAAATGCTATATCCAAAGTGGTCTATTGCTTCCAAACAGTTTCTCATCAAACGAAACATTGAAACTACATGCAGTACACATCTTCGCAACATTCGCCTTCATCAACATTTTGTTTTTTTTTAGATTAAAATTCATGGCAAGAGCTCTCATATTCAGTTGACTACTTGAGACAAATGTCAAAAATATACTTGATGGCCATTCTCGTTTCAGGTAACGTAAATGCTACCGATCAGGTTCCCGACAACCAAGTATGGACCCCTGCAACAGCAACATTCTTCTATGGCCAGCCAAAAGCTAACATCAGCTGCAAATTTCTCGGGACTCCATACGGTGTCTACTGGATGAAAGGTATGTAGTAGTGTATTTGAAGGGGAAACACTGGGGTAGAGAGGGGGAGCCTGTGTAATAGTTAAAATTTCAATATTGCAGTGTTATTATCCTTTTGAAAAATGAGAGAACACTGATTTTTTTGGTAATGCATTTGATACTATATCAAAATTTCTCCTTATCCGAGTGAGGAAACTATTGTTGTTCTTTAGACAAACTAGTTATTGACCAAAAGGAATTTGTATCCTTTTGTGGTCAATGACTAGTTTGTTTACTACCGAATCGATTCCCCAGTGGTCTACACCCTGCCAGTCTACTATCCGCATAGTCCAATAATCATTTTATCTAATTAATTGGTCTCATAACCATTCAGGCTAATATTCATCTGGTCGCTACCCATTTGGTCAAATCTCCAATAAGTCTGCTACCTATTTGGTATATCACTCATTTGGTCCAAATGCCGGTCGGCCTAATTTCCAGTCAGTCTAATGCCATTTTCGTCGACGATCCATAAGGTCTAATAACCGATTGATGATTTTTATTATTTAAAGGGACTTAATAACATTGTTCAGATGAGAGAAAAAGGTGCTAAGGTATTGATTTCAATGCTTTATGTACAATTAAAGATAATCTAAACATTTGAGTGAAAACAGACCATTATTATTGATAACAATTGGGCAAAAATTATCTGATCGATTCCTTAATTCTCCCAACTATATTATTACAATCTAATTACATTTACATTACAATGGACTGGCTTAATATACCATTCCAGACACTTAATCGTTGAAAGTTTTTTTTTAAAGCCTGTTATATGTCTTTCGTTCATGGAAAAACGGTTGGAAAAATTCAAAAATGGTAGATGGAATTTATTGTAAAAGGGTATCGCGAAGTTACCCCTTCAAAGTAAACCATGAATATCTTTGTGGTTAGGGAATTTTTTCAGGATGTTTTGCATGTTAAAGAGTAGTACAGTAGAAGGAAAATAATAAATAACATTACATACACAAATTGAGCAGTGTTTTCATCAACCTTCAACAATGTTACCGAGTCACTTAAAGATTATTATACCATATGGATAATAGAAGAAACGGCCATTAGACAAACTAGAAATTAGAACGGCTGGCAATTAGACCAAATGAGTATCATACCAAAAGGGTAGTAGACCAACTGGTTGTAGACGAAATGGCAATACAAAAAAAAACGCGTAGTTAGGAATTGTGCCTCTGCCTCTGGCACAATATCCCTCAAGTGCAATGTTTCTCATCTAACATAACCTTTGACCTGGTGACCCCAAACATCTTTAGATTGGTCGTTTCTTATGAGGTACATGAAAGGTTAAATAAAACTGTAGTAGATTATTTTTGAGATAATGACTGCAAATGGCAATGAACCTTTGACCTCATCTTCAAACAGAAAGAGCAGCAAATTGATATTCAAACCTCATACACTATGGTTATATCCTCAACAATAATCTGCTCGGTCGCAACCGTATGCGACCTGGAAAAAAAACTGATTATGAAGTTAAACGTAAGATTTGAAAACTAAAGCCCAATATTGCAAATTGAACGTTACCACGTGAATTAGAATTACCATAAATATGCACATCAATAAATCATTCACGGTAAACCAGTCACCAGTCTAAAATTACTATTTAGAGTATACGTATTGAAAGATTGCCCCAATTGTGGACTGCTGGCTTTGCTTGCACTCAGATAACTGTGATACCACTATTTCTAGTGACGTTAGTATAAATCAAAAGTAACTAATATCGTTATTTAAAATTTTAAAAATCACAAACTTACAAGAAGTGGACAAAAGCGACATCATTCGCAAACATAAGCATTTTATTGGATTCAATATTTTCATTTAATGTCCTCTACTTTCAGGGAGTACCCCGGCTACTGCAGACACGCTTCTATCTCGCACCAAAGGGGAAGTATCCGGACCAAAGTTTGACGATGGGTCGCTTACTATTACTGAGGACTACTCTCTCGTCTTTAATAATGTTCAAGCTGGTGATGAAGGCAATTACATATGCAGAGTTTCAAATCATAACGGCTATCTGATCGTCAATAACACTGATGTCATGGTCTTAGGTGAGTTAAAATTATCATTTAATATATTTCAATTTCAAATTAGGCGCCTTTTTTGAGGATCTAAAAATATCAGCTATAAAAGGCGAATTCCAACAACTAGCTCTGGGTAACAACATGCATGTCACAAATTAATCTGTTGAATGTTATAACGGCGATTCACTAGCCATTTATCAAATAGGAAAATGCAGCTAGGTAAAACAATTATATTCACCACACAGTGGATTTAGATGTTGTTGTTTTTTGTGTTTTGTTTTAATAAAAATCATGTCCTGACACATAGACCCCAGCTTTTGATGACTTTACCATTAATATTACCAATTGATTAATGTGCTTTCAATATGCATTTTGTTGTCGTCGTTGTGACTTATAGGGGCAACTTCGCTTTTTTATCATTTTTGTATTACTGTATGCTGTAGAATATCATTACCTTTATACACAGATATACAACTCGACGGTAACTTCCAAATTAAGTTAATGCTATGTTTATGTCGACAGGACTTTCAATTGCTTTGATAAAGAGGTTACTATAATGATTTGTCATGCAATGTACAAACTAACCGAATCGGGTAAATTCTTTCATATTTTGTACATGTAGATCCGGCTCAAGTGAGCATTTTTACAGAACCAAGTATTACAGGATGGGTCGGGCATTCGGTCAATCTTCAGTGTGCTTTCAGAGGCACCCCTGAACAAGTCCTCTGGAACAGAGTCCAAGGAGAACCTGAGACTAAGAGCGTCGAAACTGTCCTGAGATACACGTCAGGTGGAAATGAGGTGCTGGGAGACAGGGGATATAGTTGGAGCGACAACTACGGACTTATCATAAGGGATCTACGGGTCTTGGACGAAGGGAACTTTACTTGTATAGTTTCTAAGACGGGTGGACCTGAGATTCATAACACGACAGTCCTGGCCGTTTATGGTGAGAGATATATACCATTCGTTAGCAAACAAAATAAAATTAAAACATACCTTAAATTCAAAAGCCCTGTGCGTCAACTACTAAAATGTG
This sequence comes from Strongylocentrotus droebachiensis, assembly GCA_035222895.1. Lineage (NCBI taxonomy): Eukaryota > Metazoa > Echinodermata > Echinoidea > Camarodonta > Strongylocentrotidae > Strongylocentrotus > Strongylocentrotus droebachiensis. The sequence goes on from JAVYIG010000025.1 coordinate 396,155, forward strand.
CAATTATGAAAATGTCATTGTAATCTTGAGATGATTTCCCAAGGTAATTCAAAGAACAGTATTGACATTGCCCTTAAGTTTATTTCTTGAAAGTCTTTGCTGTTCCAGAGGACTCGTTGCGGTCGTGGTAATATGAAGGCGACGATGTGTAATCGTTTTAATGGAATAACTTGAATAATTTATATTTGATCCAAATTTATCCCACCCATAGTAAAGACTAGTATGGCGGTGTTTAAAACAGAGAAAACTGTGTAATTAGTTACATTTGCTTTAATGTGATATAACATAATCATGCTGATAGATTAAGTTATGTTGGGATTTCATTTATATTTTCAATTCATTCTCGTGTGCGTTCTTGAACTATGTTTTCAATGATATAAATGCTCAGGTTCTTTACGCTCTCTCTAAAAAAAATGGTATAACTGGATAGCGTGAAAAAAATTATATTTATGAAAATGGCTTATATAACATTAATATGTCGTATCCTTTAACCACGGTCACCTCTTTCAGCCTTGGCTGAAAAGCCGTACCTCCCTATTCCGTACGATAGTCCCAACCTGGAACGATTTATGGTAAATGACCTGAACATTATGTATTTACAAGTTTATTTTTGATAATAAATTCCGTAACTCCTTCTAATGTTCTGTTATTTCATTCAGCTCGTGCAGAAAAGCCGTACATCCAAATTGCGCAGTGTAAGTATCAACCCGAAATAGCTACAAATGGCACAACTCCTGAGTCTTGTCAGTACAATGTGACTGAAGATAAGGATTCCTTTGAGCTGCAATGCTCGGTCATACGAGCCAAGCCACAGGTGAATATTCTCTGGCAGGAGGAGTCGCAGAACCTCACTGCATCGCAGATTGTCACTCAGAGGAGTGATGGTGCCTTTGACGTGACAGCAACCATAATCAGAAGGACTAATCAATCCGAGTTCAGATGCATTGCTTCTGGTCTGGCTGTCAATGGAACCGCAGAACGTACTGTGATTGTTAAAATCATCAAACCTGTTCAAGGTAAATGTTGATTAAGACATGACTGGATAGATCGGACTTATTGTCTCATTATAAATTGCGCATTTCACTATTTGAGAGTAGTTAGTACATATTCGCAGAATAGCATGATTTAATTTTTTTTTGTTTCCCAAATTTTTAAATATTTTTTTTTCTAGCGCAGTGATTGTAATTTGTTTTGTTGTGTTGTCATTTATCTTTAGGATCCCTATCAGGATCCCTATCAGGTGGATACATCTTCCTTATTCTACTTCTGATCGTGGTTATTTCCGCTTTTCTGATCTTCGTCGTTTGTAGAGGGTGGAGGTATCACAAACTTCAATCCAAAACAGGTATTTTCTTCACGCTTTCTTCGGCTATCATGACGGAATAAGTTGTTTGTTTTTCTCCTCAAATTCAATGATTGAAATGCTCTCAAATGCTTTATTCACTAATGTATTTACATTTCATACATGTCCAAATGCCTACATACAAATCCTCGATTCGCTAAAATAATTATTTAAAATTACACCAAAGTTTTGATTCAATTTGAATTAAATAAAGAATAATTCTTTCTTGTAATCGGGTATGTAGTGTAGGCCTTATACTTGACATTCACCAATAATGCATGTCGCATCAATAAGTCTTTAGAGTTTTAGGAACCAGTAACAGTGAAGTTTAAAAAGTAGTGTTTTTGCTAACTATCCTTGATTACATTATCCTTGACACCCGAATAAGTATGTCCTATACCCGAGTTTTAGTATGTGCAGAATTAGAAAGAGCTCTTTAAAAAAAATGCAATGACCAATTTGTTTGCTTTATTTCATATAGGGCACCCTATTGGCAACTATATATCCGTTGAGTCTCAAGAAAACGCAGACTCTGGGACCAGACGTGGGTTTAAATGGATCATGACAAGAGGTATTTTGTGCACTATCTTTATATTCATCATGGCCTTCATTGAAGAGGTGTCGTGTCGAGTAGTGTTATCACTTGGCTGGAAATGCATAGGTCGAGGGTTCGAGCCTCGGCACTGCAGTCGTTAGAGCAAGGCATTTTTGTATACATTGCTTCTCTCTGCCCAGGAGCTAGATGTGTTGGATTAGCATGTGCGCGCCTGTTAACAGGCGACTAGTTGGACCGCTCCCCAAGGAGTGGAAAAAATACATTGTAATGTGAATTGTAATGTGCAGAATAGTAACTGAATCCATTGACCGGAGTTATAATAATACTGTTAGCGCTTTGGACAGTAAATGGAAGAAAAATATTATAAAACAGGCATTTGTATTATTTTTATTTTATTTTCATCATTATTATTGTAATTATTATTAAAGATATCATCCGTTAAAGGCTAATTCCACTCAAACACTGTTTTTAATAGATGCAGGCAAACATGAGAAACAGAGTAAAAAGGATTTGAGTAATATCGGATAACTAATAAGGAAATTATGAGAAAGAAAAAAAATAAGTGTGAAAAACTATGGAACTTCGAAAATTACTACACAAATTGCCAATTTAATTATCATTTTGTGATGTTATTGCCTCACTATTTATATCCCATTAATTTCCCTTTTTATCCCCCAAAATTAGATTTCCACATGCCTTTGCCCAGGTTATATGATTTGTATCATATTGCTTGCCTGACATTACACAACATCTTTTATGGATGTTGAAGAAGTAATACTTTTTTCTAAATATCAAATATTCATAATCATTGATTTTCATATAAATAGCGAATATCAAAGTTCACAATTGTCATAATTTAACTGATCTATATTAGTGCATCCACACAAAATCATATTACTATCAATCTAGCTTGGCTGATGGTGTCAAGAAATAACATTTTCTTAGGGATAAAATAGGAAATTTATATTATCAATATAAAGAAAATAATTAATGGATAGTGAGGACAGGACGTCACAGACTCATGAGCGAGTTGCCAATTTGTCTTGTGATTTTCAAAGTTGTTCATGTCATTAAAAATCCATAACTTTCTTATTAGTTATCCGAATTTGCTTTTTTTGATTGGTTTGTCTGCTTCTATTGAAAGTAAGTTATTTTTTTGGAGTGGACTTGTAACGATGATTTTGGAAACCATGCTAAATCGTAACGGAACACATGTTCAATCATCAAAAGCAAATTGAGCCCATGAACTTTGACCACTGATTTGACGCTGTCGACATAATTGATACTTTTTTGAAGATTATTGAACATTCTACCAATTAGGACTTTTCTCTTCTTGTAAATTTGCGTGTTAAAACGAAATATATATATAAAACAAAAAAAAACACGTTTTCGCATCGCAGACTTGTCTATCCTCTCTTCAAGATATTTGATTCATCCCTCTTTACATATGTTTCCACTTCTCCGAGATGTCAAATAAAGGGATTTTTCAAATTTTAGGTCAGAAAGGGCTGCAAGTAATATGCACTTCAAAATGTATGACGAATCAAGAGATTCGTAATAGCAGATCGGTTACGTTGTCAAAAATATTTCGTAAATCATATCTGTTTGATTCGGTAAATATTTAATTTGCTCTTATTATTTTGTATGATCTTATTGTATATTATAATTATTATCATTATTAATTTTTGTTATCATTTTTTTATCATTGTGTTTATCCTTATTATTATTAGGAATATTATTATTATTATAATTATCATAATAATTATTATCATTTGTTTAATACTTTTTCAGATTGTGTTTGCTGGGTATTTGGTTGCAAGAAACAGAAGGATAGAACTCACGAAAGTGTTGAAATACAACCACTGAGTAAGTATTTACGTTCCGTCTGTTGATTGATTCGTCATCTTTTGTGAGACGTTTTGCATCTAAATTGATACATCTAGGCTGGAGAACCACGCACGGGCGTCATCCGACACAAGATGGAGTTCATTGATGCTTCCTTGAATAATTGCATGATATTTGCATTGATGTTTGATGTTGTGTGTTATTTAAAGTTAGAAGCCATTCGTATGATATATCTCATAAGGGTGACTGATTTGCCTAGAATGCAGAGAGGCAAGCGGGGTAGCTGGGATAGAATTACTACGACCAAGAACCTACCCATGTGCCTAGGTCTGTATTTAGCTTCATTTAAAAGTAAGAATCTATAGTCAGCCAGACGGGAAGACAGAGGTGAATATCAGAATCTATTTCGTTTATATAATTTTTTTTTTCTAATCCATTGTTAGGGCCTTACATTAAGAATGCACATATTCCCATTCAATTCAATTCAAAGAAACTTTATTCTTCAATGCTCTTATTTATATGAGCATAATACTCAAGTATAAAATGTGTACATTCGTGATGACATAACTAATTCAACAGAGCATGATTAACAGTTTTAATACAAAGAAGACGGCGTGAATTCTACGGAAACGTATGAAAACAATGCACTATAAGTAATGAGGTAAGATACAAGTGTAACATTAACATGTGTTTAATACAGTGAATAAATAACATTGATAGATTGTATTACTTGTTTAAAAGATATTACTTGTGAACGAAAATGCTCGGAATTTATTATAACTGAAATCATCCTAATAAAGTCGATTTCAATTGTCTGGCAGAAAATATATATTGTAAGTCACCAATTATAGATAATACCGAAAAAATCTGATAGCCTGTTATGGTTGTGATATTGATTTGGCTCCCTTCTTGTTTTGCTGTGTCTACTTCTTTTGTGACATAAAGATATGCAATGATGTATCAAGTCTGTTGCATAATGAAAATATAACCATTTATTCTTGGGATTTAAAGATTGGAGTGTAATAGTGGATATAAATTTCAAATGCAGAAGCTTATATCCCTCATCCACAATAAAAACTAAATATTTAAAAAGAATTATTGTCATTGTTCAACTACCGACGACTCTGTTTTTTAATGCAATCTTTTTCATTTTTTTTCAGACGAGGAAGAGATTGAGTTGGGGAACCTTAGAGAGAAGCTGGAAAGTTACAGACCTGGAAAAGACACGGGAATGGCAGGTGTAGACATACCCGACTCGTCGATCCATATCGGCCTTTTTGGTGCCATGGGTGCAGGAAAGTCCTCCTTAATCAATTCACTGCGCTTTGCTCTCAAGAGTAAGTAAAACCCTGGGTGACCCAGCACCAATAAACTATAAACCAACCAAAAATCTGCAGAAATAATTGTTTAACCTTTTAAATATGATTCTAAATGTAGAGATTTTCATCTTTAAAAAAATATATAGCTCATCATATTTGCCATTTTTCGAGCCCGAATTAAAAAGGAAAAGAATGTCCAGTCCCAAAGAATGTAGCCTAGGGTTATAATTAAGGTTTGCAGTCTGTTTAAGCTCTCTGACTCTGGAGGCAATGTCCATGTGACAAAACTGAGGAGGATTAGAACTTAATAAAAAAAGAAATTAGGTGAACGATTATCCGATTGCCCTACAATTTAGCATGCAAAATAGGCTAATCCTGTTCTTTATATTCACCAGGTTTCAATGCAAAGTCTTGCTCCGTTATATACTTATAGGAGATCAACAACAGACCAAAAGTCAGGGTCATAGAGAAATTGAAACTATTCCAACAAACTCAATATGGCCACATATAGGTCTACAAAACACTGTCAATAAATCACTTTCAAATTGTTTCGTGGTTCCACATTTAAAAATAACATAGGAGAAGGTATACTCTATCAGGAAATGCTAAAAACTAACATTTGACCATATTGACCGAAAAACCTCTATTGAGCTCTAACTGAAAATCGCACCATACGGCTTTTTGGTAGTTTGTGGTGCCTGGTCAGTACATCAAACTTCGTTTGTACTATTGAGGAGAATACCATCCTTGCACAAATTAATAACGACTAAATAACTTTCATGAACGTATCAAGGATCCGTCTCGATGGGATTTACATTTTTGTAGAAGTGACCTATATCTGCTCGTGCGCAGCTAGTATCTACGGACTGCCTAATATCGGTATGCTTGTCTTACCGCTATCCATGGTATAATATAACGTTCCATCATAGAAATGAGCTTAAATTAGATTTTTTTTTGTTTTGTTTTGTTTTGTTAATGGCGCTTTAAATTGATAAATGCCGTAGATATGGGGCACGTTTCCCTCTCCCAATACCTGGTGCGACCCTCTCCCACAACCCTCCCCTCACTAGACGCTGTGTCCACTGTGTAATTTTAGAGTCCTAAAGCTTCATTCAGACATGAAGCGGTTAACTGCGGTGGCTTCTTGTCGTGACGTAAGTGTAATACGCTTCTTGTTTCTCTATCTGTAAACACAGAGGTAAGAGATTGCGCGCGGACCTTTTTTGTACGCATTTACGAATTATTCATATATACACTGTCGTTCATATAGTTGGAATATTTTTTTTTACCCCAATTTATGGAATTATTATGACAATGATTTATTCCTAATAGATCTAGATAATAGTATACATTCTCAGATTTTATTGAATAATAATTTACCAGTGTTTGTTTTGCGTGAATGCTAAAGCATGTGTATGCTACTATGTATCAACTAGGGGACCTACGCCCTCAAGTCATAAACGACAATAATGAGGATTAATGCCCCACAATAGGACACTTATATGACACATCGACACTGTTTTGATCCTGGGGCCTCACAGTTATGAGGCCATTGCTTTGGTTCTGAACCATGACTGTACGCAGCGGGGGCTAGGGTAGGGGACAGTTCCCACAAATTTAAAAAAAAAAGAAAACGCAATAAATTATCAATAATTCATTGAATTTCCCCCCGGTCCCCAACATAAACAAATCCTCTGTACGGCCATGCATTGTGGTTCAAGGCATGGGCACACAGAAGATTACCTACCCTAGCCCCCGCTGCGTACAGTCATGGTTCGGTGCAAAGCAATGGCCTCGTAACTGTGAGGCCCCAGGATCAAAACCGTGTCGATGTGCTATATTAGTGCCCTTTTGTGGAGCATTAATCCACATTACTGTCGTTTATGACGTAGGTCGTAGGGCGTAGGGCGTAGGTCCCCTAGCATACACTTGCAGAAAACACTGGTAAATTATTATTCAATAAAATTTGAGAATGTATACTATTATCTAGATCTATTATGAATAAATCATTGTCATAATAATTCCATAAATTGGGGTTTAAAAAAATATTCCAACTGTATGAGCGACAGTGTAAGAAGAAAAGCGTAGCGTGTTTTTTTTTTTCTTTCTTTCTTTCTGTTTGCGGTTGATAGCTGAACAAGACTTTAGAATCCACGAACCGAGTAAGTAATAAGCCAGATAACTTGCAATTTACTCCTAGATCTTTTGCTAAGAATCAATTATTATATTGTAATTCTTATTCCTGTTTTAGAAGTGTTTGATAAAAACGAAATCTATAGTCTATATTTATATATATCTAAGTGGAGTGGAATATCCCGTATCGATAATTGATTTATTATTTAATTAGAATCTAATATAATTCAAGATAATTATCTGATTTCCTTGTTAACTCCACATATTTCCACACCAGATGAGTACAAAAATGTTGCCATCGAAGCCGGTAATACAGCAGGTGGTGGTCACACCAAGTTCAGGGAACCGGTACAGCTAACAGATCACATACACATTGTTGACAATCGAGGAATGACGGACTTTTCATCGGAACAAATTGAGAAACATTTGATGCCTCAGATTCGTGAGTAACGATTCGTATATGTTTGTATGTCGTGTATTTCTGCGTATCTGGACACCTACCCCCTGGACATCCACCCCGGATAACCACTCCCAGTCAACTACCCCCTAGGGCACCACCCTCTAGGACGACGACCCTCCGGACACCTAACCCCGGACAACTCCCCCCCCCCCCCAAGACAACTAACCCCCTAGGACAACTAACCCCGGCCAACTACCCACGGACGAACCCCCCCCCCCCCCTAGGACAACTAACCCCAGTCAATTACACCCCGGACAGCTATCCCCTAGGAAAGTTGTCGGGGTTAGTTGTCCTAGAGGATGGTTGTCAAAAGGGGTAGTTTTCTGAAGGGGTAGTTGTCCGGGGGTAGTTGGCCTATGGGTTAGTTGTCCGGGGGTAGTTGTCCCGAAAATAATCGTCCTAGAGGGTGGTTACCCGAGGGGTAGTTGTCCCAGGGGGTATTTGTCCTAGAACCGTTTTCTGAAGTGAAGACTTCGACATGCGTGCACCTATACGCAGATACTGTTGTTTTATCTTGATCGTATATCTTTTCAAAAGCTTTGTTGGGCTTCGTGGTACCATTAAGATAAAACATTTTTATCTACTTTGCTTCTCTCCTCCCAGGTGTTGAATGGGTACCTTGTAGATTGCGAACGTCCCTGTGGTTTGGATTAGCATGTGCACGCCCGTACAAAATAAAGCGACTAGCTAGAATGCTCCTCTGGCGAATGTGCATTGTAATGTGCAGTATCGTAATTGAATCTAATGACCGGAAACATAATAATCCTGTCAGTTAATGGTAAAGCGCTTCATAAGGAAGGAAGTAGAGGTGTCGTTTGTAAAGGTGTTGTAGTAGAGTGGTTAGGTAAAGTGGAAAGGCATTAATATACATTAGTCACTCCACACCTATGAGCGAAAGGGGGAACTGATAGGATAAAAAAGCATTTGTGTTAGTAATTGCCATATGATCTCTCGGTGACCATATGGTAGGAATACTACACAGGAAGTGGAGATGGTGCATATTGTGCCCGAACAAATCATGTGGCCGGGTTATTAGTATTTGTAAAGAGCTATATAAATCCCAATTATTATTGTTATCATTATTTAGCTCACTGAATTAGAATATTATGGTAGAATTTTCTAAAATAAATTCATCACGATTAGAAAATGAATTAAACTGATGTTAATATGATTTTTCTTGGCCTGTTAGGACTTCCCCCATTCTAACATACATTTAACTCTCAGTTATCATTGTGATGTTCCTATCCAGGGGGAGAACGAGGACTTGATCCTATGGAAAAGGTAAAGAAAGGAACCGGAATACAGATCCACTGCCCTGTATTCGTGTGCAATCTAAGGTAAAAAACAGAAATATTTTCTTTAAAACTTGACAATTTGCTAATGATCAATATTTTTACAAGTTTGTTGTGAAATCCTGGTGACAGAAACGTTATTAACAGTCAATTATTACACAAAATGTAAGTTACCCGTCACCATAAAATAGATTTTAAATGTCACAAATGTTACAAATTCTGAATTTCAGTAAAAAAAAATGGTTGTGCCCGTTAGTAGTCATGTAGTAGTTTATTAGTAGAAGTAGTATAGTATGAGTAAAATTAGTAGAATTGGTAGTAGTAGTAGTAGTAGTAGTAGTAGTAGTATAGTAGTAGAAGTCGTGGTAGTAGTAGTGTAGTAGTAAGAGTAATACAATTTAAGATAGAAGTGTGTCATCAATGTTAATTCTAGTATTTACACGATCAGTGATTCATTGTGCAATGTGGTTTAACCCTATGAAGCCCTTATGAATATGCACTTAAAAGATTAAATTCAATTTATTCTAACTTAAGGTCCTGTTTTCTTCTTTGTATTAATACAGTCAACCAATTGGTCGTGCGTCTACGCTAGAATTCATCACAGAATTTTCTACAAAAGTTCATGGTCACTTTGGTAAGTTATAATTCAAATCTTGATCAGTATCATGGATATTATAAACAATAAACTTCAGAGCAGTAATATTGCTAGACTGACAAGTTCGAGATCTAATCGTTACTCGACATGCTTGTAGATGCGTCGACTTCAAGCAGTCATGGAAGTATTCTGCGCGTTTAGAGATTAAAAGAGATGGCTCTATAAAAAAAAAAAAGCTAGCAGGCTACCGTGATTAAAGGTTACTTTATACAAACTAATTGCACCACCCCTGTGCTATGTATGTACTATTGGACACATGTATTTAAATCGTAATAGATAATTAGAAAGCCATTGAATTTCATTTGTTCTTAACAAAGTGTTATGTATGTTTCATTTTTACAGGTCGTAAGGTAATGGTTGCCGTCACTCATAAAGGGAAACTGGATGGCTCTGCAGAAGCAGATGGAAGCTTGGAGGATGTAGTGCGTTTGATTATAGATGACGGTGGTGTTCCAAGGAATTCCATACGGACGTTCGAGAACTATACTGAAGATTGTCACGCTCACGATGCAATGAAAAGTATTGAATATTTGAAGTTTCTGTGCACGTGCTTGGAAATAGGAGAGATAAATATTAAATTTAGGTTGATAAAAGAAGCTGAGCAGCCAAAAAAAAAGAAAAAGGGCATTTTCTAGGCATCGTGCTGAAGCCTTAGTACTGACAGTATGTACTAGTATACAAATATTGACTGCTCATGAGGATGATGGTAGGAACTATCACTCCCAAGGTGGTGGTGATAAAAGGGCCGGTGTGAACACCACCGAGGGAGTGGTAGTTCCCACCACCATCCGATTACATAGCAGTCCATATTTGTTTTATATACCTCATCCTTTTATTGATTCATGATCAGGTCTAGCTGTAGACCGAATTTTCCGTCTCTCTCGTTCGTTAAGCCTCTTATTTGGGTAGGGTCGGCTCTCTCTTTAAAGACGGAAGCCGACTATACGCATTCCCTTGCTAACACCATGGCCATTTATGGCCATATTTTTATGCCCCGAAAATCCCCCCAAACGTCATTTTACTTCGTGCATGTTATATTGTAAATTAGGCCTAGGCTATAATAAATCGGTTCCACTTACCAACTTGACTGAAATAATCCGTTTAATGGTCCCTTTTTAGGAAATTATGGGTCAAAATCGAAATCCATGTCTTGCAAGATTTTCAACATGGACTTCGATTTTGACCCATAATTTCATAAAAAGGGACCATTAAACGGATTATTTCAGTCAAGTTGGTAAGTGGATCCGATTTATTACAGCCTAGGCCTAATTTACAATATAACATGCACGAGGTAAAATGACATTTGGAGGGATTTTTGGGGCATAAAAATATGGCCATAAATGGCCATGGTGTTAGCAAAGGAATGCGTATAGTCGGCTTCCGTCTCTAAAGAGAGAGCCGACCCTACCCAAATAAGAGACATAACGAACGAAAGAGACGGACAATTCGGTCTAGTCTAGCTTTAGGTCTAGATCTAGCTCTAAAAAACAGGAAACGAGATCAAGAGGAATTTACCCACCAGAATAAGAAAAATCCAACATCAAGTCCAAGGCAAGAGTGTTGAATTCCTACGCGCTGCGCGTAACCGCGCGATTGCGGTAGCCTAGCAACTCAAACAATTTGTGTGCGCAACTAAGTCGCGGGAGGGGTTAGGGGTCCTATCTCAGGGTTTGATAGTAGCTATCAAACCCTCTGACGTAATGATACTTGATAGGTCGAAATGCTCCTTGACATGTGATATAGTTTTGACCAATCAGTGAATGACAATCTATGTATGAGGTATATAATAGTATACGTCATTGTGCGAGCCATTCACTTTTACTAAACGGAATGAGGCTTCTTCTCGATAACGCCACTGTACAATGACAGATTGTAATGCTTGTTCGTTTCTATGTCATTATTCATCCAATGTCATATTTCATTTGAGCATTGTTTGAAAGAGAAACAAAAATTGAAATATATACCTAAATAGTTGATTTGATTAAGACTTGATAATAAACGTACCCAATGTAGACATGTACATATTGTAACTGTTCATATAGTAAAACGGGCAATGGCATCTTGGTATACTATTTGGTAATCAAATAATGTTTAGAAATCACCTGTTAAATTATAAACCGTGCATGTTGTCTTTCTCGAGTCATGTTTGATATTGCAATTTAAACTTAATGCATATCCTATTTTTAAATAACACTTTTCGAAGAACATTTTGGACTTTCCTGCATGTTTACATAGACATGTAAAGTGTTCTGATTTATGACGGATCCAGGGGCAAAGGGATCAAATTCCCCGGCTAATTCCAATGAGAAATATTGCAAGTATAACAACAAAATGTGCCCTAAATGTGTGCCCCTCAGCTGCTACTACATTTACTATACCTACTCTAAAAAGCGAACTACCTCCCCTAAAATAAAATTCTTTGGGAGATGTGTACTCCAACGAAATGATTGTTTCTTTGCTTGTCAGGAAATTCTGAGGAGGAAAGATCTTGTTTTAATACTAAGTTGTTTATGAGAAAGTATTGAGTAATGTTCCTGCCTGCGCCAAAATCCTGGATCCGCCATTATTGTTGCTCAAAAACAGAGAAAGGAGATAGTTTAAGCATTTCAAGTAGTACAATTAGAGCTGAACCTACACGCACTCGTAGCGGTAGGATAGTCAAACAGCCTACTTTTTTTTTACTCTTTAGCTTGTAAATAGACTGCATTATATATACATTTTGTTATTGTCGCTTTCTTCATTGTATGTATACATTGTGTTTACTATTTGGTTACATTTTTCACGTTTGTACTTTCATACACTATATACCTAGTATCGTTTATACCTTTTGTGTTATTATCTATGTATAATGTATAAGAATTGTATTCACCAGTTCGTAGAATATGACTGCGCATTGTCAAATAAAGGTAATTTGTACAAAATCGTACCCCCCCCCCCCCAACACTGTATTTCATTGTATTCGTGACCCTGCCTCTTGTCATTTGATGAGGAAATATTCATCTTCTTCTGCTAGAGGACCTGGTTTATTTGAATGGACCATATTGTAAATAATTGTTTAATGTAAAGAGACAAGACAAAGTTATTCCAACTTTATGCACAGAGGTTATAATACATGTTCAAGCGCTTCTCAGTTAAAGAATTTAGCGAGATCTACTCGCCTTATTATGTTGAAATATTCTCAAAAACAGAGAAAGGAGATAGTTTAATCATTTCAGGTAGTACAATTAGAGCTGAACCTTCACGAACTCGTAGCGGTAGGATAGTAAAACAGCATACTTTATTTACTTTTAAGCTTGTAGATAGACTGCATTATACTTATACATTTTATTATTGTCCCTATCTACATTGTGTATACATTGTATTTACTATTTGGTTACATTTTTCACGTTTGTACTTTCACACACTATATACCTAATATCGTTTGTATTTTTGTGTTATTATCTATGTATAATGTATAAGAATTGTATTCACAAGTCATGCATTGCTATGTAAACCTTTAATGTTTGTTTGTTCACTCATACCCCGAGAGGGGGTCATAGAGTCAATACAATTATAACCATATTCTAATCATGTACGTATACAGCCTCAAATCAGTAGGCAAAAAACAATCAGCCATGCATGAAGTCTTTAGTCTATGTCTGATCGTCAACGAAACGGAGTTAAGTCTGTTGTCAATTTCGTTTGTTGCTACGGCAGGCAGCCAGTGAAACGAATTCGTCTAATCAAATTGTGGAAATGCAAGCATCATTTTAAACAAGCAGAAGTTTGTTATTCCTGGCTCATTTTTCCTGATTTAGGTGTCAAATGGAAGAGTAGAAAATGAACTTTTTAGAAATGTGAATTTTTCTTCGAAATTTAGATACCGCCCGCCAAATGACTTTTTGGTTTCCTTCCTTCAAATTGCCTTTAATAACTCATTCCTGCAACATGCATCATATGAGTTGCATACAATGAAAGAGGAGGATCTAAGCTTTACGAATATGTGTCATTTATGAATTATAATTGTGATTAAGTTATGATAAAACATCGATAATTCTCGGTTTCGTTTTTTCTGGGTCGCACTGTATAGATGAAACAAATATTTCGCTCATATACCTGTATATAGATTTTCGATAAATCAGCTCAAAGTCATTCGATACTCTAATGTATAGCCTGTATAAATTATGGTTGCATTTTGTAATGGACCAGGCATTCAAACCACCTTAGAATGATATTTGAAAAGTCTTTACAATTGCTTTTATAATAATAATATGGTTATAATGTTGGCTGCTGCGAGTTATAAATGAATTGATTTTCATGGATATAATTTACTCCTTGTAAAGTAGAATCGTATGTTATTATGTATCGCTGAATTAACTCTAAAAAGTTTACCTTTAGTCCATGTAATTGGTTAATTACATTGAAGTCATACTACATAAAGCTGGAAGAATTGTTGAATATATTTTATTTTTAGCCTATGTTATGTTTCACTCAATCATTGAGTTATTAATGTAAATATGTATTGCTATTATGGGAATAAAATCCTCGCTTGAGGATAGGAGAAGAAAAAAAATTGAAGTCATAGCCATTGCATTTGCTCTTTGTGATAACAATTACAATGATTAGCTATTATCATAATATGTCAAGCTATAAATATAAATGTATATATACTCACGGAGGATTGGGGAATAGTGATTGTAGAAGAGGTTGCAGAAATCGAAAATAAATCGCCTTTATAGCACTCCTTACTCAAGAATGTGGTGCTTGTGCACATTTTGTTTATCACCTTTTATGATGCTTAAGGATGAGTTTCATAGATTTTGAATGCCATTATAAGATTAATGATTTAAGAAAAAACTGTATTAGTCTCTTTATATTGTTAATAAAAAACACATTTCGGAAACCTCAGAGTGTTGATTAACATGACACAAAAAAGACGTGTTATTAACTGAATATATTGTATTTTGATACCTATCGAAGGGATGTAAAACAAATTTACCTGTATATTCTGTAATTGATTGTATATAAATTATGTTCTATCGATCTCATTAAAATGAGGGAATCTCATATGAACTCCATTTTGTAGTAGATCGTTCAAAACTTTGATATGCTGACGTTATATATCGCTGAATACATTCTTAAAAATAAATCGACGGCTAGTCCTCTTCTTGTCTATATATTGCATTATACAGTGTATTCATATAATATTGGACGGCCGTAAGGGAGATATCAGAATATATTACCCGCAACAGAATCATATAGCCATGAGTTAAGAGGCGAAGGCAATATAGTTCTTTTCAAGCCATACCATACTAGAAGCACTACCGCAAAATAGAGTACCTATATATAGAGAGTAGCGACATAGGGGGACCGGAATTTGATGGTCACGTGACTCCTGGCGCCATTTTGTTTCACTCCGCAGCGCAGCGCAGCGCTATTAGTCCATGGGCCAAGACCAGAAATTTGGGTTATTGGTACCACTCAAGGTGGCAAGATCTACTTATGGATTTTGAAATGTCCTATATCTATACATAATATTTTGATATGATAGCATTTCCGAATGGACAGCTTAGTCATATAATCAGCAGTTTCCATGGCAACACAACAATAAAACCGGTATTATTCAAAGAAACAGTTAAAGTCATTAACAAATTATAAAAACACTCTTGAATGCGTAAAAATGTACAGTTTAGAATACCTCACCATAAAGGAAAGTAATGAAATGCAATTTACATCACCAATTATAACGGTTACCATGGTAACGACCTCAGAATGGCCTAAAATCAAGGATTTTTGAGTAATTTCAGTAATATATTACACAATATACTCATTCAAGACAAGTTAAAGTCCCCTTTCCAAAATAATGACACAACTATATGACTAATACATCATATAAGCCAAGAATATGCTATATATAGTACCTTCCCATTATTACCATGGCAACATGAATTAGAGTTAACAAGATGCCCTGTACGGTACTATATGCCATATTTTGGCTATATTTTGGCATTGGAGAGGTGTTGAAAGTTCATTTTGGTGTCTATATCCTGGTTTTCAGGCCCAGAGAATGAAAGTTTAGAATACCTCACCATGAAGAAAAGCAATGAAATGCAAATTACAACACCATTTATAACGGTTGCCATGGTAACGACCCCAGAATAGCCTAAAATCAAGGATTTTGGAGTAATTTCAGTAATATGTTAGACAATATGCCCATTCAAGACAAGTTTAAATCCCCTTTCCAAATTATTGAAAAAATATAATGACTAATCTATCATATAAGCCAAGAATATGTAATAGTACCTTCCCATTGTTACCATGGCAACATGAATTAGAGTTAACAAGATGCCCTGTACGGTACTATATGCAATATTTTGGCTATATTTTGGGATAGGAGAGGTGTTGAAAGTTCATTTTGGTGTCTATACCCAGGTTTTCAGGCACAGGGAACACAGCTAAAGCATTATTTTGAACATTAACATAGGACATCACCGCTATTTTTCATACATTTGCATAAAATCAGAGCAAAATGACCATGAAAGTATTCTGCCACTGCATATTACAAGCTGTTTCTTAGGGTTTAGAAAGATATAACATTGTGATGACTACATTAGATGCCAGAAAACTTCATTTGATTGTATGCAATGCTGGAACCAGCACAGATTCATCTCATTAATGACCATTTGTTTGCTATTGTATCAAAACTGTGAAGACCCTGGGATGTATATCTCTTGGCATGTTATGCACACTGTGGTCACCCATTGAGAAGATGTTTCAAGATGCTGGACTAAGGGACCTATGTGTAGAGTCAGGTGTCATCGCTATAAGCTCCGTAGCTGGAGTGATGGAATTCTGCAAGTACAACCGTGCAGTCAAGTTGTTGTACGAGGCATTTATGCGACAGGCATAAAGAAAGGTTTACTACCCTGTCTAGAAACTAACCACACTAACGACCAGGTTCACCTGGATGAAAGCCTCAAGAGTCGTGAACAGCCTATCTGAAGATGTTGCGTAAGTGAGAGGATTGAGAATCAGTCCTTTGAGCCCATCTTCAAGCTGTTTGATGTCTACCTTGATTACCCGATACAGGAGAATCGGACCCTCTCGGCCTTTTGGATGTCATAATTATGTGGACATCGTCGAGGTTATGGTAGGTCTGGTTTGGGCATTTAGAGAGGGTGTCTGGGTTTTGATACAATAGCAAACAAATTAATGAGATGGATGATCTGTGCTGGTTCCAGCATTGCATACCATCAAATGAAGTTTTCTGGCATCTAATGTAGTCATCACAATGTTATATCTTTCTAAACCCTAAGAAACAGCTTGTAATATGCAGTGGCAGAATACTTTCATGGTCATTTTGCTCTGATTTTATGCAAATGTATGAAAAATAGCGGTGATGTCCTATGTTAATGTTCAAAATAATGCTTTAGCTGTGTTCCCTGTGCCTGAAAACCTGGGTATAGACATCAAAATGAACTTTCAACACCTCTCCTATCCCAAGATATAGCCAAAATATGGCATATCGTAACCTACAGGGCATCTTGTTAACTCTAATTCATGTTGCCATGGTAACAATGGGAAGGTACTATATAACATATTCTTGGCTTATATGATAGATTAGTCATATAGTTTTTCAATAATTTGGTAAGGAGACTTTAACTTGTCTTGAATCAGCATATTGTGTAATATAATACTGAAATTACTCCAAAATCCTTGATTTTGGGCTATTCTGGGGTCGTTACCATGGCAACCGTTATAAATGGTAATGTAATTTGCATTTCATTTACTTTTCTTCATGGTGAGGTATTCTAAACTTTCATTCTCTGGGCCTGAAAACCAGGATATAGACACCAAAATGAACTTTGAACACCTCTCCAATGCCAAAATATAGCCAAAATATGGCATATAGTACCGTACAGGGCATCTTCTTAACTCTAATTCATGTTGCCATGGTAATAATGGGAAGGTACTATATAACATATTCTTGGCTTATATGATGTATTAGTCATATAGTTTTGTCATTATTTCGGAAAGGGGGCTTTAACTTGTCTTGAATGAGTATATTGTGTAATATAATACTGAAATTACTCCAAAATCCTTGATTTTGGGCTATTCTGGGGTCGTTACCATGGCAACCGTTATAAATGGTAATGTAATTTGCATTTCATTACTTTCCTTTATGGTGAGGTATTCTAAACTGTACATTTTTACGCATTCAAGAGTGTTTTTATAATTTGTAAATGACTTTAACTGTTTCTTTGAATAATACCGGTTTGATTGTTGTGTTGCCATGGAAACTGCTGATTATACGACTAAGCTGTCCATTCGGAAATGCTATCATAACTTTTTACACGTATATATGCCCAACAAACAAAAAAAAAGTACAAAGGTTTTGCCACCTCTGGTGGTACCAATATCTGGTCTGGCCCATGGACTAATACATGCACTGCGCGCGCGCGCGGTAGACCGGGCGAGTGAAACAAAATGGCGTCAATGCGCAAGTTGTCGCTACTCTCTATATATAGGTACTCTACCGCAAAATCCCCTCTAGCGCCATCTCAGGTCAGCTGTAGCAATATATGGTCCAGTAAGTCGCTGCATTCCTGTCAGCCTCTCTGATGTCAAGGGCCCATGACATCGAAATACAAGTGTATTCCTGTTGGTGTGCAGTCCTGAATACATCTCATATTTTAGAATGTAAATTTTGAAATTTAAACATAGCAAATTTTATGTTGCTATTGTATTACGTATTGTAACAGGTGGTCGACTTCGGCAAAGATACATACCACTTTCTCAAGTTAGCTCATTGATGACTGACACATGATGTCACAAGCAGGGGCGTAGACAACGGGGGGATGAGGGGGATGCATCCCCCCACCTCACAAGGTGGGGGGATGGCATGTACAATCATCCCCCCCCCCCCAGGTTTTGGGGAATGATATTTGCTTACTTAATAAGTCATAATGATGATAATAATAGTAATAATAATAATGATAACTTATATAATATTAATAATAATAATAATTATGATGATGATAATAATAATCCTCATCATTATTGTAATTGTGTTTATTGTTATTAGCCGCATTCACACGGTGAAAGCCAATTCAGACGGTAAAAAAAAGAAAATCTTACAAGTATTTTGTGGTTATCTTGTGGTTTGGAAACCACAAGATAACCACAAGATTAAACAGGCGCGGACCTACGGGGGGGGGGGGGGTTAGAGGGTTTAAACCCCCCTTGGGCGGCCCAAAAAACAAACAAAAAAAAGGGTAAAAAAAGAAAAAAAGAAAGAAAAAAGAGCGCACGCTGGAGAGAAATCCTTTCAAGTGCAAATATTGTGAGAAGATATTCAACTCATCTGGTAACTTAACCAAACACATGATAACTCTGGATATAACTGTGTATTTAACTGTTACTTGATTTAAAAAGACGTTATCATGCACTGCTTTTTATGGTCTCCATTGTGTTAATAGATGCCAGGAAAACATCACTTACGGGGTTCAAATTAACACCCCAAAAAAAAATCGGCTCGCCGCTTCGCGGCTCGTGGACGATGCTCCGCATCGTCATTATTGGTCAACCCCCCCCCCTTAGCAAAAAGCTAGATCCGCCCCTGAGTCATCCCCCCAGATGTACGAACCTGTCTACGCCACTGCACAAGGGGAATGGATCTGGAGGTTTTGGGGGTGGGGCTTAGCAAGTTTGAAAAACAAATGTTTCAAAAAATATTTGAAATTCTATGAAACAGATTCAGAAGTTTACATATCAGATGTATGCAGGACTGCACACCAACAGGAATACACTTGTATTTCGATGTCATGAGCCCTTTCAGCTATCAGGCATGTTATTGAATCCGAGCACTTATTACGTAGATTGTTCCCTTTGCGTATGAATAGATTTAAACCTATGATTCAAACGAGTACCCATGCGAGCACGCACTTTGTAAATACTGCACATTGTAGGGACTTCCAAAGTTCAAGGAAAGTTCCCATCTGTGTTTACAGCTTCTTTAAAAGCAGTTTCTGAATGAAGATTTATTGTATCAAAGGCAACACAGTTGGCACGTACAGTTTAATATAAGCTAAAATCCTAAAAGATGTTGCTTAAGTATATACTAGTAAACATGCTCAGAGCTACTGAAAATCTGGTAACATAAACTCAAAGATATCAAAGAATTACTATTATTTTGTGTGATTGGGGTTGTGTGTCCTGACACTTGACAACAATTGAGCCTTCCCTTTTATCTTCGCATTTAACAAAAGATATTCATCAATTAGCAGTAACCATCATAATATTTTGTCCATTATAATATTTCCCAACTTAAGTCTTAAAAGATTTATGAAAGATTTCTCGTTATCCCCGGTTGTAAACTTTTTTCTTCACATTATCAGTTTGGAAATCGTCCCGTCTGGATAACCAATCTGTCCGGACAAATTCTATATATTGCTTAGAAAATGTGAATATGAGAGTGCAATGCTCAAAACAAAGTATGAACCCTTCCCATCTGATATGGAGAGAAATAAGTAGGCAGGCGCGGATCTACAGGGGTGGATCTAAAGGGGGTTACCCCCACCCCCCCCCCCCCCCCCACCCCCTTGGGCAGCCAAGTGAAAATGTGATGTGCGTAGAAAAACGCCATCATGTGTCCAGACTTTTTATGGTCTCCATTGTGTGAGCAGATGCCAGGAAAACATCACTTCAGAATAGCCAAAAAAATATCGCCTAGCCGCTACGCGGCTCGTTGACGATGCTCCACAAGAGGTTCAAAATAGCCACACAAATCGCCTCGCCGCTTCTTTCGCGGCTCGTGAACAATGCTGCATCGTCATTGGGTCACCACCCCCCCCCCCCCCCCCCCCTTAGCAAAAAGCTAGATCCGCCACTATGAAGTTTGTACATTGTCAAACAGTTGGCAGAAGAAAGAGAAAATGCTAACAAAGTCAAAAGAACAGCCGCAACCCTAACATGGCACATCAGGACTTCACATTCTTTATCCAAAGGGGCCCGACCGTATTAACAAATTATATATTTAAAACATTATACTTATTTTTTTTTTCTTTGAGGTCAACTCCCTTATCTCTTCATATACGTATTAACAACATCGATATAAACAGTGGTATCTTGATATAGATTATAGGTATTGAACCCAAAGCATACAGAGTACACAATATTTTTTATGTAAAATCATATCAATTGCTTTTGCAAATTCTTCCTCAATCGGATCGCAGACAGTTCGTCTAGTGTGCGTTGGGCTTTTGTATACAGCAGAACACATTGTAAATACATCATGCTATGTTTATACATGCATTCCCTTCCTTTTTAGTAAGCCGAAAATGTATTTCCATTTGTAAGCCTATTCAAATTTAAATAAACTAGTTCGATGGTTTTCATTCAAATACTACTGCAATCATCAAATATATACCAGTTAAAATCAAACCCCCAAACGTTGGCAGCATTTGTCTCTTCACGTGATATTCATCATGACCACCCATAAATGACCGTATAGTTTTTTGCGTAGAGTTGTCTTTGTTCAGCTTTTACAAACATGCTACTATAGTTGGTTAGTAAACAAAGGGAGACTTGGGTTTTTCCGAACATCGTACCTTTTGAAAAGGCCATGTGACCTCATCATAACACGTTTCTCGTGTGCAGTGCACAAATGTACGATCCCGAGTTGCAGATAATTCCACTAAAGCTAAATTTTCATCCTGGTTCCTCCAATTCTTTCAGCACGTCCATGAGCTTAGAAATAGGTGTGATTAGAAGTGAAACAGCAGTTCAACACGGAATACAAGAGGTAAGCTGCTAGCATTAATGCTTCACTGATATATTTAAAACTGAACGGCGAGTCAGCAGGGCTCCCACTTAACCGAGTTGGAGCCTCGAGTTGTGGCGAGCTGGCTCGATCTTGTGGCAAGCCGTTTTATCATTAAAACATATTTCTTGATATCAAAAAATAATTTTTATTTCGGTTTAATAAAATGTGGAGTGGACTAAAAAAAGAGAAAAAAAACAATGATTGACCTTTGGTAAATTCCAAGTGTAACGGAATTATATGTCCAAAGAATCTTCTATTTTTAAAAGATATATTATAGAGTTGAGTTGAGTTGAGTTCGAGTTTGAAGTTTTTAATCCAAAACAAAAAGTACATCAATATAACATAACAATGAAATGTGAATGGTTAACATTGAAGGAATAAATGGGACCAGAAAGTAGCATTTAATACTAATCGTGTCTGGTACCACTTTACATACGAAAGTATCACAACAATGAATGAGAATGTAAGAGATAAATATGAATAACTATTGAAATCATACTAAAGCTAAAAGCTATTCTACATCTAGGATAAATATGTTATGTTATTAAATACAAAGCTTTGGTATTTTACACTAAATAAAAGATTAAGAATTATATAACATAATATTTACAAAAAGGCAAGGACAATGCCAAGGCAATGACATTTAAAAAAATAATAATGAGATGATATGATGAGGTTGTTTCATAACATGTAGGTTTCTTGTCTACCATTCATCAAATTCAATAATATCGAATTTTGTATAGCATTGTTACAGAAAAGCTGATTATTTGATAATTAAAGCTAATTGAACTTAGTAAAGGTATATGAACTTTAAATCTGATAAATGGTTGATACGAAACTCAACTGTTGTAAAAGTACTTCTTACTGGAAAATAGATTGTGCCTTTCTCTCTTTTAATACTGTTTTTTCAAGATTGAGATTTCTCTGAAAATGTGATTCCTTAACGTAAGCAATTTACCTTTTCATTTGATAAGGCATACTACTACTAATATTGATAATGATAATGATATTAATGATTATAATATTGATGATGATAATACTAACATTAAAGATATAATTATATTTATCTATATAAATATTTTTAAATCCAATTGCAAAAATATGAAAACTGTTAAAGACCAATTAAACATTTTGATTTTCAGCAGTTGGTCCACAGGTCGAAATCCTCTTTCATTATTTATCTGCTGTTCAATGGGTTCTTACTTGCTATTTCACTTCCAGTATATAACTCTTTCCACTTATATTCTATTCGTTCTTCATCCTATGTGCTGAAAATGGTCAGTTATTTAGACCTCTTGGGTCCATGAAATTACCTACTTACATTGTCAGAGGCCAGAGGTGATAATAGTATTTTTTTTAATTTGAGTCATTGAAGATCTACGCTGATGCAATTTGAAATACAAATAATTCAGGCCAAAAAACCTGAATGGCTATAAATAATGCCGATTATCCTATATACACACATTCCATATTGCAGTACTTTTCAAAAGTCTTAAGAACGTTTTTTCATCAAGCATTTATTTTCCGAGGCTTTTTTGGAAAGTGACGTTTCAATATCGTTGCACTAAGTTTGTCTTTGATTAATTAATTATCATAATGCATTGAAATCTCTATTTCACAATGACAATACTACAATTTTTTGGTCAAGATTGGTAAAAATAAAATCACGTGATAAAAGATAGTTCGCCCATCATTGATGGGAGAAGAAAAGTTCGTTGCACTGTGCCATTTTCAATATTATTCAGTAAATCATTATACAATATGGATAGCATCGAATGAGTACTTTATTTTTACATTTACATTCCCTTAAAATTTTAAAGCCATGGCCCAATATGAAAATATTTTCAACAATATCTATTTTTGCCTCTGACATCTTTTAAGTCTTTATATTTTTACCCGTGTCATTTTACTTCTGACATTTTTAACCTTTGATATCTTTTCCTATGACATTTTTGCATGTGACATTCGTACCTCTGACATTTTTAAGTCTGACTTTTGTAAGTCTTACATGTTTACCTCTGTCATTTGTACCTTTGACATTTTTACTTCTGACATTTTTGCCTGTGACATTCGTAACTCTGACATGTTTAAGTCTGACATTTTTACCTCTGTCTTTGTACCTCTGACATTTTATCTCTAACATTTGTATAATTCTGGCCTATTTTACCATTGACTTTCTTACCTCTGACTTTTTGTTGCCACTGACATCCTTCCTCTGACACATAAACACCTGCTTTGTTTATATCTTACAAATCGGAAATGGGCTTTTAAAAAATAGAAAAAAGCCAGGTAAAATAATTTTTGACGGAGATTCCGAACATGACAATGATTTTTCTTAGAAATCATTAATAATTCTAAAATCTAGCTTTAAATATGACGACTCAGAACGCTCAGAAAAAGGCCCATTTTTGGAGCTGTATTGCACAATAGCATATGACGCCACTGCAGGCGCCTCTCCGGTGAAGAGGAGGGTGATTTAGGCATTACGAGGCAAACTATGATATTAACTGAGGGAAAACAAGACATTTATCCGAAAAATAATATGCACTTAATAATTCCAGCACGTTTCATTTTTGAATTACAATGAGATTGTAAGATCCTTAGTTGTAGGACAAATCGGGCATGCCCGCAATGATGTCAAATGCGTCATCAAGGCCACGTAACCGTGTTACCTTTTTTCGAGGGGCGTAGCCCAGCAAGCGTGAGAACTGTGAAAATGGATGGTTATTATCATTTTGGGGGGTCAATACAGAGATTTTCTGAAAAATTAGAGGCTGAAATATTAAAAAGTAGAGGTTTATTCATGTTTTAAAAGGCTATATGTTGGTTGGGTTAGAGTGGCCCTTTAAAACGAATTATGTGCGCTCTACCACGTTTTCAACCGAAAGCACAAGGTAGAATTTGACTTTGAAATTGTGTACATTGCAATACACCAGTTTACAGTTGTGTGCGCCATTTTAATTGGTGAGTAAACAAAGCCAATGACCTAGAGGTCAGTGCATTTATGCGTAAATTAAGATTGCGCCCATGCAAATGATGATATGCGCGCACAACGCAGCGCGCATGCAGTGATATCATCAACCTTTTGCATGGGCGCAATCTTAATTTACGCATAAATACATGACCTCTAGGTCATTGGCTTTGTTTACTCACCATTTAAAATGGCGCCCATGTCTGCGCATGCGCACTTATACAACTGTAAACTGGTGTATTGGACTGTGCTGATATCCTTTTTATAAGGACATAAAGGAATGCATGACTGAGCACACATCGTTATCCCTGCCCTTGCTAAGTTTAAGCCATATTTACAGTCTTTTCCTAATGTTAGGCGTGCTATGGTAGACTGGTTCTCAAAGAAAAGAATTTCATTATTTATTATAACTGAGGGCACTTCTCGAAATAAACATTTCTGAAACCATTATCACACTGGTGACTTTACAGAAATCATAAAAGTTCTTTTAAATCTGTAACTGGCTGCAAGGCCCCAGCTGTGTAAAATACGAACAGAATTATGTTCACAGCCGATGAAAAGAAAAGTAGAATACATACTCTTTTTGTATTCATGCGTATAGGTATGGGCGCGCGTGTGTGTGCGTATATAGAGAAATGACGTCATCCGTGCTAGAGACAATCTGGTCACAGCTGTAAGGATACAAACTGTTTTATAATATCACATTACCGTAATTGGACCCCATAAAGCACGTTTTATCTAACTTCATGTATTTTCTAAACAATAACAACATGTTCAATGTCCAAACATACCAAAACGGCCAACCAATTTGCTTACTATATTTCCCAAATACAAATGTACACAATTCAGTGGTAACAAATTATGTTTAAAGGAAGATTACTTATGTTAAAATATTTTTCTAAACACAACCTTTATGTGGACAACAAGGTGAACTTATTCTCGACAAAAGGATTTCGGAAAGGCATTAACTCTAAATAAAAGTATATGAGATATCGGTCTTCTGGCTCTCAACATCTTTACTTGTTGAATTATATCTAATTGCGATATTACTATATGTTTCATTTTACGTATGTATTTCTCACATATCTAGCATAATCCCAAAGAGGATGGATAATTTCAATGATATTCTGAAAGACATTGCTGCAGAAACGAGCACAGATGAACAAATGGATAACTTAGGGGCAGCACTTGGAATGTCAGCTACTGATATCGCCGGCTACAATGCAGCAAATACAGCTGATGCAAAGGACGAGGGAACATTAAGAATGCTCATCGCTTGGCGTGAAACACAAACGTCTTCAACGGAGAAAGCCGCCTTGAGACATATCCTGAAGATGGCCGGCAGGAGTGACCTGTGTGACAGATATCTCCCAATGCCTGACGTTGCTCAAGAAGAGGTGCAAGCCCAGCAGAGTGATGCATCGAGTGGTAAGTTTGAGCTTGGGCGCGGAATGGCTCAAGAGCAATGGAATCTTTATTTGTTGTAGGTACAATGTATGGTTAAAGTCTCATTCAAAGAACGATGCCATCTTTGAGATACCAGGGGCCCATTCATAGGCCGTGTGTGTCAGACTATCTATTTACATTCCCACACGAAAAATGCCCAAACACATAAGAATGATCCCTTGACAACTGATTGACTTTTCATAGACACAGATAGAGAGAAAGGAAATAAATTTAAACAAGCGTTTTCTGTTTGATTCATGAATGTTCCTATTTAAATGCAAAGTTGCACATTAAGCTTTGAATATTGATACTTATTGTATAATATTTTACTATATTTTATGTGTTCACTTTGACATTTCATTTTCCAGATGAAGACAGAAATGAGCTGAATAAACTAAGAGAGACGCTCAAGGACTATACACCTGGGAAAAGCACAGACACTGTATGGGATGAAACATTTCCCGCAGAGATTAATATTGGACTGTTTGGCGTTGCGGCTGTTGGAAAATCCGCTTTTATCAATTCACTCAAATTCGCTTTCAAAGGTAAGTAAATGGACAACCAATGCTGCGACCAACCAACGAAATTGACAACCTTCATGGTCACATTTTCTGAAATGTCATGTTAAAAGTGTTTACCTCATATATACCTGAATAGATGTTCCAGACCTTTCTAATCGCGGTTAAACCCTCTGAAAGCGGCTGTGCCAGGCATGTAGTAATGAACATAAATTAATACTGTAAAAGTAAGAAAACTTTGTTGTTGTTTTTTCTTAATAATACTTACTTCCGGGGAGATTCTGTGTTGCAATTAATCTTTGAAGTTTGTTTTCAAATACAAATGATCTTTTTAATTAAAATATGCTTTATTGATTTCAAATTTTGCTTGAGTTTGACGATAGGAACAGTGTTGATTCTATTTTTTCTCACGCAGGTGAATATGAGACCGTTGCAGCTGAGGGTAGACATGATTTTCAGGGAAGCAGAACCCGATATAGAGATCCCGTGCGTCTTACCAATTGCATCCATGTCATGGACAATAGACCCATGAAAGACTATTCACTGGGACAAATAAAAGACAGTTTGATACCACAGATCTGTAAGTACAATAGTAACAACAACAATGATAACGATGATAAGAATACAAATATTGATATTAATAATGATGAATTATGTATTAGTCGAGTACAATGTAACATAGATACAAGGAGTAAAATGATATAATAAAATGAAAGCGAAACCATATCAATCATAATAATTAGACAGGTTAAACCATAAAGCTGAAAATCTTGTCTATAACGGAGTCCCATGTAAAAACGCAATATTAATGATTTACTCATTTAAAGATACAATCACAGTGAAAAATATCGAAATATGAGCACAAACAAGAAAACCTTTAAATCCTTTGAGACTTACAACTTAATTATTAAAAAATATAAAATAAGAAGAAAAGAAATCGTTGAGATTTTGTCAAAGACGGCGACGAAAGAATATTCAGTAACAAGTACCTTATGTTTGCAAAGATGAATTGGTTCCTAAAGAAGCGAAAATGAGCTATATCAAATTAATTATTTTATTTTTCAGGTGGCAAGCGTGGACTCGATCCCGATAAAAGGATAACGAACGGGAGAGTGGTGCACTGCCCTGTTTTCGTCTCCGATTTCACGTAATCGTAGAGCTTTCATCTCATTTTTATGTTGCGGTCCATGTTTTTTGCAGATAGTGCTAAAGCTAGATATACAAATCCGTTTATTGATATGGCAATTTATGTTAAATTCCTCGTATCATGATTTATCAGTCCTAACATACACGGATCCCTTCAATGCCTCTATAGGTATTGGTAATCCCACATATGCTCCGGTGTCAATAAACCACGGGGGAGATAACACTTTTACAAATGATGCCCGAATATTTACAAATTCTTTAAACATGGAGAAGTCACACTTCGTGCTTCATAAATACCTTTTGGGGGTAAAAACTGTATCTGCCCATACGCAGATAGTATCCTCTAAGTGGTTTACTGTTTCGGGCTTTATTTCGTCAAAATTATAAGGGAAAGGTTAGGCTGCGATTGAGTTTTAGGTTACAATGGTTTAAGATTAGGTTTAGGGTGAGGATGGGATATGTTCAGGGTTAAAGGAAAAACCCAACTATAATAGCAAATTACTCTAAAAAGATAGCAGAAATAATAGAGGAGCAGACTTTTGAAAATTTAAGAATCGGACAAACAATAAGTTATGATTTTTAAAGTTGTAATCTCTCTCTTTGTGGGCACTTCGAGTTGGCTGAAACGGTTATATCACTGTGATGTAGTGGCATACGACTCTTACATCTGTTCCCACACATGAAATTGCTTTAATGTCTTTATCAAAATGTTTGACTCAGCAAGGTCTTTTTGGAAGACCTATTATAACATGTTATAATCCACATACTAAGAATATTGCTCTACGATTGGTCAAAAGTGATGCGTGGATGATGATCTGATTTCTGTCTCTCTCTCTCTCTCTCTTCCCCTCTTTCCATCTAATTTACAGTCGCAGTCCTTGTTCAGAAGTCCCCATGCAGGATTTTCTCCAACAGCTTTCAACTATAGGATATTCCCATGGTGGTAAGTTTTTGATAGAAAATTAGCTTTTCAGGTTACTATCTAGGGGTAAACTTATTGAACTGAATTGAATTGATTGTATTGATTCATCTTTCATTATAACAGAAATTATTCTTCCGGATTGTGGGATCCCCGAATCTACACTATTGTTACACACAAAACATAACTGTGCTGATTCTAACTTACTCGTAATTCTTCTTTTATTTCCAGACAGACAACTGATGATTGTGGCTACAAACAAGGAGTCTCAAAAGAGAGATTTCCAAACTCAGCGTGAGCTTCTTCATTCCCAGATTGGTTTCGCAGAAGAAAACATATGGGTCTTCGAAAACTACACCGAAAAGGATCATGAACATGATGATGCAAGAAGCATTGAATATTTGAAATTTCTTTTGAAGTGTTTGGATGTCGCAGAAAGGAATATATTGTATGAAATGAAAATATCGAAAGAGAGCTGTTCGTTATGGTGTAGAGTAAAGCAAAGGTTGAACGGCAAGACGGTTGCATGTTTACTCGCTGTCGCGTTCATTCACTTCATATTCATGAGCCAAGGGAGTCTGAAAAGATTGCCTTTCATCAATCATGAATCTTGAGTTCATCTATGAATGATGAACTTGAAATTAATGTTCAGTACTGGTCATGCGATATACTTTTAAAGGAAATGTTCTAGCTGGATTCAGACTCAAAGAGGTCGATTGTATATGTATATTACATAAGAATAATTTTTAGTGTAAATTGCGTGGTTTTGTATTCCCAAACATCATAACGAAGTGAACAAAATTCTTTTTGCAAATCACATACACAGATATTGATATATTGGACTATACTTGTATCGCAATTTAATCCAAAGAGTTAATCTATTTGTATCCATAATTGACATAACGAGGACATTCCAAAATCAATCCTTTCTCTTGGACATTACTTCTATTATCCGCCCCCCCCCCCCGTTCCCTTGAAAAAAAGTGATGGAGTTATCAGTATTTCACCTTAACCAGAATTCATCCTCCTCAGTCTCATGATAATCCATTTCATCGATAACTTTATTCTATACATCTGTTGTAAATTAATGATTGACTATGGAAATCTTTTAATAGGCATACCCGGTAAAGCAGACAATTGCTGCTTAAGGAATGGCAAGCATTGTCAAGGTACTTCAAGTAGCATACGTTTAGTGTATAATTTCACTCTAGATAACACAGATTATGAGCATAGCGGCTCTAGTTAATGTAGGACCTATAAACTCATAAAAGATAACCAGACCAACCTAGAAAATAACGTGAATTCGGTTATTTTCCGTTATATTTTTAACCGTGTAACGATTGTTCCTTTTAACAATGTATTTTATGACGAGAAAATACAAGTAGAATTATAGCCTCTGTAGGGTTATGCATGTTATGTCTTTGAACATACGTCAAGAAAGTACTTCAAGAATAATTCTTTGATGTCTGATTGTGGGTTCGATCAACTGCATAAAACATATGGTTGTGCGTGTGTGGGTGGGCGTAAAATGGGGGTGATGTGTATGCGTGGTGTGTGGGTACTTTGGGTGTGTTTGTGTGGGTGTGTATGTGTGTATATACAGTGCGAGTCCAACAAAAAGTTTACACCTAGAAAATTACTAATTATTTTAAAAATCCATACATACATACCACACAAAAATGATACCAAATGATTTGGGATAAAACACTCTTTCATAAGATGTATATTAATTTACTGTTCATAGATGATTTTTAAAATAATTAGCAATTTTCTAGGTGTAAACTTTTTTTTTGACTCGCACGTTATATATAACTATGCACCTGTCTACATAAAAAGTCGATTTTGTACATAACAATAAATATGTATGCGGGACCGAAGGAAGACAAAAATTGTATCTAATTGCATTGACAGGGTTTCCTTGTTGAAGTTGAAATATGAATAAATCAAATCAAACCCCGTTTTGTTCCTAAATTTTGTAATAAACTTAACATGTAAGCGGAACTGCTAAATCTGTATTACCTATATTATGGGTTTATAACTGTGCACCTGTATATATAAAGTCTCGAAGTTAATTTTGTAACCGACAATAAACATGTATGCAGAGCCAAAGGAAAAAAAATTGTGTTTAATTGTATTGACAGTGTTTTCTTGTTGACGGAATATAACCTTGTAATTATATAATTGTATATAGCAGGCCTTCTCAACTGGCGGCGCGCGCGCCACTTGTGGCGCTTGCGGTCAGTCAGAGTGGCGCGCGACTGTGGCAAAAAAAAAGGAGGAAAATTTTGTTTTTTTATTTTAGAATTTAAAAACTCAGTAAAATCAAAAAGACCCAAAATGTCTGCTTAACAAACAGGAAAAAAGGGTAATTTAACCTTTTTGTACTATTTTATACGACTCTTAACTAACCTGAGCTCTAAAAAACAATAAGCTTACGATGTGCTACCAATTTTAATATTGCCAATCTCTGGAAACATCTTGTATTGCTTCTGTTTGTTTGATTTTCACTTAATTTGGACAATTCCCGTGTTTATTGGACCAAAATAACTACATACAAATTTATCTCCAGTGTGAATGTACCCAGGAATTGTATGAAATTATGATTGATATATTTTGGAATAAAAAGGTGTCAAAAATGCCACATTTAGAAAGCCCTAAAATACATCAGCTTCAGGGGGCTCCGCCACCTGGACCCCGTCCGTTGTCGGCTCGGTCGCTACGCTCCCTCGCAGCAAAATCAAACATACAGGTTGGCACTTCAACTAAAAAAAAAAATCGTTTTGGCACTTCTAATAAACTAGTTTAGAAGGCCTGGTATATAGCAACCAGTCTCGTTTCTTTTAATTGTAACATTATACACAAATTTTATTTATAGGATTTGGAAACCCATCATGTATTTTTCAATAAACTTTATTTTAGGCTTTAGATAACGAGAGTCAGACTCGACTAGCATATGTGCAATTTTTTACTCTATTTTACCATCGTTCACAAACTCATTTTAAATTGTCATTTATTGTTTTACTCTTGACGATAAAATTACTTATAACTATTTTGTTTTAATTTTATAATGTGCATGTACATCGCTGCAGAACATGTATTTTTATAATTCAATAAGTCATTGTACGTTTATATATACCTTTTGTTTTAAATTTTTCAATGTGGTGAATAAATAAATAAATTCAATTCAATTCATATCAATTCAATTCATATCAATTCAATTCATATCAATTCAATTCAAGTTGAAATAGAACTAAATCAAATTGAACCCCGCCATGTTCTTAATGTTTTTAATATGCTTAACATGTATGTGGAACAGTTATATATTTTCTTATGTTTCATCTTTATTACACTTTTAACATGCGTATTGGTGGTCTGATAAATGTTTTGAATAAAATTAATATCGAACGGCATTTCAATGTATTGTGTGGTATTTTAGTTGTCTACAAAGCACTGGGAAACCCTGCTTAAGGCTTGACGAGAATTTTTAGTGAGGCTGTAAGAGGAACAGGATGATTTTATTGCTTTCATTATTGATGAAGTATCATGCACTAATATACAGTATTCGTTGAACATATTCAACTACAAAAGTTAAAGCATGCTTTATATCAGAGTTTGTTCAACCGGGGTGCCGCGGCACCCTGGTGGGACATAGGACTTTTCTAGAAATGCCGCGAGAGAAATATTTTTCATTCATTATGAAATTAACGTAAATTTCGTGAAATCCAAATATTAGAAACCGCAATGTGTTTTAACGAAAAAATTAACACGTTAAAGGCCATGAGGAGTCTTTTTTCTTTGCTCGCCTTGCTACCTCTTAACAAACACTAAAAAAAGGATGATTGTGGACAACAAGATTTCCAAATATCTTTATATATTTGAGCACCGAATTGACTGAATATACGACTTTAGTATGCATGTATTGGGTAAAGAGGGGCCTGCTTGCATAATACCATATCTTATCTAGGTTTTTTCTTTACAAAATAATACCTTATCATACTATATAAAACATTTAATTAGTTATTTTTCGCTCCCTCGCTAGCAAAATTTAGAAACAAAATGTGTCCTGTCGTGTGTATACACAGTGGCGGATCCAGGGGGGGGGGTGCCGGGGGGCCCGGCCCCCCCCCCCCCCCCCCGAGAACAAAATCATGTAAAATCACGTGATTTTTACCTTTTTGGGGGGTTGGGGCCTCCCCCCCCCCTGGCGCTCAAGGGGGGGGTGCAAATTGAAAAATTTTCGAGGACCAAAAAAAAAAAAAAAAATGTGCTCACTACTCCCCCCCCCCCCCCCCCCCCCACTGAGCGACTTTTCGGTCGGCGCGATTCCCCCCCCCCCCCCCCCCCCCACTGAGCGACTTTTCGGCCGGCGCGATTTTCCAATTTTCGTGAGCAAACAAAAATGAAGAAAGTTGGGCCCCCTCCCCTAAGAAATCCTGGATCCGCGCCTGTGTATACATGTCATTTGATGTGTACCAGAGTAATGGAAAGGAAAGCTGCTGTTATAAATTTGAGATTAAGTTGACGCGAAACCCCTTTATTTCGCAAATATGCAGTGACTATAAAAAGGTTAATAAATGCTGCTTTTTACGACTGAAGTTAGTTGTGTAGATTGTGAGGAAGGGCTAAGGGTAAAGAGCCACGTTATATGAACATGTAGCTCAATCAGCACCGAGTCTAAGGAAGCTTGGAAATAATTCTACATACATTTTATACAGTGCGTATTCCGAAAAAGTGTACCAAAATTTGGTAGCTCCTAATCTACTTCACGAGGAAGAGTACCTTGTCTCCCGTCAAATGATACCATATTCAAATTATTTTTGCCACGGGTAACTGAACACTAGGGGCTTTAAAACGTGTGCTCGAAATCACCTTGTACCTAGTTTAGACTGATGGGTCAGGCAATATGAATGTCCTTATTTGGTCTCAAATACTTTGAAAAGGAAATTTTGCCCCGTGCTTTATTGCTTCATTGTTTAAAATGATGCAATATAACTAGGCTTTCACAGAGACTTGTGTTAGTCCATAAGATAACCTTAAATTATGTTGAACAGCCTACTAACTCCTTTTCTCATGATATTCAAGTTCTCTCTGCTCACATATCCGTTGCGCCATTTCACACGCATATCATAAGGTGTTCATCTCGAATTGTGAATGAAAACACAAATGTTACTAAACCCGAATGCAAGGTTTGTCTGAAGCTTGGTCTAAAACGAAACCCGTCATATGACGGACATAAACTTAGGTTTGTCGACAAATCTCCTTTGTGAATTCGGGCCAATGGCTTTTGACCTACATTCATTGCTTCAGGTTAAACTTGATACAAGAGGATTTCGGCATTCCTTTTTGAAAAGCCTGTCGCTCAGTCAGCCTTGGCAGCATAATTATGAAAATGCTACCATTTGGCAGGGTTTTAGTAATCCTTTACCATGACATATGATTCAAGGTCATAGAGGTTATAACTTTTAATTAGAAGATAATAGAGTAGGGTACACATCGTGTACTCACTGTTTATTGAAGCTGATAATATTGCTAACTACTGAGTTTCATTGTTCAGTTTATATCCAGGTGCTCTTTTAGCACAGTTGGTTAATTCACAAAGCGTTTATACATGTTATAAACCGTGGACAAAAAATATAAAGCTCGAATAGGCTTACTTTAACCGCACATCAAATCATATTTCAAAACGAGTCCAGTTGCAGATTATTTTCTCTCTCATTGTTTACGTTGCCGTCAATCCCGGTGGAAATTCGTCCTCTTTCTCCATATTCTGTGGACCTTGGATAAGGTGAACAGGTGAGATAAAATTATTTCATAATATTCGTTAACAGTCTAGCTAGTTGTAATTACTAGATTAGAAGAGAGTATTGAATATCCTTTGGTGCACTGGTGTATCGGCTTTTTTGAGCCAAACAAATATTCATGAAAAAGCATAGTTAAAGCCCTTTTAGCTCCAAAAGATGAAATTAGAACGGAGACGAAAGTGGATCTGCCGAGTCATGTTTTAAACAAAAAATTAAAATATCACACCATTTTACATATTTGAAACATCATTATGAAGACTGAAGACCTAGGGAATGCCATCATTCCTTTTGTTTAAATCCTATTACCGCACCGGATGGAATGCTAATGTAAATAAAAAGTAACGTTGCGAGTAAGGTTCCTTCGTGTGGTCAGTTCAATATTAGGAACACAAATTAACTCCAGAAAGCCCAAAAGGGAGCTGCGAGAATAATGTCAAAGCAAAGCTACGAGACCCAATCACGTGAACTGTTTAGTACTTTGAAATGGATGCCAATTGAGCAGCATTTCGAATTTCAACGCGCTATATGATGTACAAATGCACACATTAATTAGCACTATACAAGAAGGTTTAATTAACTGAAGTGAAATTTATCTGTATCGTTCGAGGCAGGCAGATGCAGGATTACTTTCTGTGCCAAATTATATAACAAAATGTTTTAAACGTACCCACTCGTGTCTTCAATAACAGTTTTTTATCATTTGGACAAATCGTTGAGAATGGCAAGGTCTGTGAACACAAATTTTAATACATGTGCAGACGAACTTGTAATATCCGTTCCCAATAGTAAATACCGATAGGATTCTATTCCGTCTAAATTTGAACTCTAACTTTAACTTATCTTCATATTTCAAAGCATTTATCTTGTATGAATCACATAATTGATTTGTGATGCGTTTCATAGTTCTCATAATGAAGGATGACATTTCACTTTTCATATGGAATGAATGGCATAATTCGCTATCAGTATGAAATTCATTTAAATTTAGCTCTATATTTAAATGCTATATTAATAAACGTTTATTAGTTTACAAGGATTTCATCTAATATATATGCTATGTAAATATGTATATAATTTTTTTTGGTATCTCAAGTGTGGATCTATTTTGAGCCAAGATCGTTATTCTACTTTGTTTATGAGCTTCAGAAACTATATGAGGTTATCAAAAAAAATAAGAATGTCTAAAAGGTAATGATTATATTTTACTGAATTTATAAACAGATTAGATCTAAACACGTTATACGATATAACAAATATGCAACCGTATTTTGTTGACAAATTCCACATTTATTTAAAAGATAATCAAAATTTGTATACATGTTTATACTTACTTTCTTCTGTGTTTTTTTCTGGTATTGTTTTTAGTTTATATTCCCCATTTTTGTTATCAAACATGGTCTCATGGAAGACCAACCATGTATAAATGTCAGGAAAAAAAATTAATGACTACATAAATATGATCGAAATTACAAAAATATAGGGACAGATGTTTAATCTGTAATAATTTTCAACAACAAAATTATTGTGCAATATAAGAAAAATAATGTTTAAATTTTATTCTCAAAATCTAAAGTAATAACAGAGTCATAATACAGCATCCTCCTGATGTGCGCATCTTTAGATGAATCTAACTTGACTTTAAAAGTACAAATCTGGTATGAAATGGTGTTGATATTCTTTGCCAAGCCTTACTCTTTTAATGAATATACAAAGAGAGTATTGAAGTAAAACGTCCCTTTGTTATAGATGTTTAAACTCTTGTTATAGATGTTTAAACTTTCAACAAACCGTGCTCGTTTATCTTCTTTTTAATGTTCCTTTGGCAGACCTTCTCTTCTCCTTCAAAATTTGACTGAATATTTCACCGCCCCAGCCTTTATTCGCCCCCCCCCCCCTCCACCCCAACCCCTCCCGTAAAAAAGGGTTTGTGATATGCAGAAATATAATTAAAAATTAATCCATTTCCCTGCTGCAAAAATGTGATTGTACTAACTTAGTTTATCTAATCACAAAATGTAAACTATTATTTCACATAGGTTCTGCATTCATGGATATGACGAGTGTATATAAAGCAACTTTTGTTCATCACTGTATCAGTGTATGGAAACAAATCTATTGGACAGTGAGAATAGTTTGTCCCATAGACAATGAAGCTAGGACGAATGGTGTCACTACTGGACAAGGGCATCATGCATGCTACCATGCTACCACTTTATTAAACTACAGTGGCTCCCGTTTGTTCACTGGATAGCTGTCTAACTCTCAGATCTGTATCAACCTCACATTCGTTTTACATCTCGTCTCTCTTCCAGGAACATTTACATCGGCTCCTTCCTTTCTCATTCCCGAATGCCGCAAACATGCGACCAATAAATTACTTTCAATCCTTTGCCCTATTGCTTTCGAACAACCTCCATTTTTCAAAATTTTGCTTTAAAACGAGGGACATCGTCATTAGAAAATGAGTAGTAATAGTCGTAGAAGTTGTAGTAGTAGTAGTGGTGGTGGTGGTAGTAGTATTAGTAGAAGAAGTAGTATAGAAGTAGTAGGATAGAAGTAGTAGTATAGTAGTAGTAGTAGTAGTAGTAGTACTAGTAGTAGTATAGTAGTAGTAGTAGTAGTAGTAGTAGTAGTAGTACTACTAGTAGTAGTAGTAGTAGTTGTTGTAGTCGTAGTAATGGTGTCAGTGGGATGATGGTAGTAATAGAAGTTTAGTAGAAGTAGTATTGAAGTAAAAGTAGTAGT
Organism: Strongylocentrotus droebachiensis; assembly: GCA_035222895.1. Lineage (NCBI taxonomy): Eukaryota > Metazoa > Echinodermata > Echinoidea > Camarodonta > Strongylocentrotidae > Strongylocentrotus > Strongylocentrotus droebachiensis. Next base: position 433,106 of record JAVYIG010000025.1, read on the forward strand.
TGTGGTGGTGCTGCTGGTAGTGTTAGTACTAGTATAAAAATCAGTCGTAGTAGCAGTTGTAGTAGCTGCTATAATGGTTAAACGAAAACACGGTAGGCGATGCGATGCAATTCAAAAAAGAAAAACAACAAACGCATGAATCATGAATGCACTAGTTTTATACCATTCAATCATTAATGCTGTTACAATGTAAGTACATAGGAGGGACCGATAGGTACAAGTTTCTGAATAAAATGTGCAAAGTACAATATACTGAAAACAATGCTAATACGAACAATTTAGATTTAAGCTATTAATACTGAAATCTTTGTCACCAAATATATATGGAAATCAATATTTAGCCCAGAGGTAAAAAGATTGGGAAGATTTTTTGACCTGTGTAATGCAGTCATAACACGCAAACGACAAGAAATCAGTGTCGGGTTATTTATACTATATGATATTTAAATAATTAGAGTGATTTCTCGGAGATTGTCTTTTACTCTTAAAGGTGTATCGAATGTGTAACAGTTGAAGAAAAAAAACTGATGATAAAATATGACTCAATTTACTCCAGATTCAGTAAAGATTGGCAGTTTTGCGTGAAAGGAGACCCCCCCCCCCCCCCCCATATAAATGTGAAAAAGAACCAAACATAAAGAGAAAAATATAAAGGGGCAGCAAAAAGAGGGGAAAGTAATTTAAAGGCAGAGCTTTGCTACTTTTAGACAAATTACTATAAAATTGAAAAACGTCTGTATTAATCTTAAATATTAGCTAGGATCAATTTTGCAACATGATGAAACAGGTCAAAGCTATAGTTGAAAATAGTTCTCATGCCTGCTCTGGTATAGAACGGTTCGGCTCATGTACTACACACTTTGTCACAACTTTAGACCAAACCCGCGTACTAACCTAATTTTACCAAAATATAAAGTAATTCAATAGGCTTTGTGTCAGTCCTGGATGGTTGAACCTTATTTACAAGGCCATGCATTCACAGCATAAAAGACGATTTTCTATTTTTAAAAATCTGTTATGATAAGAGGCCTGTTTTTCCCCTCGTGGTAATAAACACAATTTTGTGTTTGCCATAAAAGTGAGAGAGTGCTGAAATGAAAAGGCAATATTTATTTGACTGATGAAAGAGAGGGAAAGAGATCAACAATGTGATAAGCAATCTGATAACCCTAATTAACTTCTTTGGTGTGATGACGGGAAATAAGGGACACAGATGGGTCATTTACTGAAGTGATAACAGCACACTAAATCAATTTATATACTGATAATTTCATGATATTTCAATATATTTACAATGATACGTAACTTGTCTTTTATATTTCATTTACGACCATATCCTTTAAATATTCCTCAATGAGTACGGGTAATCGCTGAGAGGGTGATACACTGCACCCCCCCCCCCCCCTCAAATAGCATTGTTTCCCATGATGGAAAGGCTACTCTGCACCCCTTCAAAGGGCAGTGCTGCCATTCAGGGCCTTACAACTTGTGAATATTTCATTTACATAAATAAGGACATTTTAAGATCAATCCTTTCTCTGTTGACACTTCTTCTATTAACTTCCATTTAAGATAACCTAGTATCGTCACATTAGGGCAGCAAGGTGCCCGAATATATCTTATAATTTGTATATCGAAATTACATTTTTACCACGCTCGTTTGCTCCACTCTCACAGAACATTTAAAAACAGGATGATTCTGGACAACGAGATGCCCGAATATCTCTATATTTTGTGTATCGAGTTGACCGAATGTATGACATTTGTATTCATGTATCGGGTAAAGAGGTGCCTGCTTACATAATATTATATCTTATCTAGTGTGTTTTCTGGAGACAATAATATCTTACCATACTAAAAACTTCATTGTTGTGTTTTTGTTGCTCCCTCGCTTTGCTCGATTAACAACATTTTAGAAACAAACTGTGTCCATTCGTGTGAACATGGCACTTGATGTGTACCAGAGTTATGAAAAGGAAATGTTCTGTAATGAATTCGGGATTAAGATGACGTGAAACTTTTTATTTCCCAAAAGGGTTTTTTAAAAGGTTGATAAATGCTGCTTTATAAGACTAAAGTAAATTATGTCTATTTTGTGAAAGGGCTACGGTGCATCCGTGCAAAGAGCTATGTTGTATGAACATGAAGTTCGGCACCAAGTCTAGGAAACTTGGAAATAATTGTAAATACATGTTATACAGTGCTTATGTCGAAAACTGTGCCAATATTTCGTTGCACCTATTTAATAAATCATAAACAATAACCAACTTTGAAATATGCTTCATGATGAAGAGTAACTTCATTTCTGTCAAATGGAACCATATTCATAATATACATGTAATGGGTGACTGAACACTAGGGTCTTTCAAACGTGTTGTCAAAATCGCCTTGTACCAAGTTTAGGCTGATGGAGAGAATGTGGGTCAGGCAATATGCATGTGCTTTTTGGGTCTTTAATACTTTTGAAAATAAAAATATGCCTCGTGCTTCATCTTTTCATTGTTTAAACTGATGCAATATAGCTAGGCTCCCACAGAAACTTGTTTTAATCCATAAGATAACCTTTTAGTCTATAAGATAACCTTAAAATATTTTGATCAGCCTACTAACTCCTTTTCTAATGATATTCAAGTTCTCTCTGCTAACATGTCCGTTGTGCCATTTCACACGAACAGCATAAGGTGTTTATCTCGAATAGTGAATGAAAACACAAAATTTGATGGTATCGTAAAAATTGACAGTAGACTTTCATAAAAATGATAACATTAGATTTAAGCTATTAATACTAAAATCTTCACGACCGATTAAAACTGATAGTACAATTTTACTCAATTAACTCCAGGTTTAGTAAAGATTGGGAGTTGTGCGTGAAACAAGACTACCCCCGACCCCACCCCCCCCCCCCCCCCATATATGTGGGAAAAGAACTAAACAAAAATAGGAAAAGGAAAGAGGGGCAGCAAAAAGAAGGAAAAGTAGTTTAAAGGCAGAATTTTGCTACTTTTAGACAAATTACTATAAAATTGAAAAACGTCTGTATTAATATCAGATATTAGCTAGGATCTATTTTGCAACATGATGAAAACTGTCGAATGCTATAGTTGGAAATAGTCCACATGCCTGCTCGGATATAGAACGGTACGGCACATGTACTACACGCTTTATCGAAACTTCAGACCAAACCCGCGTACCGTATCAGGACAATTACCCCCTGGGCAATCACCCCCCGGAAAATTACCCCCCGGAAAACTACCCCCGTAGGGCAATTACCCCCCGGAAAATTACCCCCCGGAGAATCACCCCCCAAGGACAATTACCCCCCAAGGACAATTACCCCCCGGAAAATTACCCCCCGGAGAATTACCCCCCGAGGACAATTACCCCCCAAGGACAATTACCCCCCGGAAAATTACCCCCCGGAGAATTACCCCCCGAGGACAACTACCCCCGAGGACAATTACCCCCCGAGGACAATTACCCCCAAGGACAACTACCCCCCGAGGACAACTACCCCCGAGGACAATTACCCCCCATGGACACTACTGGGCATGGTGGCTCAGTGGTTATAACAATGGGACCTTCTGCCTTCTAGCTAGGCGCTCAGCCTATTAGATTAGAGAAGGGTAGTAATAACAGTATGTTTTGCAGGGCCCGCTGGAAGAGCAGTTTCATAACTGAAGTGGCTACCCTGGGTAAATAAAACGTTATTATTATTATTATTATTATTATTACCCTCGGGGACAACGATCCCCCAGGAAAACTACCCCCGGAGGACAACTACCCCCAATGACATTCACCCCCCCGAGGAATTTATAACACTGTGACGTATAACGCAAGCTTCTCTCCAAATTGCTATTTACAGAAAATTGCATAAACCTTCATTTTCTTTGTTATTTATGAAGTTCATTTCAGTCTTTTCAAATTATTCAATTCGATATGGGGGGGGGGTGGGTGGAGATTGCCCAATTCCCCTGTAGTTTTGCTACCGAGTAAAGAACAGGAATTACATTTCTTAGAAATTGAACAATACATTGCGCGCAGATGAGTACGCATTACAGCCTCTCTCATCATCAAAGGCACAACAAAGAAATTAGGATGTAAGATTTCCTTTATGCATCCTCTGTAACTTTTTTAATCAGCTGATCGTGTATTTGTCTTTGTATGTATACTGGGCCCTCATCCATGCCATGATCCATAATTAAGGTTTTCTTCACGTTCTATTTATCTATTAATTTCTGTTGTCATGCTGAAGTATAATATGTTTTCGTGTACGTTAAATTATTTTGAAATAGAAATTGCCTTCAAGTTATATGTACGGTGCCATGTCAAAAGAAAATAAATTTCCGCTCTCTGGTAATTCATCTCGTTTGATTTTGTAACTCCAGCACAGCGTTTTTCAACCGGGGTGCCGCAAGAGAATGATTTGGAAAACGTTGATTTTGTAAAAAAAACATCAAATACCAGAAACGGTTAAAATATGTAATTAAATGAGAAAATAAAATGTTGAAGATACTAAAGTGTCTTCCTTCCTCGCTCGCTGACAATATTTTGACAGCAAGGCAAATAAGGGCAACGAGAGGCCCGAATATCCTCATATTCGTGCATCAAGGTCATGACCGAATATATCACTTTTTATTTATGTACATTCGGCGGCAAGGTGCCCGCATACAGTACTTTAAATAGTTTCTAGTGTGTGGATTACAAACTATTTTGTTACCAGTTTGAAAATGTCTTCTCTTTTTTATTCTTAAATGTGCCCATACGTGTTTGTATAGCACTTGACGAGAGCCAGAGTCAAAATTAATAGTCTGTAAAGACTTTGGGATTTGGGAGAAAATTTTCATTTCTTAAGAGGGTACCGTGACTAACAAAAATTTAAATAACGCTGCTCCAGACAAATGTATTTCTATGCATTTTGAAAAGCGCTGGACAATTACCTAAAACTTACATTCTTCGTGCAAATTTGCAACCGCACTGGCGTTGCATAAATTATAATAAAAGGGAAATGTGTAGTAATGAGGAAGACAACGTGCTATAGTATTTGAAAGAATATGGGTTCATGCAGGGGATCTTATGGGCTCGTAGCCATCTCTCAATGTGTCAGATCATATTTTGCTATTGAATCCTGATTGTCCAGGGGGGTAATTGTCCTAGGGGGTAATTGTCCTCGGGGGGTAATTGTCCTAGGGGGTAATTGTCCTCCGGGGGGTAGTTGTCCTCGGGGGGTAATTGTCCTCGGGGGGTAATTTTCCGGGGGGTAATTTTCCGGGGGGTAATTGTCCTTGGGGGGTAGTTGTCCTCGGGGGGTGATTCTCCGGGGGGTAATATTCCGGGGGGTAATTGTCCTTGGGGGGTAGTTGTCCTCGGGGGGTGATTCTCCGGGGGGTAATATTCCAGGGGGTAATTGTCCTTTGGGGGTAGTTTTCCGGGGGGTAATTTTCCGGGGGGTGATTGCCCAGGGGGTAATTGTCCTAGAACCCCCGCGTACTAACCTAATTTTACCAAAATGAAAAAGTGATTCAATAGGCTTTGTGTCAGTCCTGGATGGTTGAACCTTATTTACAAGGCCATGCATTCACAGCATAAAAGACGTTTTTCTATTTTGTTAAAATCTATTATGATAAGAGGCCAGTTTGCCCCTCGTGGTAATAATCCCAAGTTTGTGTTTCCCATAACAATAACAGAGGGCTGAAATGAAAAAGCAACATTTCTTTGACTGATGAAAGCGAGGGAAAGCGATCAACAACGTGATATGAAATCTGATAACCCTAAGTTACACGTTTGGTGTGATAACAGGAAATAAAGGACACAGATAAGTCATTTACTGAAGTGATTACAGCAAACTAAATCAATTTATATACTGATAATCCCATGATCTTTCAATATATTTACAATGATAACCGGGCATGGTTGCTCAATGGTTAGAGCGTCCGCCTCATGAACGGGAGGTCGTGGGTTCGATCCCCGGCCGAGTCATACCAAAGACTATAACAACGGGACCTTCTGCCTTCTAGCTAGGCGCTCAGCATATTAGATTGGAGAAGGGTAATCGTAACATGTTATGTTACGCAGGGCCCGCTGGGAGAGCAGTTTCATAACTGAAGTGGTTACCCTGGGTAAATAAAACGTTTTTTATTATTATACATAACTTTTCTTTTATGTTTCATTTACGACCATATCCTTTAAATATTCCTCAATGAGTACGGGTAATCGCTGAGAGGGTGATACACTGCACCCCCCCCCCCTCAAATAGCATTGTTTCCCATGAGGGAAAGGCTACACTGCACCCCTTCAAAGAGCAGTGCTGCCATTCAAGGCCTTACAACCTGTGAATATTTCATTTACATAATAAGGACATTTTAAGATCAATCCTTTCTCTGTTGACACTTCTTCTATTAACCTCCATTTTAGATAACCTAGTATCGTCACATTAGGGCAGCAAGGTGCCCGAATATATCTTATGATTTTTATATCGAAATTACATTTTTACCACGCTCGTTTGCTCCACTCTCTCAGAACATTTAAAAACAGGATGATTCTGGACAACGAGATGCCCGAATATCTCTATATTTTGTGTATCGAGGTGACCGAATGTATGTCATTTGTATTCATGTATCGGGTAGAGAGGTGCCTGCTTACATAATATTATATCTTATCTAGTGTGTTTTCTGGAGACAATAGGGACTTTTAGAATGAGTGGACGAGAACACGACGAACGCCGACTGATCATGCGTGTCAACGAACTTGACTGCCCATGTTGACTACAATTAGAAATCTTTTAGATTGCACTCGATGATATACATGCATGCAGGAAGTAACATTATGAATATCACGGACAAAGAAAGAGGACAAAATATACAGTTCCTCATTCTACTCTCAACAAAAGAACATTCCTTCACTGCTATTATGTAAAAATGTGTAGAACAGGTGAATATGCACGTGACACCTGTTTTACACATTTTTACATAATAGCAGGGAAGGGATGTTCCTTTGTCTACCCGAGGAACTGTAAAAGGCGCTATATAAATATCAATATGTATGTATGTATGTACTAGATTTAGGAAAATCAAGGTTGACGCAATCTCGATCGCCGACTGAGACGTCGTAACGCATGCGCAGTGCCTTAAAATGACGTCACACGTTGCAGTCAAAGCTGTCAACGTTCAAATCTAAAAGTCCCTAGTAATATCTTACCATACTAAAAACTTCATTGTTTTGTTTTTGTTGCTCCCTCGCTTCGCTCGATTAACAACATTTAAGAAACAAACTGTGTCCATTCGTGTGAACATGGCACTTGATGTGTACCAGAGTTATGAAAAGGAAATGTTCTGTAATGAACTCGGGATTAAGTTTAGGCTGATGGAGAGAATGTGGGTCAGGCAATATGCATGTGCTTTTGGGGTCTTTAATACTTTTGAAAATAAAACTATGCCTCGTGCTTCATTGCTTCATTGTTTAAAATGATGCAATATAACTAGACTCCCACATAAACTTGTTTTAATCCATAAGATAACCTTTTAGTCTATATGTCTAATGACATTCAAGTTCTCTCTGCTCACATATCCGTTGTGCCATTTCACACGAACAGCATAAGGTGTTTTTCTCGAATAGTGAATGAAAACACAAGTGTTACTAAACCCAAATGCAAGAAGAAAAAAAAACATTTTATGGTATCTAAGAAATTGGCAGTAGACTTTCATAAAAAAGATAACATTATATTTAAGCCATTACTACTGAAATCTTCACGACGAATAAAACTGATGTTAAAATGTCACTCAATTAACTCCAGGTTTAATAAAGATTGGTAGTTGTGCGTGAAACGAGACTACCCCCACCCCCACCCCCCCCCCCCCCCACCCCATATAAATGTGGGAAAAGAACTAAACAAAAATAAGAAAAGGACAGAGGGGCAGCAAAAAGAGGGGAAAGTAGTTTAAAGGCAGAATTTTGCTACTTTGAGACAAATTACTATAAAATTGAAAAAACGTCTGTATTAATATAAATATTAGCTAGGATCGATTTTGCAGCATGATGAAAGCTGTTCAATGCCATACTTGAAAATAGTACCCATGTCTGCTCTGGTTTAGAACGGTACGGCTCATGTACTACACGCTTTGTCACAACTTTAGACCAAAGCCGCGTACTAACCTAATTTTACCAAAATGAAAAAGTAATTCAATCGGCTTTGTGTCAGTCCTGGATGGTTGAACCTTATTTACAAGGCCATGCATTCACAGCATAAAAGATTATTTTCTATTTAAAAAAAAATCTATTATGATAAGAGGCCAGTTTGCCCCTCGTGGTAATGAACACAATTTTGTGCTGAAATGAAAAAGAAATAGTTCTTTGACTGATGAAAGAGAGGGAAAGAGATCAACAACGTGATATCAAATCTGATAACCCTAATTTAATTGTTCGGTGTGATGACAGGAAACAAGAAACACAGATTGTTCAATTACTTCAAATCTAACTCATTTTCAGTAGATTTTGAAATGCTTACAGCAGAATAAATCAATTTATGTACAGATAATTCTTTAAGCTTTAATATGTTTACATAAATACGTAACTTTGATTTTATGTTTTGTTTTTTACCACGACTTGTAAAACATTCCTGGAGGAGTACGAGTCCTCATTGAGAGGGTGCTACACTGCAATCCCCCCCCCCTCATAAAATAGCATTGTTGCCCACGAGGGAAGGGCTACACTGCACTCCTGTAATTGGCAGAGCTGTCATTCAAGGCCTTAGTTTCAATCTGTGAATAATTGTTAATAATTTATACCCAAGTCGACTTTATCATTAATCCTTTTCGTTTCAGAAATTTTTAAGCCACCTTGTCACACTCGGTTAAGTCACAAAAGCGGGAATAGATTATTGTCCAAAACACAACAAGATCTAAAACAGGCTTGAACGCATCTGCACCTGTATTTAATATATGGTATTAGTTTATGTATATCTCCTGCACGAATTTCGCCTTCCATCCTGCTAGAGGTTCTCTATATTTTACAGAGCTGTTTGGCCTGGCGAAGGTGAACAGGTGAGAGCAAATTTGTCATAACAATTGTTACATGGAGATAAAGTTAAGATCAATCGACAAAGAATAGAGCATAGTAGAAGGTGAGCCATAGTTAGCATGCGAGTGAAAAGTTGAAAAGGGGATCTGGTTACCCATTCTGATAATTTTGCCATCACTACGAAAATTATAATAATTATCAAAATTTCAGTAAAAAGTTTACTTATTTAACTAATCTATATGGATAATGTAAAAGCACATTTAACTTAAAGAGGATTTATTTTCTGTCCTATTTAATGTACGCTACTCAATAATTTCCAAGTAAAACTGAGATATGTTCGTACTGGATAGGTAAAGTGTAAATCATTATGTTATACACATATAGAAAAGAATGAATAACATACATGATATTTTTTAAACATGTCTTGCCGACAGACTATAAGTGAATGGAATGTACCTAATGCTAATAGCAATTACCGTTTTGTGTTTTCGTGGGGTAAATCCATTATTTGGTTTATTGCAAAATATTGATATTAAGGTAAATTCTTTTTTATGGAGATCAGCGACAACGAGAGACCAACAACAACTTGTTTTGTGTATACTTGTGAGGTTTTAGCATATCATATATTGACTTATTATGAGGAGCAGTAAGGGAAGAAAACTAATTCGTTGTTTCACTCAAACCGATTATAACTGATTTGTTTTTGTTAAAGAACTTGTGGGTTGTGTTTGATTTCATATCAATTCTTAAACATTTGAGGAATGAACTTTCTTTCGTTGTTATGATATGCACATGATTTTGGGTGGTTCAAAATCGAGTAAGAGTGTAAGGGAACAAGAAGGAGTTATTCATGAAGATTAGTCATTTTTCCCCTAGACCTATTCAAGGTAGGTGTGTCGTGGTATAGTGGTTTATTCACTTGACTCTCAATCTCAAAGTTGGGGTTCGAATCTCAGCCCGGTACTCATGTTTTTCATTTATCGTTGTGGGAACATTTTGAGCTTGTTTGATAAGAATTTAGATTTAGTCGACGTATTTATGGAGTGCTATAGGTCAACCTTTTAGCCTGTATAAATCATCTTGAAAAACAAACTTGAACCCCTCTAGAAAAGTATTCTTCTGTTGAGTAGCCCTAACAAAAGTTTCCAAGATTACGGTATTGATCCAATAAGATGGTGTAATTTGTCTCAACCCATATACAATATTATTATCTATATAAGGCTTCCAAGTGGTACAATAAATCAGTGTATTCAATATCTTTAGCGCAGTACCCAGATGACTGACAAATATTGTTTTCGTATTGCTCAGTCATCCGGGAACTTCAACTATACATATCGATAGCATATCGATATCACACGAAAACAAAGCCATATTTACCGAGGTAACTTAAATTTTGTTATTTCGTTAGTCAGCCTAATAATGATGATAATAATATCCTATGGCTTTGTTTTCGTGTGATACAAGAATATATTGTTCTTGCTATGACAATATTAGACTCGTCTTCAACTCATCCAATAGTGTTATAGCTCGAGCAATATAATGTTGTATCACTCACAAAGCCATCCAATATTATATAAATATCCTTTTGTAATCGTCAGGAGATGGACAAAAAAAGATAAATGTACTTAACTTTCTCAAATAAGTTTTCTAATATGACGTTATTTCCTGATAATATGATCTTCAGCATTCAATATTTTAAAGGTAGAGGTTTTTTTCTTGTTTTTTCACAGAATCCAGTACTTTTATATAACCGGAACAATTTGTTTTAACAATTCAAAGCTAAAATAACGACAACTTATTGAAATAAAATGTTTATGTACATGTAGTAAAGTTTCTGTACGTACTTCTTTTTCATCTAGCATGTTCTTAATCAAGGAACTAAAATTCAAGCTTGTTTTGAAAGACATTGCTAAAAAGGCGAAGACAGATGAGGAAACTGACGACCTAGGAGTGGCACTGGGAATTGATCAACACGACATCGATGGCTACAAGGTCGCAAACCGACACGGTATAGTCTACGAAGGAACCCATGATATGCTCAAAAAATGGTCGAGGCAACAGGATCAGACAACGAGGAAAAAGATGTTAACACAGGCCTTGAAAAGGGCCGGCAGGATAGACTTATGTGAAAGCATGGACCACGGTGAAAGTACTTCCTCAATACCTGACGTTGCTGGTAAGTATTGTGTAGAGGTGTCGTGCTACAGTGGTTTGTTCACTTGACTCTAAATCCAAGGATTAGGGGTTCGAATCTCTAACGGGCAATAACGTGTATTCTGGTAAGGCATCAGTCCACACCTGCTACTCTCCACCCAGATGTTAATGGGTATCCGACATGCCCGAGCGTTACATATATATAAGCACGGCGTGACGGACATGTGCGGTTTATAGAAAGTCATCATTATTATTACAAGCCATGTAATGTGCTCATCTAGGGCATGATAATGGTTAGACCATTCGCAGTGCACATGTCTTCAACAGTGAACCTAAACAAGGGTTCTTCCGTTGAAGTATTTCGTTGATTTATAATCTTAATGTGTTAAAGGCCAAGTCCACTCCAAAAATAACTTATTTTTAATAGAAGCACAAAAATTAAACTAACCAATCAAAAAAAGTTTGAGCATAGTCGGATAACTAATAAGAAAGTTATGAATTTGTAATGACATTAAAAAAAAACTTTAAAAATCACTAGACAAATTGGCAACTCACTCATGAGTCTGTGACGTCATGTCTTTGCTATCCACTAATTATTTTCTTTATATTGATGATTAAAATTTCCTATTTTCTCCTTAAGAATCTTATTTCTTCACACCAGCATCCAAGTTAGATTGAAATTAATATGTCTTTGTGTGGATGCACTAATATACAGTAATTTTGTTCCAGTTAAATCATGAAAAATGTGAATTTAGATAAACTATTTATATACAAATCAATAATTATGAATGTACAATATTCGGAAAATAATATAAATTCTTCAAAGTTCATAAAAGATTTGGTAAGATGTCATGCACCTGGACAAAGGCATGGGAAAATCAAGTTTGAGGGAATAAAAAGGGAAATTAATGTGATTAAACTATATAAAGCAATTGATAAGTTGTGAGGACATGACGTCACAAACTGAAAGTCCGATTTATCGCTCAGTAGGGGGGGGTAGTGAGCGCTTTTTTTTGGGGGGGTTACAAATTTTTGGCCAGGGAGCGTCTTTTTTGGCCAGGGGGGGGGGGGGCAAGGCCCGCTCGCCCCCCCCCCCCCCCCCCATGGGTCCGGTTCTGATGACCAAGGGACAATTTTGGGGCAAATATATTTGCCTATTAAAAGCCCAAATGAAGCCTGGTACACTGTTATAAAAAAATTAAACAAGTTGTTTAAAATTTTAAACAACCCCGAGTTAACAGGTGAATCGCTCAACGTCGTTTAAAAATTAAACAAATTAAGGTTGTTTACATTTTGAACACTTAGTTGTTTAAAAATTAGGAAACCTTTTAAACAACAGTTGTTTAGTAATAAAATTGCACAACTCGGTTGTTTAAAGCAAGTTGTTTAAATTTTAAACAATAATGTTTAAATTACTAAGCAACTGTTGTTTATTCAGTATTACTGCACAACTGGGTTGTTTAAAAGGAGTTGCTTAAATTTTAAACAGAACTGTTTAATGGTTATTATCTGGTTGTTTGAATTTGTGAAATGACCTACTGGAACCACTCCTGCAATAATCACAACGATGTATACACTGTAACATGCAGAGCTTGTTGCCAATTTACTTCAACATTTGTTCATCATATTCATGGCAGTGACAGACTACATTATTATTTGTCTCTATAACTTCACCTAAACCCCATCGGCGAAGCCGAGAAGAACCAAGTCGTCGCCTTGCCCCCGGGCTTGCCCCGTGTTCCGCCATTTTCGTCTGCACTGCACACTAGCACTGCATGCTTGCATGCATGTATTATGTACGTACTTTGTGCATATCGCGTATCGCATGTGTGTGCGCAAATTGCAACCGCGTATCGAAAAAAATATCAACGACGCCCCCGGGACTTTTTAAACAACTCTGTTTAATTAAATCTTCTTTTTTTTTAATACATAGTTGTTTAAGCCAATCGAGCACTGATTTTTCGATTTTGAACAACGTTGTTTACTTTTTTAAACAACATTCTTTTAAACAGTGATATTTTAAACACCGTTCTAACAGTGTAGGCATATACACAAAATGTTGATCTAACTGTCCCAACCTCTTATGTGATATTTGTGTTTAGGAGTTCCGAGGGGAATAGAATCCTTTTTAAATGTGACCTTTGCAATTTAGTGTCATTTTTAGCACCTACCGGTCACATTAGTAAACCGAAGACATGACCGCGGATAGGTCTTATGTTACATAAAAGTGACTCGGTAACATTGTTGAAGGTTGATGAAAAAACTGCGTAATTGTTGTATGAAATGTTACTTATCACATTCCTTATACTGTCATAACCCTCTAACATGCAAACAATCATGAAAAACCTTTCTCAAACCACAAAGATATTTATGGTTTTTCTTTGAAGGTGTCACTATGCGACATGAATTTTCCAAACCGTTTTTCATGAAAATAAGACATATGACAGGCTTTACAAAAAAAATAACACTTAATTGTCTGAAATGGTAAATATAGCTAATCCATCGCTTTGTGATGATTTAAATTCACCTTAAATGTAATTAAATTGTAGTAGGCCTAATATAGTTGGGAGAATTAAGGAATCGATCAGATCAGTTTTCCCCGATTTTCATCATTAATAGTGGTCTGTTTTTACCTCAATTTTCAGATTATCTTGAATTTTACATCTAGCATTGAAGTCATTACCATCTTATCTCATCTGAACAATGTTACCAAGTCCTTACATTATTGTTTTGATGTGAATGAAGGAGTTTGGAGAGTGTCGAAACAATGTTCATAAATGATCGGTGCTTTATATTGCTTACCCACAAAGATGTCATTCTGGAATTATTATTCTTTCGAGTCCCGGTAATTTTGCGTGCAGTGGATCTGCCGCTGGCGCAGTAGCCTCGCTGACAAACTGCCATCCCGCTAGCTTCCAACCACAGAATGTGGTTCCGATTTTCGTGAAATTTACGATTTATTTATTAATTTTCTCATCAGTATTTTTATTTACATTGAGTTTGAGTTAGAGTTTAGTTTCTTTTATTTCACATGAAGAAAAAAAACATTAACAAAACATAGCATATTTACAAAATTGATATTCGTGAACGATAAAGACATCTACACAGCATAAGTTTGTTTTGCATTTACACTAAATAATTTTGAAATTACATGTGAAAAAAGGAACTTAATTTTTGTTCACTACCGTCACTTTGTGAAAACAGCGACGAATTGTATTATCATATTGCTCCGATTGTCTCATTTTCGCTCGCGTGAACATTGCCAGCACAAACCACTGACCTCTGCCTCCTGAACGGATCATCGCCCATTCCATTCACTATACGTTACGTACTATAAAGGCTGTATTGTCTGACCGTTCATGAATATTCATGTTTTTGCTAAACTCGGCAAAATGTTTGCTTTTACTAAATGGAAAAATTACGGTGGGGGGTTGGATGAAATGGACCTAATGAAATAGGCATAAGTGATCTATGATAATTCATGCTTTTTATGTTTCGTGTGCTCGACCTATAACCTTCAAATCGCTTGGTAAATTGAGTCCAAAGTTAGACTTGTTTCACACGTGTATTATAGACAATGACGAGCTTGCAACCTATTTTGAAAAATTACGGTGGGTGAACTTTCAAAAGTCAATGAGACATGAGGGCTCCAATGAAAGAGCTAGTGATAACGTACGTCGGGGTGGATGTGCTTTTCGTTTAAACAAAAAATGAATTTTTAACGATTTTAAAAAAAAACGTCCATAGGCTAACATGTTAGGCTGCCGACTCAGATCATGCTCTGACGATAGGGGGCGTTGTGAAATGAGACTAACCGGAGCCATATGGTTCTCCCAACCATTTTCTACATGTATAGTTACCAAATTAAATGTTCAAAAATAAATGGGCACTATTGTCCTTTGATATAATAACATGTATAATATTTTATCCAACGTATTTGCCCAACTATTGTCTAATATGCTACACATTATGGTGAGAATCGTGTGAATTTCGGATTCGGTAAACTTTTGTTGGTTAAAAGTTGGGTATTTTCTTTTTATCCAACAGTGGGTAAATCATGCAAATCTTTAATTTACCCAACAGTTGGTTGGACACATAATCGCCTTCATGTTGGGTAAAAATTGGACAACATTTTGCCCAATATTTTTTTAGAGTGAGGCTTGTAGAATTTAAGTTCCTCGAAATAGTTTTGACACAGTGTCATTTATAATAAGGTAGAAGTATAATAATTAAAAGCAAAGTATACAGACAAAAACATTGAAATGATTTGGATGATGAATGCAAGAAAAAAGATGAATAGGAAGAGAAAGTAAAGAATGGGAGTCATAAGAAGAATGAAAAGAGAAAAAAGAAAGTTTTAGAATAGAATGCTCAGGTTCGGGAGTCACAGTCGGGAAAACATAGTATAGTTGTGCATTACACGTACGAATTCTATAATAACAATTTTAAGTGTTTTTTAAAGCTGCCGCAGTTTTTTAAGCTGTTTGGGATTCAGATCAATGTTCCTTCAGTAGTTTGGTCCTGTGTATGAAATTGTTTTTTGGGCGAAAACTGTCCTGGTTAGAGGAAGATGGTAGTTTGCACGTGTAGCATGTCGTGTTTGGTATGTGTATATAGCGTCATTTGTTGTAAAGACTTCAATTGTGGCTGATGGGAGTTCTTGGCGGGACAACTGAAAAATGAATATGCCGAGATTTGATATTTATAAAAACTTTAACTTGTAGAAGTTTGTATTTCGAAAAAAAAATGTTGAGTGTGTGCGCAATAGTTAGCATTATTTATCACGTTTATTAAAAGAAGTATTCTATTAAAGGGAGTGTATCATGGGAAATACTGGTTAACGCCATGTACGTTTTCTTTTGGACAACTGCACGTAAACGAATTGACTTGATTAACTGGGTTAGCGCGCGCTAGCGTTCGCGAAACAGACCGAAGTTCTCCCCGCGCTTCGGTTTCGCGTATGTTGCACGCACGTGAATGTTGCGGTCGCGTCGTCCGTAGTCGTATTTTACCCGATTGGCCCCGGGTAGGCCCACGGGAAAGACACATAGTCTCGTCATGACACACTCCCTTTAATATATGTGGTGTTTGGATTACCCAAAGGAAGAATTCCATAATGTCAATACGACAGTACTAGGGTTGAGTAAAGAGATAATAATATTTTGTAAGGGAATTGAAGTCTAAATTTGTTTATAACACCAATATTTCGTGAAACAAGTCGGCAGAGTACATCGATGTGTGTTTTCCTGCATGATAGTTGTCAATGTATATTCCAAGAAATTGTGTAAATTGAACACAGTCAAGGGCTGATCCACTTATAAATACTTCACCCGGAAGTGTGTCAATAATATTGCTACACAACATGCAATTGGTTCTGTTAATATTCAAGGAGAGTTTGTTTGTCTGGATCCATTCATAAATTAAAGTAAGTTCATAGTTTAGTAAAAGTTGTGGGTCACGATGAGAAAAAAATATGTTAGTGTCATCTGCAAATAAGATTAATGATAAAATGGTAGATGCGCTTTTAATATCATTTATAAATAAAATAAAGAGCAGCGGGCCGAGTAACGACCCTTGTGGTACACCACATGTAATATGTCTGACAGTTAATTCGCAATTATTGACCGAGACAAATTGGGGCGTGTTTTGTAAGTAGTTCCTGAACCACTCCAAGGCCTTTCCTCTCACGCCATAGTGCGAGAGTTTATATAATAACACTTCGGGATCTATAGTGTCAAAGGCCTTGAGAAGTCCATGAATATTCCAATGGTGTGTGAATAATCATCAATTGCTTGAGCGACTTTATTTATAAATATGAGCATTGCGTGCGTTGTATGGTTTTTGCGAAAACTGAATTGAGAATCAAAAAGTAAGTCACATTCTGTTAAGAATTTAATGGTGCGCGTATAAATATTTTGTATAAGATTTTGTAAAATGCTGTTAAAGGGATATTGGTCTATAGTTTCCCCAGTCGCGTGTATCTCCTTTTCTGTATATGGGTATAATCTATGCTTTCTTCATGAAGGAACGACACCATTTATATGCGATAAGTTAAAAATGTGAGTTAATGGGATTACAATTTCTAAGATTACATGTTTTAAAATACTGTTCGTGATTCCATCCTAGCCAGGAGTCTGTTTAAGTGGTAGGTTGTTTACTATGTCAATTATCTCTGTTTTTTGCACTGGTTGAAAAATATGGATTTTGGATTTGGATTTTGAAGAAAAAAAATCGAGGGTGGAATAGCTCTAGCATTAAAATACTGTTTCATGTGGAAGTTCATGTTCTTAATCGTAATGACAATCTTTCTCTTTTATTAAGTTATTAAGTTGATCGCCTTCGCATTATGAAATTAACATTGTATGTTTGAGCCTATTTAACTTGTGTAATTGGTTGTAATTATCTATTTTTGAAAACTTCTCCATGGTTCTGGATTAATCCACGTGAACCAGGGTCAATTTTTAAAAATAAATTGCCCCTGGTTCGTAGCCGCCTTTTTTAAGGCTTGATTAACACTTATATTTTTGGTATGGAATAGTACTTGTAGGTCTAAGTATGAAGGTAAAATAACTATATCATTTATTTATGAACAACAAGAAAATCGACAATCTCCCCAAATAAATATACAAATGTTTTCAGGATATTTTCACACTTGCTTGGTAAGGTAATAGGTAAGGGTTTCTTCCATCGAATGACACAAACATTTCTGATGACGTAATATGCTTGAGTGAAGAAAAAGATGCCAAATTCAGAAAATACAGGAATATTTGTTCTGGCTCGTATCAGCAAATGAGAGAGTTTTGTAGGTGGAAAAGAAATGACAAGAAACTGTATAATTCTTCTATTATCGAAGTATGTAACATGTGTTTGTACGTATGTATTGACATGGCAATATGATTACTCTATGGCTTTACAGGTGAGGCTATAAAGATCAACAACAGATCGTGTATCGTATGTTACTGGTTTAATCTATGTTGTCCTGACTACAGCAAAGATGGTGCTACATATCTTAATAGTAAAGAGATGGTGACGAAATTTACAAGCTTGTCGTTATTTTCAAGTTTAAACTAAGCGTTGCTTCTAATTGAAATTGATTGATTGGTTAACTGTTTGCTTAATTGATTTTAATAATCTATTGATTGATTTATATTACTTTATAAACCATCCTTGGTGAAATTCTATTTCTCCTCATAAAGTAATACTTCAACTAGCACACAAGAGAGCAGTTATTTGCTCACTCCAGCATAAAATGTTCATAGGACATGTCCAGACATACAGTGAAAAGTGCTTGTTCTTTCATAACTTGTCTTTTAACGATCATGATTATTATGACAGTTCCTAAGCAATTTCACGATACACGATTTTTAATTTACCAGCGAGACTATTTATAAATTCTGGTCAAGTCAGGATTTCGCATCCTTTCTAAAAAGAAACTTTTATTTCACCAACCGATTTCCTTGATTATTCTGCTTTCAAACAATTCAAATTGTAACATTGCCTGCTAAAATTAAAAAATATTTTTAAAGAATTAAACGATCAATAGAATGCATGTTTTAATGATTTTGTATTTTTCGAAAAAGTTCTACCCACTATCTTTTCTTTTCCTGTTGGCTTATACTTTTGCAGAAACAGAGTCAAGTGAGCTGAATAACCACAGAGAGGAGCTGAATAAACTCAAATATTATCTGCAAAATTATAGACAGATAGAACACTTAAACCACGATAAGGCGAGGCCAGAAGTAGTTCATATTGGACTGTATGGCGAAAAAGGTTCTGGAAAATCGGCTTTAGCCAATTCTCTTAAGTTTGCTATCACTGGTATGTAAAGCAGCTTAAAACCATTCTACAAGCACAACTGTCGTTTTTAATATGGCAAGAATCGCCATATAACTGCTAGAATCGTAATGAAGATTTAATCATGATAAAATAGTAATATTAATAGTCACAACAATAATAATGATGACTATGGTATTAATAATAATAATAAAAGGAGGACAGCGAATTAAGTCAATTAACGATTAAGAAAATGACTTGCTGAAATCAGTACAACAACTGACGACCATATATCCATCAACGTATGTGCCCCACCCTTCTTTTTAGCTGGTGTTCTGGACAGCCTGGATATTCTGTTATCAAACTACGTTCAAACACCACACACGTATTCAATTTACTAACATATATAACATACACATATAAATACCCCAAAAAATAAAAACATATACAACATACAACCATACAGTTAATGCAGATATCGGCATGCGGGTCATTTTTTGTTGAAATCTATTCAATAATATTGGGTTGCTATATTTTTCCTTGAAAGGAGATATGAGCCTCTCCTCTGCACAAGACATTATCCTTGTACATGAACAGATTCGTGGAATTTTCTTTCTTAAACACCTTCTACGATTTGTCTAAATGGAAATTAATGTTCTCTATACATTTTTTTTTTTTTTTTTAAGGATCTCAACAAAAATCACGTATTTTATTTAAAGTTATGATGTTAATTAGTCCAAAGTGAATTGAAATTGGTTTCAAAATGTAGATTTTTTTATTTTTTTTCGCATAAAACCAAACACATGGTAGTTCACCGTTTCCTTAAACTATTATTTACAAAATACTTTTTTTTTTTCATCGTTGAATGCCCTTAAGTGAGAGCGTGAGAATGCTCCTAAAATGTAATGAAATTTGCTGCTTCGATTCTTTGAAATTTTTCCCTACGCAGGTACATACGATGATTGCGCCAACGAGATGCCAATGCACCTCCAGGGAACAAGGTATAAACAGCGCATCCGCATTACAGAGCATATACACATCATGGACAATAGAGGAATAAGAGACCTCGACGTGAAGCAAATAAGTGACAATATAATGCCCCAGATTTGTAAGTGTTCTATACGTCAAACTAACAATACATGCTTATATTAAATAAGGACGGAAAATTGTGTTGGAAAACAGGAACCTAGCTATAGGTTAGCAGTAAAATAAAGCAGTTAAAGCGCGACCTCGCAAAAATACTATATTAAGTTACCGAAAATGTCATGATAATGCAAAAAATGCACGGAAAAGAAATCATGCTTCCCTCCCCCCCCCCCCCCCCCTCCCAGTCCCCAACTGTAAGGCAATAACCAACAACTTCGATTTACTAGTCATTTGTGTATTTAAGACTTTGTTCATATATTATGGTTATTGTAACAATATCTACCAAGGTCAGGTTGCAGTGGAGTAGTATAGTGTGCAGTGGGCTTTAACAAATTCGAATTGAGACGTTATTGTCATCGTGCAAATGTGGGGGCGTAGATTAGGGTTCAACATACCTGTTGGCAAATTGGAGTGTCACTCCTCAAAATCTGTCGGCAAATATGGGTGTCACCCCTCAACCTTTCAACATGTTGTAACGACACCCCTGAAGATATCAACAATATTAATTATCTACTGTTCATAAAACAATCCAGCTCATATTTTAACTTGTAAGTGTAAAAATAAGAACATGGAGTCACAATTTGTGCAATTGTTGCTAAAAAGAAGGAAAAATTGCTTCTTTTTTTAGGTGGCAAGCGTGTAGTCGATGATCACAACAGGGTAACAGGAGGAACAGTGATACACTGCCCTGTTTTTGTCTGGAACTTTGCAAGGTCAAGGTAAGATATATAGAACCGGAGTTCTAGCGTCATATTCGCTCGTTATCCATGCTACTGGTTCTAAACAACGAGCATGATTATGAGGTTCATCGCGAAATCATTCAAGCAACGGGCTGGAGCAGGGCAAATTCAGTGTTTGGGGCTGGAGGGGGGGGGGGTCCTCCCATCCCTGTTTAGCAATCAATTGTTTGGAACCAGCGACCTTCAAAATTTGGCCAGTATGAAGCCAAACTTTATTTAGTAAAAGGGATACTTTACCATTTGTGTCCACTATACGATTCGCTATAATCAGATAGTTAACAACCATGTCATGGCGAGCGTTTTGGTGTCAGCATTACTCTAAAATTCAAAAGTCAATCAACAGTCAAAGGGAAAACAAATAACAACATTATCAAAATGTTTGATATACACTTTTAACACGCTGGATCAAATACTTAAAAGGTTTAATTTAGCTTGTTAAAAATGTTAAAAGAAACTTTTTGGTCAATGGAAGAAAGCCCCATTGTGAACAAAATTTAAAGGGCACAGAGAAATGTTACTCTCAAGTAAGAGTAATGGTTTGAGAGCCCAAAGGGATCCAATATTCAGTAGAGTCAAGATGACTGCTCGCATCACTTAGTTCTTCTCTGAAGGCAGACTTAAGGTCATACTTCAGAGGTTGCCATTCATGTGGATCTATCATCTACATTTTCAATTAATTAATCAATCAATCAGGCGGAAAATATGAAATTATTTTTTAATTTAAGCATTATGAAGTTTGGGATGTGTATTTTCATAGAATAGCCTACTGGTGTATTCTGCATTCTCGGGGTATGACGTGCATGATTTGTTTCAAGTCATTGGCATTATTATTTTTTCTTCGATTTGTTTATGGGATTACAGGTTACATTGTCCGCAACGTTTATTGACGGAGTTTATTGAAAACTTTGACAGTGCTGTACGTCGTCACTACAGTAAGTTGATAGCTTATTAAACCGCTTTTTCGTAAGAATTAAATATCTATGCTCCCCAATACTAGTTTATTTTATGGATAAAATATGACATGCTAAACGATATGACCATTTTGGGGCTTGTCATTTTCCAAATTTGTTACGATCAACACTAAACAAAAATTATCATGTCTATTATAGACATAAAAATGAGCTGTTGAAGTTGACATAAACTAAAATTATTGATAACTGTGAACATAGATTCGAAGCAGAGCATTTATCTTTATCTTGTCCAGGTCGACATTTGATGGTAGCGATTATTCATGAGAAGGAACTGCAACCGCTTAAAGACTTCTCAGATGTAAGCATGCTTCTTCCAGATGACCATATATGGGTGTTTGAAAACTACACTCTGGATAACCACGAACATAATGACGAAAAAAGCATTGCTATTCTCAAATTCCTCAAGAAATGCGTGAACGTGGGAGAAAGGAATATTGACTTTGAAATGGAGATACGTGTCGAAAAGTAATGCCTGTTAGGTCGAATGTTGAGTTTGTACTACTCGTAATCAGATGCATCTCCATGAATATTACTTTTTTCTTTTAAGGAGTGGTGTCGGCAAATGCCACTTGAATAAGTGACTTTTTTCAAAGGCAGGATATTCTACTAATATGACTTCAGAGTTACGTATTCTGCCATCTGCTGGACATGATACATGAGTAAAAAGTATATAATACTGAATATTATTGATTTGAAATCATCTAGATTAACATATTTTATTCTGTTAAAGTGCAACAGTGTGAATCATACGCTCATGCTGCTTTTTACAGGAGCGCCATCTCAGCTGTACTTCATGAATATTTACAACATTACCAGCCCATATACATGAGGTTTGACTTGGAGGATACATAGTTTTATAAGGGTGGGAATGGCACAATCGTCAGGTCTAGAATAAACTTGGTTGAATATGGAGAAACATATACCAAATTCTTGTCAAACTTGGAAAAGGCAAATAAAGCCCGTACAACGATTTGCAGATTAAACAATTGTGATTAAATTCTGATTGACGCTTAAAGGGATAGTTGAGTTCTGTTGCAGAGGGCGCTGCACAAAATAATTATTTTTGTGAGATAATGAAAAAATTAGTGTCAAATTTGAAATAACATACAATTTAAATGACAAAATCATCTTAGTTTGATCAAAATCGGTCAAAAAACGGCTGAAATATTCATAAATATAACCATTTCTAATATTTGTGTACTACCACAAATATTAGATATTTGAACCAG
This sequence comes from Strongylocentrotus droebachiensis, assembly GCA_035222895.1. Classification (NCBI taxonomy): domain Eukaryota; kingdom Metazoa; phylum Echinodermata; class Echinoidea; order Camarodonta; family Strongylocentrotidae; genus Strongylocentrotus; species Strongylocentrotus droebachiensis. The sequence goes on from JAVYIG010000025.1 coordinate 456,131, forward strand.
CCGTTGAAAAAACGAAATAGCGCCTTATACTTTTTATTCCAGCCAATGCCGATGATGGCTTTTTGTTGGCTTGTTCGTGTAGTTATAATACGCACCAACCAGCCGGCCAATGTATTGCTATTATAATTAATTACTTAACTAACAGTGACCGTATTTTTGTTTAAAGTAAAGCTAAGTAGGTATGATCGTATTGGCTGAATTTCACACATTTTGGGGTCTAAAATTATCTACTTTCATAGCAATTTTAGGTCATAACAAGGGCACTAGAAATGTCATGAATAAGAATAAGAGCAATACTATTTGATTCTGCCATATCACTTGAAACCCATGTTTCAAATTGTGTTAAACTGACCAATTGTAATCTACGTAATATTCGGGCAATTAGGCAATATCTCTCACCTCAATCCACCAGCAGTTAGTACATGCTTTTGTTACTTCGCACCTTGATAATTGCAATTCATTACTCTTTCGACTACCCGCCAACCAAATTAACCGATTGCAAAAAGTTCAGAATGCTGCTGCTCGTCTTGTAACTAACTCTAGAAGATCATCACATATCACTCCTATCTTGAAATATCTGCACTGGCTCCCTGTTAAACATCGTGTAATCTACAAAATTATATTCTTAGCCTATCGTACACTAAATGATCTAGCTCCAGAATATATTTCATCCCTTCTGTCACCCCACTCCGCAGGTCGTTCTGGTTTACTCTCATCACATCACAATATTAGGCTTAAAGAAATACGTACCAAAAGAAATTGGGGGATAGAGCATTTGCATCAACAGCTCCTTCTTTGTGGAATAAGTTACCTTTCTCTTTTCAGACGGCCAACACTCTTTCTACTTTCAAAACTGGGCTTAAAACTCACCTGATGCTCAATAAAAATTGTTAAATTTCAATGTTCTTTTTATACAATACATGCAAAACAAACAATCACACTGTGCCACAATGTATGTCCCATGGCACCGTGAAGTTGTGTGATCTAATGTGAGTTAACATTTAATATTTCTTTAATCTTAAAAGTATGTTGAATATTAATTTAAATTATTTGTATGCGCCTTGAGCATCTCTAGAGATTGATATGTTACGCTTTATAAATATTGTTATTATTATTATTATTATTAACCATGCAATTTTAAGGCATTTGTGGTCCGAAACAAGAATTCAACTATCCCTTTAAGTGATAAACAAGCATATTAAATCTTTTGCTCAGACTTGTACAAAAAGAAGAACCTAGAGGTTTTACTAACTGTACGTTTTTTTAACCAAATGTCCTCACCAAGATTATCCTCCAACCAACAAAATGTATGTAAAAAGGAGTTATCTCTTGAAGAATGTACAGCTTCCTCATTCTCTATTGCGGAAAAAAAATCAGCTTTAAACTTGGACCCTTCTGCAGATACTCTAAATTTCAGTTTCAGGGAAGGAAAGTTGTCTATATAACAGCGACAAGGCATCATCACTTTAATATAAAAAAGTGCAAGGATAAAATGTTTATAAAAAAAAAACTACAAACCCATACCAGCTTTAAATGTTGATGTCAATATAGGTTCTTAAGCCCTGGCACACAGACTCAAAACTATTTCACCATTGATAATGAATCCAGATCAAGTTGCCTTTGTAAGATAGATACATCCGTGAGGCTATTAGAACAGTGATATAGACCCTTTTTTTTTACTCTGGACTTATACGAATTCCCGAAATTGTATCAAGTAACGACTTCAGAAAAGCTTTTGATTTGGTTAAATCATCAATTTTTGATAGAAGCGTTGATGTGCTTTAATTTCGGAAATAATTTTTTGCAACTACGTTGGTGTTCTTTAAATGAATAGTCATATTTTAGTTGTGTGTTTTTTCAGTAGGAAAAGGGACGAGACAAGAAGACCCTCTATCTCCCTGTTGCTATATATTATTAGCAATAGAAACTTTAGCTACAAGTAACAGAATGGACCCAAATATCAAAGGCTCAAGGTTAAATGCTTCTCAGGAAATTAAACTCCCTTTGAATGCAAAAGAAATTACTGTATTTTTGTCGAATTCCGAATCATATTCTCTTCCAAGAGCTTTGTTTGATGAAATTCTGAAATTTCCGTTACTTTATTTGAATTATTACAAGACAAGGAGCAATGATATGAGTATATTTTAATCTACGGAATCCACCACGCATAATAAACCACGAATTTCTTAAATGTTCTTAAAATTCTTGGAATTGACATTGAAATATTGACATATCCTACAGCTTTGAAGATAGAATCGCACAACTCCAAAGAATTTTATCAAAACTGTAGATAGCTAGAAATGTCTTACTGTACGGAAAAATTCAAATAATAAAAAACTTTTGCTATATCTCAATCATTATGTAGCCAGTATAGTTTCAATTCCTGATTCTTGTATACGTTAAGTTGATAAAGTGTTATACGAATTCGAAGATCGAGATGGAGATCCAGACAACATAAAACGTGGAATGTTGGTGAAAGATTATAAAGAGGGAGGTCTAAACATTTTTCAAAAAAGAGGGAGGTCTAAAGATGATTTGTATTACATCAATTTTGCAACCTAAGAAAAATAAATGGTTAACAAGGTTAGATCAAGGTCTACAGGTAGGAGATCCAAATGTTGATCAATCCTTTATCTTTTCACATTGATTCTATTATCTGTCCCCACCCCATGGCGTTTCAGTATTTCACCTTCAACTGAATTTATCCTCCTCAGTCTCTAAATACACAGTTCGAAAGACGATATTACATGGTGTCCGTGACTTCCATGATTATCCATTTAATCATCAAACTTAATGACAACTTCAATAACATGTATTACATAAACAAAACAACCAATATTGCTCCTATTCATTCTTTGAATAATGGTCATTATAAAGTAGTGTACAACTGATGTAAATTACTGATTGAGTATGAAAATGACTGATCCTTTTCTAGTCAGACCATGTAAAGAAGTCAATTGCTGCTTATGAATGGCAAGCCATGTCTCGGTGCCAAAAGTAGCATCCGTTTAATGTATAATTTCACTCTTGATAAACAAAAATTGTACCTAACGGCTGAACGTGTTAAAGGACCTATACACTCATAAAAGACCACAAGGCTACTCTGGGAAATAACGTCAAGTCGGTTATTTTCATGTATTTTCGTTTAAATCTTTAATCGTCTTATGATTGTTCATTCTGACATGTACTTTATGGCGGTAGTATAAATTAATAGCCTCTGTAGGATTATGCATGTTATGCCTTTGAACATGAAAGTAGTTCAAGAATAAGCCTTTGATGTTTGATTGTTGGTTCAACTGCATAAGGCATATGGTTGTGCATGTGTGTGTGGGCGTAAAATGGAGGTGTTGTGTATATGCGGTGAGTGTGGGTACTTTGAGCTTGTAGAAGAGGGTAAATGATTGGGGGTGTTAATGTGGTGTGGGTGTGTATGTGTGTACTAATTATAGTATATGTATTGACAGGGTTTACTTGCTGAAGTTGAAATAAAACCAAATTAAATTAAACCCACTTTGATCCTAATATTTGTAATATACTTAACATGTATGCGTTACTGTTATATCTGTATTACTTAAAGTGTATGTACATAGCTGTGTACATGTATGAAAAAACAAGAAGTTGATTTTATACACGACAATGAACATGTATGCGGGGCCAAAGGAAAACAGAAATTGTGTTTAATTGTATTGAAAGGGTTTCCTTGTTGAAGTTGAAATAAAACTAATCAAATTAAACCCGCTATATTCCTTATGTTTGTAATATACTTGATATGTATGTGAAACTGTTGTATATTTTCTTATGTTTCATCTTTTTTACTCTTTTAACGTGCATATTGGTGGTTTGATAATTTTTTTGAATAAATTCAATATCGAACGGCATTTTAATGTATTGTGCTGTATTTGAGTTATCTACAAAACACTGAACAATATCTGCCTTAGGCTTTAAAAGGGTTTTAGTGAGGCTAAGAGGAACAGGATGATTTTATCACTTTCATTATTGATGAAGTATCATGCACTAATATTCTGTTCACATGTTGAATTTCAGAAATTATAATATGCTTCATACCAGCGATTTTTCATCCGGGGTGCTATGGCACCCTTGAGTGCCGCGAGAGAAGTATTTTGCATCCATTATTAAATTAACGTCAACTTCGTGAGAAAAAAAATATTTGAAACCGCAATGTATTTTCACGCAAAATTAACATTTTAAGAAGCATGAGGTGTCTTTTTTCCTCGCTCGCTTCGCTACCTCGCAACACTTAGAAACAGTACCTGAGTACCCACATAATTAGTCAACGAGGTGCACAAATATCTCTTTGACTGCGAGATGCCCGAGTTTCGTCTCATTTGGGCAGCAAGGTGCCATATAATTTTTATATCGAAATTACATTTTTACCAACGCTCGTTTGCTTCACTCGCTCGGAACATTTAAAAACAGGATACTTGTGGACAACGAGATGCCCGGATATCTCTAAAAAATTTGTGCATCGAGTTGACCGAATATATGACTTTTGTATTCATGTATTGGGTAGAGGGGTGCCCGCTCACATAATATCATATTTTATCTAGTGTGTTTTCTTTACAAAATAATACCATATTAAGAATGTCATTGTTGTTATTTTTTAATTCGCTGGCAAATTCTAGAAACAAAATGTGTCCGATCTTTTGTATATGGCACTTGATTTGTACCAGAGTAATTGAAAGGAAATCTTTTGTAATAATTTTGTGATTATTTTGACGCGAAACCTTTTTATTCGCAAATGTGCAGTGACTATAAAAAGGTTAATAAATTCTGCTTTATACGACTGAAATAAGTAGTGTCGATTGTGAGGAAGGGCTAAGGTGCATTCGTGTCTTTACACGATGCTGAACTTCATGTTCATATAACACGGCTCTTTAGCCGTGTTATATGAACATGAATTCAGCATCGTGGCCAAGGAAACTTGGAAATAATTCTACATACAATTTATACAGTGCGTATTCCAAATAGTGTACCCAAATTTGGTGGCTCCTAATAAAAAAAAAAGTCATAACCAATATGACTATGAAATCTACCCCATGGTGAAGAGTGATTTGTTTTCTGTCAAATGATACCGTGTTCCAAATATTTCTGCCACTCGGGTCTTTAAAACGGGTAACCGAAATCGCCATTTCCTGAGTTTAGGCTGATGGAAAAAATTTGGGTATTAAAGCCAAAATGTATGTGCTTCTTTGGTCTTAAAGCGGGACTGCACTACTTGTAGGTAGTTGCGCCCTCTATATAGCCAACAATGCCTTAGCGGTACCCGTTGACCCCCATGGTCCCTTTTTCTTATGTTAATTGAGAGCTGATTTTATGAGATAACCACCTGCCAGTGACCACACAGGGAGGTCTAATCCATCCTGGCCAAATTAGTGCAGATAGACATTAAATTATTTTAAAAGCAAAATTTTGCCTCGTGCTTTGTTACTTCATTGTTAAAAATAATGCAATGAGTCTAGGCTTTCACAGAACTTGTTTTAATCCATAGGTTAAAATATTTTGATCAGCCTACTAACTCCTTGTCTCATGATATATAAGTGCTCTCTGCTCACTTGTCCGTTGCGCCATTCCACACGCATAGCATAAGGTGTTCATCTCGAATAGTGAATGAAAACTTATATGTTACTAAACCCAAATGAAAGAAAGCACACATTTGATGATATGTTTCAAAGAAATTGGCAGTAGACTTTCATTTAAAAAAGATAACATTCCGATTAAACTTTATCCATACTTTGCAGTTGAGTGTGATGGTCTGAATATTCATTTGCAAGGGAGTGAGCAAAAAAAAATAGGTCGCAGTGTGAAAAATTACATTTTACAAAGAGGAAAATCGATCATGATAGGGTTTGAAGCACCGTCTAATCATGAAAGACTGAAAATATGTTTAATCAGTAACCTAATTATATCAACTAAAAATGCGAGCGAGCGTAGCTAGTGAGCTTAGAGAGAAATTAAGGAAAATTTTGCTTTTAGGCGCTTTAGATTAAAGGCATATGTTATAGAAAAAGGAAAAGAGAGCACTTATCAGAAGGGTCGAGGGCACCTATTAGATAAAAACAGAAGCAAGGGTCAAAGTAAAAAGGGCAAATATCAGTGGTGAAACTGGGTCAAGGCTCGCACCTGAAAAGGTGCACTCACCTGAAATGGGGGGAAATGAGAATGGAAAAGGGGAACTTGTCATAACGGAAATGGGGCGCCTCTCAGGTTTGAATAGGGGTAATTATCTGAGGTAAAGGAAACACTTATCAGAGGTGGTGGGGGCACTTATAGTAAGATGAAAAGGGCACTTATTAGAAAGAAGAAATAATGTAAAAAGGAGCACTTTTGGGGTACTTCAAAAAGTGGGGGCCTGTTCTCCCCCCGGGCATCGCCGCTTCTGGATATATCATGAACAGATGCGTGAATGAAAGCTTGAATGAATGAATAAAAAATGAAAGAATGAAAGAAAGAGTGGCTGGTTGGTTGACTGATTGTTTTATCACAAAATTTCCCATTTCAGGTTCCCTATTTCATCACAATTTTTTCCAAGTCTCCCATGTACTCGTTTGTTTATTTTGCTCTTTGTCTTATCATCAGTCCTGGGATATGTGGGTGTTATGGTTCCTGCAGCAACCCTAGACTGATTTTCCTTTTTAGTGGGTGCATATAATGATAATAACCCATGGAATTTGTTTATAAACCTTCAAATAATGAATTACCATCAACTCCCCCATCCCCTGCCTCTTTTTAGAAGAAATAAAACGAAGAGAAATGTTAAGATTGGAGAATAAAGATAAGAGAAAGAGAAGATTTAGAAGACGAAAAAAGAGAAGAAAGAAACAAAAATGTTACAAAATAACGAGAGGTAGATTAAGGCAAAAGAATTGAAGACATGGTATCAATGTTATCTTGCTCCTTTCCTTTTTTCTTTCGTTTTTCTTCCATTTTTTACTTCGTTTATGTTTATTTCTTTCTTTTAAAATATTTAATCTGTTTCTGTCTTCCGTGGTTTCTTTTTCCTTTGTTTCTTTATTCGCTGAATAACTGCATTGATTGATCAAATTGAAAGACTAGCTAAAATCTTGATGACAATTCCAGTTTCAACAGCTTTAGCAAAGCGACCGTTCTCATCCCTTCGCTGTTTAAAGACGAATTTTAGAAGTCAGGAGCGGCGGATCGACTTCCAAAGTGGGGGGCACCAACGAAAAAGGGCATTTTTCTGCAGAGAAAAGAGGGCACCTTCAAAGGGAAATCTCAAGGCGGAAATATATCATTTTTTTAGACATTTGCATATACCCTGACATTGTAATTACATTATAAAGGATGATTTCAATATTTGTTTTTCTTCATACATAACCTTGCAGTTGAATGTGATGGTGTGGATATTCAATTGCGAGCGATGAAAAAAAAATATTTGTTAGGTCGCAGTGCAAAAAATTTCATCTTATAAAGAGGAAAAAACCCAATCCTGATGGGGTAGGCTATATGTAAATTCTCGTAATGGAAGATAAATAACATAATTATCATCTGTAAATGCGAGCAAACGTAGCATGCTAGCTTTGGGGGAAATTGCTCTTAGTTGCTTTAAATTAGGGACACGTTTAATGATGAGAAAAAAGGTTATCACTTTAATATCGAAAGGGAAAAGACACTTTTAAGAAAAGAAAAGGAGCGCGTGTACAAATGGTTATTATCAGAGGTGTAAATGGGACACTTCTTACACCTGAAAAGAGGCACTCAGTGGGAATGAAAGAGGGCACTTAAGCGGATGGGAAATGGGCATTTGTCTACCAAATGGAGAACCCATCAAATTTTGATAGGGGCATTTTTCGGAGGTGAAAGGGGCATTTATCTAACATGAAAAAGGGCACTAACCAAATATGAAAAAGGGCACTTATGATAATTTTTTTTTTTTTTACTTATAATGAATGAAAAAAGTGAATTTGTTGAAAGGAAGGGGCACCGATGAGATTTTAATAAGGGCATTTGTCGGAAGTGAAAGGGGCTTTTATGATAAGGGAGAAGTAGCTCTTATCAACAACAAAAAAGGCACAGGTTGAAATAAACGGGGCTCTTATGAGAGATGAAAAGGGGCACTTATAATAAATGAAAATGTGCCTTTTTTTTAAAGAAAAGGGGCACCGATGAGATTTTAATAAGGGCATTTGTCGGAAGTGAAAGGGGCTTTTATGATACGGGAGAAGTAGCTCTTATCAACAACAAAAAAGGCACAGGTTGAAATAAACGGGGCTCTTATGAGAGATGAAAAGGGGCACTTATAATAAATGAAAATGTGCCTTTTTTGAAAGAAAAGGGGCACCGATGAGATTTTAATAGGGGCATTTGTCGGAAATGAAAGGGGCTTTTATGATAAGGGAGAAGTAACTCTTATCAAAGAGAAAAAATGCACAGGTTAAATTAAACGGGGCACTTAACAGAGATGAAAAAGGTAATTATAAGAAGGAAAAGAGAACTTATTAGAAAGGAAAAGAAACACGTGTCAAAATAAAAAAAGGGGCAGTTATTAGAGGTGAAAAGTGACACTCATCAGAGATGAAAAGAGCACTTATCAGGAGGGGAAGGGGCACTTGTCAAAGTAAAACAAGCATCTCTCAGATTTGAAAAGGAAAAATTATCGGAGGTGAAGGGGGCATTTATCTGAAGTGAAAAGGGGTAACTTCTCGTACCTGAAAATGGTCATTTACTTAAGGTGAAAAGGGGCACTTATGAGAATAAAAAGGGAAACTTTTCATAGGCGAAAAGGGGCTTTTATGAAAAGGAAAAGGGGCTCCTATCAAAAGGAAAAAGAGGCACATGTTAAAATAAACGGGGCACTTATCAGAGATGAAAGAGATTTGAGAGTATGTTCTGTTTGTTGTGGCAGGAAGGTCATTCAAAGTTTACAAAAAGCTTTTCAGTGGGAAATGCCAACAAACAGTGCATTAGTGTGCATAAGTGTGTGTATAATACTGTGTAATCTATTTATGTTCTAGATAGCTAACGTTCGAATTTCCTGTAAAAATACCTTTCTTCCTATTCGGAGGTCCAATTTATATGTTAAGAGTGATATACTTAACCTTATGGTTAAACTCAACTTCAGAAGAAAGGCATTGGTCAATAAGTAACTGTTTCTTCAAATTGTATCATGTCAAGTGTTAAGGGGAAGTCCACCCTGAAAAGAAGTTTGTTAGAATAGAAGCAGAAAAATGAGAGGAACATATCAGTGAAGGCATGAGAAATATCGGGAAATAAATAAGAAATAAAAAGTCCACATTGCCAATTTGTCACAAGATTTCATGATGATTTTCATTATTTTAAAATATTCATAACTTTCTCATTTCTTGTCCGATTTTTCTCAAACTTTCACTGCATTGTTTCTTTATTTATTCTGCTTATATTTGAACCAACTTATTTTCAGGATGGACTTTCCACACGTTGGATTAAAGTTCAGTGGCTTATAATAATTTGGTCATTGTGAACATGACCTTGTCATGTATTTAGTGAGATCATGGTTTAGATGTCTGGTAACAGAAGTGCAATTTTAAGGTTTTTTTCTATAGTAAAACTAGAACCATTACAAGTGTTGAAGGGTGCTATAATACACATGTTTGAATAAGAAGGAGAAATGTATAATAATGTGGTCACTGTGATGATGATCTGGTCTGACTCTGAACTCTCAGCTGAGTCAAAACTAGGATTGTAAGTTTTTCAGATGAAGTACATGCTGAAATAACAGCTGTTAGATAAAGGCTATTCAAACAAAGTATATGATTTTATTGAGCAAATTACAATCAAAGTCAGGAAACATGGAACTGAATGAAACTACCCTGTTGAAAGAAATCATGAATAAATATATAAATAAATAAATAAATTGACAAAACTGGCAAAACATGGGCGTAACATGTGTACGTAGTCATGCACGTACTACTGCTTAGAATCTATATAGGGCATGGGTGTCGATCCCGGGGGTGGGGGATATATCCCCCCCCCCCCAATTTTTCAGGTGGGGGGATGGCCTGTACAATCATCCCTCCCCCAATAATTCACCATAAAAAAATATTAAAAAATGAAGAGAAAAATCAATGATGAGAGTCCGATGAGAGTAGTTAATGGTTATTACTCGCAAGATGACCATCAATATATACATTTTGCTATCTTATTTTCATAATACATACATATATACGAAGTAAGACAACCGTATATGAGACAAGAATAAATTGAATTCTCGCTCATACGGCTTCATCAGGAATTGATGAATTTATTCAATTTGTTCAATCAACAGCATAATAGACATGCAGTGCGCCAAATGCAAAGATGCAGCATCAAAAGCAACGAGCTAAATGTTAAGCGCGAAGCACAAAAGTAGCAATCTGCAATGCACATCAGACAATCCTGGACAGTGTAAACATAAATGGACTCTGTGACGATTTTGTGATGAGATCGGAGACAAGCAGAAAGATTTTCGGACATTAGTATGACTTATAAAATAGTTCACTAGTTGTTATGTTGTTTCCGTTCACCCTTTTTAAAATTGATGTCATTGTATCTTTATTTTTATTTTTTTCACTCATTTTATTTCCTGATATTTCCTAAAACATTTTTCATTTTTTGAGAAAGATTATTATGTCACAACTTATTTGTGACACAACTTTTTTTCAGTGGGGAAACTGAATTCAGACAAGGATTAATATAGAGAACAGTACAACGAATCGTCTTCTTTCTCTAATAATTTAGCGAACAGGGCAAAGCTGTTAGGGGGCAACTGAATTCAGACGTGGATTAAGAGTAATAATCAAATGAAACGTCAAAGTACACGATACAACTAATCGTCTTCTTTTACTAATAATTTAATGAAACGTGAAAGCTTCCACGCTACGCGCGGATAGGCGAAAATGAATAGAGACAAGGATTAAGAGTAATAATTTATTGAAACATTAAAGCTGAATTCATGACTACAACATGATACAACAAATCGTCTTCTTTCTCTAATAATGAAATAAAATGTGAAAGCTTCCGCGCTTCGCGCAGGAATGGGCAAATATGAATTCAGACAAGGATTAAGAGTCGAGAATGGTACATCGAATCGTCTTCTTTCTTTAATAATCTAATGAAGCTTCAGAGCTTCCGCGCTACGCGCGGGGGAAGGGGAACTTGATTCAAATATTAATGATTATGAGTCGAGAATGGTACATCGAATCGTCTTCTTTCTTTAATAATCTAATGAAACGTCAGGACTTCCGCGCTACGCGCGGGGGAAGGGGAACTTGATTCAAACATTAATGATAATGAGTCGAGAATGGTACATCGAATCGTCTTCTTTCTTTAATAATCTAATGAAACGTCAGGACTTCCGCGCTACGCGCGGGGGAAGGGGAACTTGATTCAAACATTAATGATTAAGAGGCGAGAATGGTACATCGAATCGTCTTCTTTCTTTAATAATCTAATGAAGCGTCAGAGCTTCCGCGCTACGCGCGGGGGAAGGGGAACTTGATTCAAACATTAATGATTAAGAGTCGAAAATGGTACATCGAATCGTCTTCTTTCTTTAATAATCTAATGAAGCGTCAGAGCATCCGCGCTACGCGCGGGCGAAGGGGAACTTGATTCAAACATTAATGATTATGAGTCGAGAATGGTACATCGAATCGTCTTCTTTCTGTAATAATCTAATGAAACGTCAGAGCTTCCGCACTACGCGCGGGGGAAGGGGAACTTGATTCAAACAAGGATTAAGAGTCGAGAATGGTACATCGAATCGTCTTCTTTCTTTAATAATCTAATGAAATGTCAGAGCTTCCGCGCTACGCGCGGAGGAAGGGGAATTTGATTCAAACAACTAGAGGGCGCTATTGCGGTGCAGACTCATTTTAAATACCAGGATATATCCCACCAGAAAATCGTCGAAAATCACCTTTTCTGTTGTGCATCATCACCTGAGAACATTATAATCATATCATTGAATGATCATATTGGATACTCGTTTATGTTTTTAACGTGATCTGCGAACTTTTGGACGTTTATTACTCATTTCATCGATGCTGCTTTTTATATATACGTGAACTTATACGGTAACTTATTATTACGCATTATACACCATCACAACTTTCGTCATTCGTTAACTTGACATTTGCAGTTATATAACTTTCGTCATACGTGATTTGTGTTGTATACACATGGTGATTTATTGTATGCTTCATATTTGAACATTATACAGAGTTACTGACCGTTGTGTGTTGCATGATCTTTGAACAAATTTTAACTCAGAATGTCGTCGGTGAGAACAAACAGATACAAGGGAACCCCTGGAATGGTCAATTTTTCCTATAAATTACCGAAAGGGATAACCGTTAGCAGCATCCGTCACGCTGTACAGATAATATGTTCATCTCATCTCCTTCATTCAGACGTAGACTTAGATAATGAACATATAAAAGACAATCTCATCCGTATATATCCACTCCTAAACCCGTTCATATGCAGCCATTTTGTTCTGACCCGGAACGTAGAAGTACCGAGTGAGACAGACAAAGAGGACGAATCTATTGTCAGTCAAGTGCCCTCATCTAACGACAATAGAGATGCAAGCCAATGTCAAATATGTGATTTAAAATGTCGCGACAGCGAGACAATCTGCATGAAATGTAAGTGCATGCCACTTAGATTAGACCAATTATCCATGGAGTTAAAGAAAGTGCAGCAAGTGATCGATGCTTTGTTAGACACTCCGCCGTCACACCCATCACCTCAGCAGAAGAACACAGCTACATTGAAAACATCTCAATCAACCTCGTCAAGCAGCCGACCTGACCAACCCACACCACCTGGAACCACCCGAACACGGCCAGTCGACCAGAACCCCCAACCACGCAGCCGCCAGCATCCCTCACTCCCAACACCGGTAGCATCAGATACCACTCGAGCACCTCGACAACCTCCTCCAGCCCCCTACCAGAACTTCCAACCCATGCAAGCACGAAACCGTCAACATCCGGCCTCGCTACCGAACCCGTCAGGCCCACCACTCACTCAGCAACGTTACCAGCAGACAACTGCCCCACCACCCGATCAGCACCGCCGCTACTTCCCTTTCTACCAAAATGCCCAATCCCAGCCCCCATCCACTCCCTTCAACCAACAATACCGAAACCAGTACCCTCCCATCAATTCACAGCAACTATCACACAGTATGTTGAACCAGGAACCTCCAAGAGACTACATTTATGACCAACAACGTGCTCTATTCAATTCGCGCCAAAGAGCCTCCTACGCATCTGCTCTAGTGAACCCTCCCACATCCTCTCTATACGACGATTTATACATGTTAGGATGTGAAAATTGTGGAGAAGAGAACCACAGAGCCCAATCATGTCGACACGGAATGCAACTTCAATGCCGTTACTGCATGCAATACGGACACAAGGCAAAAACATGTCCGTTTTACTATTAGCATACAGGCCAAGAAGAGAGTGCCCAGATAGATTGTACTGGAGCATGTCACTCACCTATTGAAGAACTGCCTTATGTAGACAATTGTAAACTCATAAATTCATACACTGTTTCATGTACTGTGAATCAAAACAAAGGGGATATATTACGTAAACCTAAATTGAATGAAAGTGACGTAATATATCACACGCAAAACAGTTCTCACACACCTAAAAGTTTGAAAAGTTTGAAATGTATCTCCTTAAATGCAAGAAGTGTTGTTAATAAGATTGAAGAAATTCAAGCAATTATCAAAATCGAAAATCCTGATATATTTGTATGTACGGAGACGCATTTAAGTAAGGATATTTTATCTAATGAAATATTTCCACAAACGTATATCGTTATAAGAAAAGATAGAAATCGGCATGGCGGTGGCCTTCTTATTGCCTACAAAACCCATTTGTCTGTGACACCTAGACCAGACCTGGAAACAGATTGTGAGATCCTTTGGTGTGAAGTAATATGTCACGATAATAAATCTTTGTTTGTAGGTGTGTTTTATAGACCACCGAGCAGTAGTTTAGATGTGATTAAAGAGCTTAATAAATCTATGTCGATATTATCAAATCATGGTAAGAAGGCTAGAAATGTTATTCTAACCGGTGATTTCAATCTTCCTAAATTAAAGTGGCAAGACGGACATATTGTAGAAATAGATAATACTGATTTAACACAAAATATACTTACGATCATCGAGAACAATTTTTTATATCAACACATATCGCAAACTACAAGGATCACTGATACCACCAGTAGCATATTAGATCTTTTATTTACATCTGATCCATCCATTGTTAGTAATGTGAATATTATTCCCGGTATAAGCGACCATGAGGCTATTGTTTTTATTATTAATTGTACATTAAAGGGAAAAGGTTGCAAACCCAGAATGACTTATTCTTATTCAAAAGCAGATTTTAACAAATTCAGAAATGATTTAGAAAACGCACCATTAACGGAATCACTTGTAAAAGAGGACTTAGAATCATCATGGCAATCTTGGAAAAATATTATACTTAATGTTGTAGATAAGAACGTACCTCATAGAAAAGTAACAAGAAAATATCACTTTCCGTGGATAGATAAAGACGTTAAGAGACTGTTTCGGAAACGAAGGAAATTTTTCGAAAAAGCTAAAAAATCGAATTTACAATCCGACTGGAATAAATTTCGTAAAATAAGACGAGACACCAAAAGACTTGTTAAGCTAAAATATAAAGATTATTTGCAAAACAACCTCTGTGAGGACATCAAAAGTAACCCCAAAAGATTTTGGAATTTTGTTAAATCAAAGAAAAAAGTGCAAAACCCGATTCCGTGCCTGAAGGTAAATGGAATTACTTTTACTGACGATAAAGAAAAAGTAGATACTCTAAACAAACAATTTGAGTCTGTATTTAAAGACACTAATGATGGTCCTTTTCCACCATGTGAAGAAAGAAATGATGTTCCTGCCATGAGTGATATTCATTGTTGTGTCGCTGACGTATGTAAGTTGCTCAAAAGCATTGACGTTAATAAGGCTCAAGGTCCTGATGGATTATCTCCCCGTGTATTGAAAGAAGGGGCGGAGCAGCTTGCACCCTCGCTTTGTCAATTGTTCAATATGTCACTTTCTAAAGGAGAGTTACCAATTGACTGGCGAAGAGCAAACGTGTCTCCCCTTCTTAAGAAAGGTAACAAAGAAGACCCGGGTAATTATCGCCCAATATCACTTACTTCAATTGCTTGTAAACTACTCGAAAAACTTGTTTGTAAACATCTTGTTGATCATTTTAATCTACACAATGTCTTATGTGATAACCAGCATGGTTTTCGCGAAAAACGGTCATGCGAGACTCAATTGATTGAAGCTATTCACGACTGGAGTAGTTGGATGAACTCCGGCTATAGTGTTGACATAGCATATTTAGACTTCGCTAAAGCGTTCGATAGCGTGTCGCACAATTTATTAGAACGAAAGTTAAAAATGTATGGTATTCAAAATTCAAATTTAAAATGGATCATGAATTTCTTGAAAAATCGTTCACAACGAGTCGTCCTCAATGGTGAATACTCTAATTGGGTAGACGTAAAATCAGGTGTACCACAAGGGACAATTTTAGGTCCAATCATATTTTTATGTTTCATAAACGACATTTCCTATAATATTGATTCAACTATAAGACTTTACGCAGATGATTGTATTTTATATAGGCCTATCCACTCTATTGAAGATTGCAAACTTTTACAAAAGGATTTAGAAAATTTAGATAAGTGGGCAAATTCATGGCTACTTGATTTCAATGTAAACAAATGTAAGATAATGCAAATGTCAAGAAAGTCCTCTAAACCACAGTATGAATATAAATTGGGTGGACATAAATTAATAAACACTAAGTCAGAAAAGTATTTGGGCATTACTATAAATGATACCCTTAATTTTAATTCTCATTGTAACGAAACATACGCAAAGTGTAGTAAGATTGTAGCTATAATCAAAAGAAATTTTTTTAATTGCCCACGTTCTGTGTTTAAAACCTTATATGACTCTCTTATACGTCCATGTCTAGAATATTGTTGTATTGCGTGGGACCCCTATAGAGTTTCACATATAAATATTATTGAACGTGTCCAAAAACGATATTTAAGAATGATGTTTAGAGACTGGGAAACAAGTTACCATGAACTATTAGAAAAATCAAGTTTTGCAAAATTAGAAGAAAGACGCAAGTACCACAGATTAGTCATGTTTTATAAAATAATAAATAATATGGTAAATGTTGGTCCGATTGAAAAAATTATACGTGCTCACAGAATTGGGCGTAATGATCATAATATGAAAATGTACGTACCATTTGCAAAAACAGATTATTTCAAAAACTCTTTTTATATAAGAACTGCCAATGAGTGGAACATGCTCCCAAGTAATGTTATTAATAGTCCATCTCTTTCAACTTTCAAAATATCATTAAAAAGTTGCTTACATATTTAACTTTTTAAACTCCGCAATAACAATTAGTTTTTACATTTTTATACAATTACATCCAAATTCGCGCAATATCAACTATATGTTAATTTTTACCTTAGATCATGTTGCAAAATTTTTTATATAGCATTTTGATCCCTGAAATACCCAATCATTTGTATATTCAATAATGCTGTTTTGCAATCAATAATATTTTATGTATTTATTTTCGCTCTAAACTACATTGTGTATATAATTATTTGATGTATTATCGTGTTTGATATCATTTTTTTTTTGTTGTAACTATGTTATGCAATAATAATATTTTTGTACTTTGCTTTTTATCAGGGATGCAGACTTGTACGGGTTTTTCAAACCCTTTTCTGCATCCCTAGACATGCTTGTCTGAATAAATACAATACAATACAATACAATACAACAAGGATTAAGAGTCGAGAACGTTCCAACGAATCGTCTTCTTTCTCTAATAATTTAGTGAAACGTCAAAGCTTCCGCGCTTTGCGCGGGGGGGGGGGAACTCCCCCTCCCTGCACCCAACCCCCATAGGAACCGCGCTTCGCGTGCTCACTACCGCCCCCAAAAATTAAATCCTGGCTACGCGCTTGGGAGGGGTGCAACTTGCCACACGCTTCTACCACTTTGGTTGCTTTGATCCATTGCCGAAAATATTTTGGCACCTATCATCCCCCCAACCACGAATACAAATCGACACCCTTGATATAGGGAGCATATTATAGCCTGTAACTCCAACATCACTCAATATTTTCCCTGCAAAATATAGACAAAGAACTTATACAAACCAGAGCGGTAGGCCTACCGTGACTCTATCCCATGGGCAAGAGGATTCTATCATTGAAAAGAAATCCCGAGACACTGAGGATTTAAAAACATTATACGTGAAATATAATCAAGTCGTTGCAGATTCTATACGTATATGAACAAGCTCTTAACACATGCTTTGTTAAAGATCAAGTCCACTCCAAAAAAAACTTACTTTCAATAGAAGCAGAAAAATCAAAGAAACCAATCAAAAAAACTTTGAGCAAAATCGGGACCCTAATAAGAAAGCAATTAATTTTTGAAAGAGTATGTAAAACTATAGAACAATGGAAATTACTACACAAATTGCCAATTTTCGGTTATCAGTTTGTGACGTCATGTCCTCACTATTTATCAATCGCTTTATATAGTTGAATCTCTTTAATTTATCTTTTTATCCCCCAAAACTTGATTTCCCCATGCCTTTGCCCAAGTTATATGATTTGTATCAAATTGCGTGCATGACATTTCACAAAACCTGTTATGAACTTTGATGAATTGATACTATAAGTTCTGAATATTGTATATTCATAATTGTTGATTTTAATCTAAATATTTTATCAAAATTCACATTCTTCATGATTTTACTGAAAATTAGTGCATCCACACAAAAACATATTACTATTAATCTAACTTGGATGCTGGTGTGAAGAAATAAGATTTCTAAGGGGAAATTAGGAAATTTATATTATCAATATAAAGAAAACAATTAGTGGATAGTGAGGACATGACATCACAGATACATGAGTGAGTTTCCAATTTGTCTTGTGATTTTCATTGTTCCATAGTTTTACAGAATAATAGTGGGTTCTTGTATAGCGCTCATGTCTGTCAGATTTGGCAATCCTGGCGCTACTTTTTCAAAAATTCATCACTTTCTTATCAGTTATCCGATTTTGCTCAAACTTTTCATTGGTTTGTCTGATTTTTCTGTTCCTATTGAAGGAAACTTATATACCCCCCCCCCCCCCGAAGGGTGTCGATTTGTATCCGTGGTTGGGGGGATGATAGGTGCCAAAATATTTTCGGCAATGGATCAAAGCAACCAATGGGTAGAAGCGTGTGGCAGGTTGCACCTCATCCCCAAGCGCGTAGCACGCTCTCTAGGGGGTTGGGTGCAGGGAGTGAGGAGTTTCCCCCTTCCCCCGAGAAGCGCGGAAGCTTTGACGTTTCATTGAATTATTAGAGAAAGAAGACGATTCGTTGGAACGTTCTCGACTCTTAATCCTTGTTTGAATCAAGTGCCCCTTCCTCCGCGCGTAGCGCGGAAGCTCTGATGTTTCATTAGATTATTAAAGAAAGAAGACGATTCGATGTACCATTCTCTTGTCTGAATTCAGTCCCCCCCCCCCTCCCGCGCAAAGCGCGAAAGCTTTGACGTTTCATTAGATTATAAGAGAAAGAAGACGATTCGTTGGAACGTTCTCGACTCTGAATCCTTATTTGAATTAAGTTCCCCTTCCTCCGCGCGTAGCGCGGAAGCTCTGACGTTTCATTAGATTATTAAAGAAAGAAGACGATTCGATGAACCTTCTCGACTCTTCATCCGTAATGTTTGAACTAAGTTCCCCTTCCCCCCGCGCGTAGCGCGGAAGCTTTGACGTTTCATTAGATTATTAGAGAAAGAAGACGATTCGTTGGAACGTTCTCGACTCTGAATCCTTATTTGAATTAAGTTCCCCTTCCTCCGCGCGTAGCGCGGAAGCTCTGACGTTTCATTAGATTATTAAAGAAAGAAGACGATTCGATGAACCATTCTCGACTCTTCATCCGTAATGTTTGAACTAAGTTCCCCTTCCCCCGCGCGTAGCGCGGAAGCTTTGACGTTTCATTAGATTATTAGAGAAAGAAGACGATTCGTTGGAACGTTCTCGACTCTAAATCCTTGTTTTAATCAAGTTCCCTTCCTCCGCGCGTAGCGCGGAAGCTCTGACGTTCCATTAGATTATTAAAGAAAGAAGACGATTCGATGTATCATTCTCGACTCTTAATCCTTATTGCTTGAACCAAGTTCCCCTTCCTCCGCGCATAGCGCGGAAGCTCTGGCGTTTCATTAGATTATCAAAGAAAGAAGACGATGCGATGTACCATTCTCGACTCTTAATGCTTAATGTTTAAATCAAGTTTCCCTTCCTCCGCGCGTAGCTTTCACGTTTCATTAGATTATTAGAGAAAGAAGACGATTCGTTGTATCGTGTACTTGTCTGAATTCAGTTTTCCCCCATATACGCTTGTCTCATTTATTTTGTATATAATGTATATATTATGCAAATGAGATAGTAAAATGTGTATATTGATGGTCATCTTGCGAGTAATAACTATTAACTACTCTCATCGGGCTCTTATCATTAATTTTTCTCTTTATAATTATTTTTGTTATGGTGAATTACTCGGGGGGATGATTGTACAGGCCACCCCCCCCCCCCCACCTGAAATTTTGGGGGGGATATATCCCCCCACCCCCCCCCCCCGGGATCAACATCCATGCCCCCCCCCTCCCCTCCGCAGAAAAGGGCGACCCCGTCCGCGCCAGATCCCCCACACTCATAGTATGCTGCTAGGTTATAGCTCCAGCCTCCTCTCCCCCCCCCCCCCCTCCCCACCCACCTCCTAGCCCTACTGCAAATAATGACAAGAGATATTGGTTCCCGCCTTATCCTGTGATTTGAAGGAAAAATAGTCAAAGTAATAGCCTTCTTGATGTCAGCCCAAAATATTATAGAGTGACAAATTGGAGAATGACAGCCAACGATTGAGGGCCGCTTCCTTGAGGAATTAGACAGGCGACAGTCCACTCATTGAGCATGCCTATATTATACTCGTTTGCAGAAATGATACTTGTTTTATTCCAAGTCAGTGTATTCTATATCTAAATGAATATCTTTTATCTCTTATTTTTCATGTTGGCATCATACAAATCTTTCTCATTTCAATTTCTTAGTAGGTCTACAGTAAATAATTTATTTTAAAGGTAATACAAAGTTTTGGGAAATTTTGAAAATTGGGTGGATAGTGAATCTTTACAATTTTGATATATTTGGATGCCCCTGTGGATGTATTATAAGCACTAAAAAAATTAGCCCCTAAAACACTTCTGTTTTCGAGAAAAATTGAATATAAAAATTTACCGGTGCTCCCGGTAAATTTTGATAAATTTCAAATAGCGCCTATGACCGTACAATCGTAGCTGCGACCATAAAAATTTCAGAATATGTAGTTGGGATATGTAATTTCCAAACGGTAATAGCTAATCGGTCGATTTCAGTCAAGAAACATTGTTTCATAGCTAAAATTAATATCTTGACCTTGAGAGGGAGCTATACAACATAAAGAGTTTATTATTTATAATTTCATAACTTTAGACTCGATTTCAACCGCGACAACGATCAATGTATATTGTAGGAACGCATATGCTTCCAATATGTTAATTTGAACCAAATTCATGAACCCATACCAAAACTTTGTAATACCTTTAACGAAAATACAAACTAGAGCCGAGTCTAGAAAATAAAAACCCTTTCGCCCTCTACGTCGAAATTACGCGCTGGTCAAAATTTACTCTTGTGTAGAAAGAAGGGCTGTGAAAAGACCGACAAATAAGTAAGAAATATAAAGTTTTAAGTATTTTATGAGTAAGTTATCTTCGAAATCTGGTGCACTGAAACATGTATAAAACTTATTATTCAACTTTTCTCACTAAAATTTGGTCAAAGTTTACAATTGAGTTGAAATTCCATCTAACGTCGGTTCGTGTGTTTGCTCATCTGCTGCGGACGTGCATGTTCAGTCACTCGGCTTCGGGTCTACTCTTCATGACGTTGGGGAGCCGGGAGCCCGCACCGCGCCAGTGCGCGTGCCAAAGCCCTGGCTACTCTTCCAATGCATATAGATCTAGGCCTAGGGCCTATGACAATGTGACGAGGACATGATTTGACCGCGACCGCTTACTATGCAGTTACGAGTATTATTTAATTTAGCTCAACTTACTTTGAAAATCTTACATCTTTTGAACATTTCGTATTACACCCATGACCCATCGGGGTGTAAAACTAAAACCAGAGACGCCAAGTTCAAAGATCGGCAATGCGTGACATTTTAATTTTTCGGCGCACGAGCGCGCGTGTGAGGGTATAACACACGTATAAGGTATAGCCTTTTTTCTAAATCTAGCGCGCGCGCCGTCCGTGAGAGCATTTCCAGACCCTCCAAATGCGTGATGTCACGCCTAATTCTAGACCGAAAGCTTCAGTCTCTATAATCGTCGGTTGTTCCACTGAGACTACGTCTGGCTCCACTAGACCTCCGGTTATAGAGACTGAACGACTGCCTATGCCAGCCTGTGTTGAACTTATTCCGCTAGATTTTAGCCGCTAGGCCCCTCCCACAAACTTGCCACGGCCGTATTGTTATGCCCCCAAAATCCCCCAAAATGTCATTTTACCTCGTTCATTTCCAATTTTAAATTAGGCCTAGGCTATAATACATCGGTTCCACTTACTTCATGCCGAAGGCAAAATGATTATGAAGGAAAAACTGTGCGCCATCTACACGTTCGTAATGGCGTTATCACAGCGAGAGTTTAACACGACTTGCAAGATTTTCAACACGGCTGTCAATTTAGACCCATAATTTCCTTAAAAGGGACCATTAAACGGATTATTTCAAGCAAGTTAGTAAGTGGAACCGAATTATTATACCCTAGGCCTAATTTACATTTGGATATACACGAGGTAAAATGACATTTTGGGGGATTTTGGGGGCAAAACGCTACGACCAGAGTTGGTCGTGGCGTTAGCAAGGACATGTGATTAAACGGTTTCCGTCTCTAAAGAGAGAGCCGGCCGACCCTACCCCAATAAGAGGCTAACGAACGAAAGAGACGGAAAATTCGGTCTAGCCTAATTCGTGACACTTTGTAGCTCTGTAAAACACAGACTGAGACTCATGAGAGAGCCGAAATCGAACAATGTCTAAACGGACACTAAAAGTAAAAGGAACAAGGCAGGAATATAACAAGCTCTGATTGGCTGTCTAAAGTAACAGTAAATTAGGCTTATTGCCAGCCGGTTATAACGGAATAACCGCTAAAATAATACGAGCGTCTGAATACACTCTTTCTGTCCGCATGGAAGAGGGTCGGTCAACTGAACATGCTGAATGTGTGTTGCTTCAACTCCTTCAAGCATGCGCAGATGAGTTAAGTTTCTCAGAGAACTTTGAACCAAGATGAACAGTATTGTTCAGCGCAATCTTGGTTGTTCAGCAAGTGCCGTACGGAAGTTTCCCTGTTTGCATGAGCTCGGCAGTTATGAACTCGCGCCGGTCTGGCGGTTCCGAAGGAAGGAAGGCACGCTGTTTTACTCAATCTGCCAGTCTCTGAGCTTAATGTGATTGTCTGATTTTGTACAGGGAAAAAATTAATATTTACTTTTCGGGGGCTACTTTTCAAGCTTGCCTGCATAAAAATAACACATTAAAATTTGTTTTGCATTAAACGCTTTGCAAATTTACGGGGGCTCTTTTGGGCGTTTCGGGGGCGAATTCGCCCTGAGCCCCTCGTGTATGTTTTTCTCTGATTTTGTAGTACCTATCATCTTTTCAACTAAATCTTCATCAATTGTATTTGAATAGCCTAATGGTCATGATTTAAAAGTCGTTATGTTTGTTACCTGTTTCGTGTCAATTTTCTTATCATTTTATTGAGTATTTTTCTGAAAAGGCATTGTAATTAACACTTTCTTACAGGTTTCTCGGCAAACCGCTACACAATACACTGTTATAGTAGTTCACATTATGATCATCATCATCATCATTACGGTCGCTAACTTTTGATATAATTTTAAAAGTAAAAGTCCTTAGTCAATGAAACTTGTACTATAGGGTAATCAAGGCTCCCCGATCATGTGAGTAGAATTCAGGCCACAAAGTTAAGGACAAAGGTCTTTTTAGGTCAACAAACTTAGACTTTTTTGTGGCATCAACAACAAGATTTTGAATTTTTAGCATATTTTCAAAAGTGTTTGTTCAAATTGCATGAAAATTGTAACCAAGGGTTATCAAGTATCACAAATCATATGACACAAATTGCAGGTCACAAGGTCAAAGGTCATTTTAGGTCAGTAGACTTAGATTATACACTGTTATAGTAGTTCACATTATGATCATCATCATCATCATTACGGTCGCTAACTTTTAATATAATTTTAAAAGTAAAAGTCCTTAGTCAATGAAACTTGTACTATAGGGTAATCAAGGCTCCCCGATCATGTGAGTAGAATTCAGGCCACAAAGTTAAGGACAAAGGTCTTTTTAGGTCAACAAACTTAGACTTTTTTGTGGCATCAACAACAAGATTTTGAATTTTTAGCATATTTTCAAAAGTGTTTGTTCAAATTGCATGAAAATTGTAACCAAGGGTTATCAAGTATCACAAATCATATGACACAAATTGCAGGTCACAAGGTCAAAGGTCATTTTAGGTCAGTAGACTTAGATTATGTTTTCACAACTTAATATGAGAATAAATGAATCAATTTTTGTTATTTGTTCATGATTCTTAGTCAATATTCACTTCAAAATGCTGATTATATTCAGAGGATTTCATTTTTCAGGGCCTGCTAATGGGCCATCCTGCCTATGAATAATGTTCCAACCTCAATTTTTCATCATATTGAATTGCGTTATGCAGGCTAGACTGCCGAGAGCATTTCCCTTGTTTTAGATATGGAACTGTCCGCAAATTAAGGTCATGCAGGAACTATGGTCACACCACCATGCATTCCTGCCTGCCTATTCCCTGCATACTCGCCCGAAACCTTAATTTCCACAAAATGTATTCACTTCTAAGATGTGTAATTGCCATTAATTATTATTGTAATGTATACTGTGTCTCAAACATTTTATTCGATTCAGTTTTTTGAATAAAATAGACATAAACTTGTCCTTTTTCAGAAGAAAAAAAACCCATTTTCAATACTTATCTCTCCGACTTGTGCTGGGTTGCTGACCAACACAAAATGTGTAAATTTGGAAAAGAATAGAATAGAAAAATCTGCTAAGGCTTAGCTGTACTACTAGATGTCATTGATTGTAGTACCGGTATGCAATTTTAAGGGCCACCATACATGTTAGACATAGCCTTGATACATGGAGGCTGTGCATACATGTGCATGACGGCCAGGCATCTGCAGCACTGCATAACGTAGAGCTAGCAGTGTCATTATGACAAAGACCGTAACTCAGCTTATTTCATCCTGCATTCCCTCCTGTTGTCCAGACCAATCATGTTGCAGCAGGTTTTACGTATTGGAAGCCAGGCCAGGCCAGCCCTGACGGTGATCGTGAGGCGTAACCTAGGAGCCAGCAGTGTCGTCATGGCCAAGACCAAGGCAGCAGCAGGACCTACAGACCCAGTACAGAAGCTCTTTGTGGATAAGATCAGGGACTACAGTAACAAGAAGAAGTAAGTACTACTGATCAGGTTATTGTTACATATCGTTATGCAGCTGGCAGATGGGAGTAAGCATGTTCCACTGTCAAGCTAAATACAGACATGCACTAAGGTGCTAAAGCAGGAGGTCATAAGCATTGGGCCTAAAATAAAAAATTGTTGTATTGCCCTTTGCGACCGACCCAAAAATCTGAAAAACTACGGTCGGCATTTTAAAAAAGTTTTTTTTTTAAACCGTTTTTTAGAATTTTTTGTATTATGAATGAAAAAATATGTATTTTGTTTGACTTAGGATATAAATGCATAAAATCAAATTATTCCAAACAATCTTCCCATTGCTAGCAAGTTTTACAGGTAGTTGAAAACCAACTTCGTCAGCAGGAAAGCACTGAGTGTTGTCTCAACACAACATTGCAAACCATGGATTATTATGAGGTGAAAAAGATATGAATGGAATGATGACTCTGAAACACAAGTATTAAAGCATTAAAAACTGAGAAATATCAGCCAAAGAGGGCGGGGAAAAAAAAAATCAAAACTGAAAAATTTTCGGCCAAATGAGGGCGACAAAAAAAAAAGTTATAAAAAAAAAATCTTTTCTGAACGACCGACCCATGTTTTGGCACCTAAAGGGCAATACAACAAGTTTTTACTCATCTGAGACAAAGTTACCCAATTTAAGATGCCCTTAACTAGGCGAGTTGGGGCCTTAGTTGATTACTTTTAGATCTAGGCTTTAATATTTCACATTATCAAGAAACATAAATCAGGACCATTCAACTTTTCACAAACTTAAAGAAAAACTGTATATATATATATATATATATATTTGTGTTGCTATTGTACTTTATTTTGCTGTCATGATTTCCTGTATTAATTGTCAATTAAATGATGTGGATTTAACAGGGAAAAATACATATCATCTTTCCCAAGAAATGGCCGTGTTGTATGTTTAATGAGTGACTAGTAATCCTACCTTTCGTGTTGTGTTCTTGCAGGTCAGCTGGTGGTAAATTGGTCGACTCTGATCCACAGACAGAGAAAGAGATGGCAACAGAGATAGGAAAGCTTAACAAGATGTTTGGAGGTGGAGACATGACACAATTCCCCACATTTGAATTTAAAGGTGAGATCTTCTCCTATCCTTAAATGCATTGTCATGCCTCCGTTACGAAGTAGCCGGAGGCATTGGCCCGAATTCACAAAGCAAGGTTTGAGCTCAGACCAAGGTTTGAGGTCAAACCTCCTTTTGTTCCGCCAAACCTCCTTTTGTTATTTACAAACCTGGTTTGTAAATAACAAAAGGAGGTTTGGCAAAACAAAAGGAGGTTTGAGCTCAAACCCGGTCTGAGCTCAAACCTTGCTTTGTGAATTCGGGCCATTATGTTTTCGGGTTGTCCGTCCGTCCGTCCGTACGTACGTCCCGTTCTCGAGATCACGTTATCTCAAGAACCGACTGGTGGATTCCTACCAAACTTTGGTCATGTATGTATCTCACAGAACCAATGAACTGATTAGATTTTGGGGTCACGAGATCCAAGGTCAAAGGTCACAGGGCTCATTATGTATGCGAAAATGGCTCGTGATCACGTATCTCAAGAACCGATTGATGGATTCCTGCCAAACTTAAAGATAAACTCCAGTTCTGGTAAAAAAAAGAAAATTAATTCTCACAGAATCAAACAAAACTTACACTGAATGTTCAAGATTACAAATAAATGACATGTGCCAAACAATTTTGGAAGAAAATGTATACTTGTTGAGTAATGAGCATAGAAAGACAAGGAAATCAAGGTAGTACTAGCCCAGACACCATGTGTGTTGTCCCATATATAGCTTTTTGTGTACAGTGTTTGTTACTTTACCAAGACTTGGTCAAATTTATTATGATTTTGATGACTCCAGAACCTTGCAGTGCACACCAATACTTACATGCTACATGATCAACTGTTTCTGATCCTTTCCACACCTTTTCTTTCACAATGCAATCGCATTACCAGTACTAAAGTTTATCTTTAAGTCATGTATGTATCTTGCAGAGCCAATGAAATGATTCAATTTCGGGGTCACCCGGTCAAAGGTCACAGGGCTCTTTATGTATCCAAAAATAACTTGTGATCGCATTATCATGAGAACCAATAGACAGATTACTATTAAACTCAAGTCATGTATGTATCTTTCAGAGCCAATGAACTGATTAAATTTGGGGTCACCAGGTCGAAGGTCAAAGGTCACATAGCTCATTATGTATGCCTATAAATAGCTTGTGCATGCATTATCATTAAAACCGACAGATGGATTACAATCAAACTTGAATTTAAAAATGGTTTCTGACTTGGTTTGTAAAATTGCTCTATGGCGAAGGCATCATTTTTGACTGCGCGCAGTCAAAGTTCCATCTAGTTTAACAATGTTTCCAGTGTTACAAACCTGAGATGCATGGCCCTATGTGGTATTAGTAGTGTCTGTGATATGGTGTAATATTGAAGCCCTAAGATAATTGAGCTTCAAAATGATCATGGTATTACCATACTCATTCATTGTCCACAATAGACTGTAGTGTTATAAAAATTTAGGAAACAGTTTTTGAAATTTCAAATACCAGTCATAAATATCTTGATAATCAGACAGGTGATCGACTTGTAAAAGTCATGGGGTTCCTGACTGACATAAGGTTGATAATTATCATTACAGCATGAGCTAAATCTAGGGTTTTTGTTTCAGAATCTGAGACAAAGATACCCAAGCCCTTTAAAGGTACTATGTCCCTTTTGCAGCCAACCTCAAATGCTGTAGAACTTTGCAGGAATTATGAATATGTCATGTATGTCCTATCTGTGAAATTTAAACGTTAGCAGTGTCCTCATATTCAAATTATGCAAGGAAACCTGTTTACTTGCTAGACTTCACTGTCAGGCACTTGAGTGACTGACTGGCTTTTTTTCTTCTTTGGTAATAACATACATGAAAAGAGTTGTAAAGGGTACATGAGCATTTGTCTACATCAATAACCCACTTCTTGTGATGGCCAAGATTAAACTGATTGAATCCTTGCGCAGCATAAAACGTTTGACCATTCGGTACAATTGTCTGAAAATCAAGACTATTACTTTTGGGCTCTATAGCCCTAAAGTCGATTTGACAACTAATAGTCATTATTTTCCCACTTAAAGACATTTCCAAGCCCCACCTTTTTTAGGAAGGTTCTAAATTAGTATTATCTTTCAAATGCAGTTGGAATTTAACTTTTTCATTTTTTTGGCCTGCAAATGGGACATAGTACCTTTAAACAGTGATGATGAGGTTTGATAGATACATATATGTGTAAATTGCAAGGGCCATGTTCGGTAAGATTTTTCCAGGAATAGTCTGCTTATTACAAATTCCTATAAACATAATAGTGTCTGCACTACAGTAAAATTTATTTGGAGAAATGGAAAATGAAGAGTTTTCCGTCATTACTGCAAATGCTTGATATGGCCCAAAGAGTGTAGCTCCATAATGGTCGGAAATGGTTTAGGAAAATTTTTCTTCATTTTGTCAAAGAGTTCGGGGGGGGGGGGGGTAGTGCTCGGCGTTTACAGGGGTTGGGGATAGTGTTACAGATATTTACAGATATGGGTTAGGTTTGGTATAGTGTTGGGTCCATAGTTAAAGGTAGGAATTTGACTAGATTTAGAAATGAAGTCTAGGGCAGCGGTCACTAGAACATAATGATTTGTAAGGTTATACATGTAGAAGAATATGCCTCCTTGACATGTGCCATCAAAAAGCATATAGACTATATAGCCAAAGTGCTTCGAGTGATGAAATGCTGCTGGTAGTTTTAGAAAAATAAAAATTAAATTGAATTATCAGTGTGAGGTATAGTGAAGAAAAATAAGAATTGACTCTCGCAAGAACAACAAAGACTAAAAAAAACAACTTATGGTACCATAGAATCCAAATGTTTGTAATCAAATATTAAACTTCTTTTTTAAAGAGATAATTCTTTTTTACTCATTTTTGTTTCTTTGTCTACGTAGATACCAGTTTGAAACCACATTTTAGATCATCTTTCTTTTCTCTTTTCTTCTCTCTTTAGATATCGACTTTGGAGCAGAAGAGAAGAAATGATGAGGGACCATCCTGTACAGACAGACACACACACAGTGGAATCTATGAAGGCCAATCTTCACCAATAATTGTGCAGTGAATTCCAATTATCACACAGATAACCATGGGCCCCTCTCTCTTGTACAAGCAAAAATAATTCATACTTTATATGGCAGTGGCATCGTATCAAACTTTAAATATTTCTATTTGTGATTTTATTAAGATGACATGTAGAGAGCTACAGGAGCACTGAACCTGTCTTCAGAAATGACGATACAGGCAACAGGTTATATACAATATCTCTTGATCACGTATTGTGGGGGTATCTATTCATACATGATCACCAAATTGCACCATTGAGGTGAACGAATGGGGTTGGGGATTGATGCCACTGTTATCATTGAGGATAGATTCATGCCATGTTTTAGTATCGGAGAGTGTTATGTTGTATATTGGAATTTATACATGTGGAGATATATTAACAATGCACTGAAATTCAGTGTTAAAATAAATGTCCTATTAACTTCACTCTTCTGATTGTTTGTGTGTGTTTTTTCAAGCTTTTTAGGGGTTACAGTTAACTCAGCATAAGTCAAGTCTTTTAGGATGGCAAAAAAATAGTTTGGCTTTTCCCAAATTTGACTTGGGAAGTACCGTAACAATAACACATGTTTTTTTTGTTTTTTTTAATTTAACCTAGACAATTTGACTTGTGTAACTTTGAGTTATGCAGAGTAAACTCTATTTTCTCTGAGGTGTCTTGAGCTAATTTTGCCCTTTACCCCATGAGGCTTGCTGTGGATATTTAAACTAATTTGCTTTGAAGAAAGTTGCTGGGATACCCTTTTTGAAAAGGAGTGCAACTCCAAAAGTCGACTGCAACTTAAAGCTTGAACCAATCAGAGTTTCATATTTGGAACTTGCATTTGACTTTTGGAGTTGTATCTACTTAATCACATCTTTTTACACAAGAGAACACAAGTTATACATGTGACATATTCCCATAAGAGCGTGTGATGTGTGAAGTTCATGGTTTTGACTTGAAACAGTTTCTTGAATGCAAGACATTGATGGTCTAAACAATAGAAAGGTTTTCTTTAATTACAGAATATTTCTTCAAGTCTGTCACAATCTCAAATGTACATCACAGTTACATGTACTCACTATTATCTTTTTGTTTTTCTCTGATTGGGGTAAAGTTTCTCAGAACAAAGAAATTGAATAAATAAGATATGAATGAAGAGATGGCTTAAAGTGTACCAATCATCTCAAAATAATTTGTATACAAATAAAATGTGTAAAATCTAACTATTTTTTTGTATCTGGCATAAAAGAATGGCATGAACCCAACGCAAGTTTGACTTTGGTTCCATGCAAGCCTTTTTTATGCAAGCTCGTACGTACAGGTATATCAACTAGTCTTATCACAAGTTGCTTTCTTTTAATTGAGTGTTTTTGAAATTGCAATATCTCTGCATAGAAGTAATATCTGGAGCTCACATCTTGTATATTCATGAAAGAGAGTGACGTGTTCAAAATGTTTCTGGTGAATGGTACACTTTAAAATGTGTGTATGCTGCTGGTAGATGTATGCCAACAATAATGATAACAAGAGAGAATTCCTTCAAATAGGACAAATTTCTTTAATTCTTGATCTAAAGTACACATCACAAATATGACATCCAAGCATGTGGAATTTCCTCTCTTGAAACTATGTTTATCAGAGGATAAAACATCCCAAAATCACCAAAACAATCCAAGAAAAACATGGTATATCACGATGCTTATCATGATTAATATAAGAAATATATAGTACATATTAGCGATGGGTGGTATCAGAAAGTTGTTGTCTGTACAATGTCTTGAATTGCAAAATCTGAATCATGATTTCAATATTAAACCTTTGAAAACTTCCTCAGTCTCTGCAGTAAAGGTCAATTTTTTCTTTTCACTCAAAATGAAATAGAAATCTAAGCAAACTATGTTCAATAGTTATAAATGCCATGAACTTAAATACATGTATGTCACATCTTCATATAATACAACTTAATATGACATATAAACCAGCTGGTAAAAATATTCAAAATATCCATTCACCTTGCCTCATGAAATAATTTTTTACATGCTCCAAATATACTCTTTCTTTCATCGTTGAGCCACAAGCAAATGGTTGAAGTCCGTTCAAGAAATATAAATTTTCCAAAGTTTTTTCTTTTTCCTGTACAGCCTTGAGAAGTAACATTCCACATGAAATTTCCATGCATATTCCTTGCTAACATGTACATTATTGGTATTAACATATAACTGTAAAAACAAAAGAAAATTACATTCCTTTTTCGTATTTTCATGGTACAATATAAAGCATTGCTGATTGAATGACCTCTCACAACTGCAGAATAAAGAAATTAACCAATGCTCATGCTGTATCAAAAAGATATATATGCACTTTCAGTGACATTTTAAGATATACATGACGTTTGTCAATATTCTACATTGACATTAAAGGACTAGATATAAAGTATTGAACTGTCCATTCTTCCTGATCAAGGTTCCAAAATTTCCCAAATTGCAGGAATTTTGAGTGTTTTCAGTCTGAGGGAAGATAAGCTTAGTTAGTAAATTCTCTGCCTCTAGAACCAAAGACCCGGTCCAAATGCAGCTCAGATAGATGACCTGCAAGTCTGCATTGTGGGTCAATGTGCCCCCTCACCTGTTCCATAGATGCAAGCTAAATTAGTGGCAAACACTTGTTCCCTTAGATAAGACGTTAAAAACAGGTCTTGCATGTAGGAGAATCATCATCTATGCACGTTAAGGACCTACTGTACTACACATGTATTTGAATAAGAGTACCGGTAGGGGGAAACCCTCGTGTAGTGGTCAACCTGCAGTTATAGTGGGAGGGGAGACCTAAGGGTCGCAGTGTTTCAGTTTGCTTTTCCCCTCCCAGACACAGCTGATGCCAAATACTTGAACATGTATTAGTTGATGACTCACAAAAATACAGCCTTTTCTCGGATTGGAAGGCTTGATATATCCCACAATTTGATAATGGTATCAAATGACTACCGGTAACAGAACCTCAATCATGACAGATTTTTTACATTTTCATATAATGTAATTTCTTTAAAAATATAGTCATTGTGTTGCAATGTGTGGAATCATGCACAGCAGATTTCACTCTTTGAAGGTAGGCCTACGTACATGTACAACAATTAATCTTCATCTATTAAATCATATACTGTACATTTTCAATGAGTAGGAAATAAGTACAAGAAACTGTTTTGTATTAGTCCTGATTGAAGAAAAAAAAACTCCTTGAAGTTAAAAATCCAATATTGAGGTGATATCCCTGATAAGTGCATGTACACACATATTCCCTGTTAGAAGAAATAGTTTAAGATCGTGTTAATTCGACCCCTATATGAACAGATTCCCATTATTCCATGCAATATAACATGACACATGAATGAAGCATAAAGACATAAGCTAGACAACCAGTGAAAGCAAGACATGATAATGTCTATTAAGAAAGTTACGAACTTAAATAATTTGATGCAGACCATCTTTGATTTGGTTGGGTGTGAATTATAATAGGGACTTTTTGATTTGCACGTTGACATAGTGGACTGCTACGTGTGACGCCCTTTTAAGGCACTGGCAGTCCCTTAAAAGGATGTCACATTGCCTTAAAAGGACGTCACACGTAGCAGTCCACTATGTCTTCGTGCAATTCAAAAAATCCCTATTCTCTGCATAGAGAGAAAAGAATGAAGTTGAACTGCTCAATAACACACAAATAAAATTATCACTATTGCACAAGAAAGAAATAATCAATATATCAATAACAATCACAGCATCTCCTCAAAAATAATCATGGCCAGAAGGCTCAAATCCACAAATAATTTGAAAAGCTGACAACAGAGCGAATTGAGAATACGGTAGTTGAATTTTTCAAAACAGATGTTAGAGGGGAAAAAAAATTGTTGAATGTCACATGATAGCTTCTCAGCCAATAGGATGTTGTCTATGTATACCCTATTATAAATGACTTGCTACTTCAGTTAGTTCGAATTGACTAGATGGCAATTATTTTATAACATAGTGAAACTAGGAATCTCTACTTTAAAACAATACAAACAAAACTTAACAATGGTTTGGAACTGATGGGTCTTAATTGTAAATCTCTAAAATAAATGAAAACAGACACTTTCTTCTGTTAGATTATGGGTATAACTACAAGAAAAAGTAAAATGAACAAGAGACCTTTTGCCAACAGTGAAGATCAACACCAAACAATTCATCTACATCGATCAAGAAGAATCAATGCTTACACAGTATCAACCAAGCAAGGTTAAGATATTGTAAGTATCTCTTCAAGCAAATATAGCCCAATCAGACAATTGATATACACTCAGCAAAAGGAAAGAAAGTGGGCACTCTTTACCATTCAACATTTTCATCTAAACCATTAATGAACTAAAAAATGAAATATATATCAAATTAAAGAAAATGTAATACTCTACCAACATCAATTAAGATTAAGTTTTGACCTTCATGCTTGGCTGGGCACATTCATTTAACCATTGCAAGGCCTGATTTTAAAAAATATTGAAAATTAGAGCAAATGTTAATGACCATGTGCATCTGTAAGACATTCTTGTTTTTTTAACAATGAAAACAAAAAATGAAAAATAATGAGGAGGATTGAGCTTTGGATGTCAACTGTAGTCCCAGGACTGCATTTTGTTGACTAACACGCCGTCAAGATGCCTCTCCTTGTCACCTAAGACCTTTGATGAGCCATAGGATACACGCAATGCTCATCAACATTTGAATGGCCAAATGCCCCATTTTTGCAATTTTTTTCTGAGACTCTTTTATTGATGCTTGTTAAATGGCTTTGCTCACTCACGCGTAAATGGTACAATTCCAATGACATCTTAAAGAGGATTGATTTATGTTTATTTGACATATTAGATATTAAGTTGAATATATGAACTACAAATGGTGTCCATTTTCTTTTTTTGCCAAGTAAAGTATCCAAACATATGGAACAACATATATATCCTGTTCTTGAAGAGCACATATCATATTATATAACATTTCTATGCACTTCCAAAGAGCTTTGGGAGCCACAACCCCATCTTTGATTCCAGCAACCATAGAGCTCAGTAAATTTGAGGAATAAATCCTACCAGGTACCCAGTTACTATACACCTAGGTAGGTGTGGCAAATGTAAATTAATGTCTTGCCGAAAAAAATGGCAGGGAATCAAAATCTGTACCTTGTGATCGTGTCAAAATGTGCAGGGTATAAAGGCCAGTAAACCGCAATCAGCTGTTTAGGGAAAGGAATGCGATGCGTTCAAGCATGTAGTTGCCTATTGTATTGTTATGTAAGTTGAAGGCATGGTTCGCACCACGTAGGCAGAGCGCCACAAGTCTGTGTAGCGTAAGGACTGAATGAGAGTGAGCTGTACATAGGGCGTGGTGTGAGCTTGGAGAAACGTGTCAGGCTGATGGGTATTTGGTTTCAGAAATTATCTTAATATCCTTAATAAGCCACAAGAGAGAACCAAGCCTCTACAGGACCATGCCAATACCACTCAGCAGTCTTTGGACCGCGTACAGAGGAGATAACCTGTACCTTTGGGCTTTACCTGGACACCAGGCTGCTATTAATCGCCCGAACTGGATTCTCGCTAGCCGGGCTAGCATTTGACGGCTTCATGGACTAGGGGTCACATGAAGGTCACCCAGCATCACGGCAAGCCGACCCAACGTAGCACAGTGGACAACGATGTCTTATATAGAGAGACTGAGTCAGTCGGACAACATTAAGCAGGCCATTCAGTTCATGTGAACATCGGCGCTTCAACTCAACCAGACTTTTCACTTATTTTCTTGTATGTATCAGATGCCTTTGACCTAGTTCATTCCTGGTTATATTATTATTATAATTAATCTATGTGCTTTAATAAAGAAGCTTAGTATATGTTGATTTTATAATCATACATAATTTGTGCAGATGCTGTTATTTACGTGTATGTGTTTAGTGGGGACTGGTGGTGACAGATCGACAGTACGGTTCTTATCCCCTAGACCAGGCCTTCTCAACTAGTTTATTAGAAGCGCCAAAACAAAAATTTATTGAGGTTGGAGTGCCAACCTGTATGTTTGGTGACTGTGTTGCGAGGGAGCGTAGCGACCGAGCTGATACCGGATGGGGTCCAGGGGGCGAAGCCCCCGGAAGCTAGTGTATTTTGGGGCTTTTTTAAGGCCCAGATGTGGAATTTTTAACACCTTTTTGTTCCATAAAACATCAATCATCATTTTTTTTTGCGAGCGAGCGTAGCGAACGAGCCGATACCGGGTGGGGTCCAGGGGGCAAAGCCCCCGTAAGCTAGTGGACTTTAGAGCTTTTTTAAGGCCCACATGTGATATTTTTAACACCTTTTTGTTCCATAAAACATCAATCATAATTTCATATTGGTGTGAAATAATTAGTACAATTTCTGGCTTAAATCTACACTGGAAGTTAATTTATATGTAGTTATTTTGGTGAAATAAACACGGAAAATGGTAAAATCAAGTGAAAATCAAACAAACGAAATGGCTTGCTAACATTTTGGGCTCAACTTAGACTGCAACTTTTTGATTTTGCTGAGTTTTTTAATTTTAAAATATATTTTTTAATTTTTAGTTTTTAACATTTAATTTTTATTATTTTTTTGGAACAGCCGCGCGCCACTCCGACTGACTGCAAGCGCCACGAGTGGCGCGCGCGCCGCCAGTTGAGAAGGCCTGCCCTAGACCATAACACCTCCACTTAGGTATGACATTGGTCCATTTTAAATCATTTTAACCCACAGCAGGGGAGTGTTTCACAAAACTTGTCATCAGTGACATATGACAGTTGTTGTTATAAGCTACTGAAATCCTTGCTTCTGATTGGTTATCAGCAGATTTTTCACGGATATTTGTCATTTATCATTGAAATAAGGCTTTGTGAAACGGGTCCCAGGTGATACTAAACTGCTATGGATTTAAACCAAACAAAAAGGGCTCTTCTTCACTAATACCATTTATCCATTCTTCTGAATATTAATGTGCATGTGGCATCTCTCTCAATTGAAAACAAATTGCAAACTGACAATAACAAATGTAAAAGATTAAAGCCATGAAAAAGAAGTTTGCTAGGATGTTGTGCACTGTGATGTGAAAGCTATGATAAGCCATGCAATGAATAAATGTCCAAGGCTTATAAAACGGACTATTCTCTGAATAAATAGTTACATGAAGCCATGTAAAAATAAGCCTTTTCATAGGGTGTAGTGCACTATCCTGTAGACAGAGCATAGCTGCATACATGGTGAATTTTTTTTTTTTCCTAGGATGTTGCGCACTGTGCTGTAGGAAGATCTTCGCTTGATTCACTCGTTTCATCCGAATCACTGCTATCTAGATCACCAGCCTCCCTTGCCTGTAATACAAAACAAAAACAAAGTGTTTCACTGGAACCTGTATAAATTCATTATCCTGTATAGGGAAATAATGTTAAAATGACACTGAGGACGAGAGAGCTTCAGCTAAGGAAAGCCCAAGAAGAAATCTTGTTAACAAATAAATTAAACAAATTAAATAATAAATGAATGAATAAAAATCATAGTAAAAATTGGTTGGGGTTTTAGCAGCAAAACCCAAAGAGCAACTGGATACCAAATTATCAATCCACCACAATACAAATATACGATAATTCATTGTCCCCTATGCATCTTCAAAATCGTGTGTGAGAAAATTACGGTACAACTGTGCAAATACAAAGATTGCTCTTATAAGGGAATCTTTTATTTCGTACCCTAAGGAACACTCAAAGAACCATGGCACCAATAACTAGTTTTCCACTGTTGAGCAGAGTATAAACTCACCAAGCAATTTATTAATCACATGCAGGCTTCACAAGTTTGTAATACTCTTTATGAAAATCTGTTTAAATCAGTTATTTGAATCAAATTACTGAAATCAAAGTAACCAATTTGCTTTTATAAAATATCATAATGTAGACTGGTGATTGATTTTAGGAGATAAAACCTGACAAGCTCATGTGGTGAGAGGGAGAAGGGCATTGACTCTATGATGTGGATGATTGTTACCTGTCTCCTAGCTCTGTGTCTAAGATGAGCCATGAGAAACCTGAGCATGGCATTGTCTTCAAACTCTGGTCCTCTCACACGTTCCTCTTCACGTTCCCTTCGGTTTGTCATCATCAGCTATAGGATACACATAAACAAGAGGAGAAGATGGTTATGTTATTTTCAGACACACAATATAGTATTAATGACTGCTTTGAGAGAAATAGTTGTTTTTATACGCTCAAGGGAAGGTTAGAATTGTGCTATTACCCGAGGCGTGCCGAGGGGAATAGCCCAATTGTAACCTTCCCGAGAGCGTATAAAAACAACTATTTCTCGAATATTAAAGCAGTCATTAATACTTTTATATGCCGAAAAAAAATAGACTAAAAAATAAAAAATAAAAAATAAAAAAACTTTTGTCGAAGATGAGATTCGAACTCTTGCGTACAATAAGTGATGTTTCTAAAAACCAATGCCTTATACCACTCGGCCATCGCGCGATGTTACCATGCTTGGCAGTTTTGTACAATATATACATTAAAATGGATTGAAACCGGCTTCGCGTGAAGAATGCTTCTCAAAAGCTCCATTAAACGGACCCTTCTTTTACTTTTGCAATGCATATTGGCACGAACTTAGATCTAGATCTATCGGCAGATGTTGTTTTTTTGTTTTTGGAAGTTTATTTTCGTCTTCATGTCAACAATGCAAGATAAAATTGTCGGTAAGATCGATCGAGATTCAATTGTATTGAAATTACCGACCAATTCTTCGCACACATACGGTATCCTCGATCGCTCAAACCATTTTTTAACATGTAAACCTATGGGGTAACCATGGAGACTGAACTATTTTCCCAATAACCATGGTTACTGGGAATTTTACAGAAATAGTTGAAGTTTATGAATGCAATTTCGACCAATCAGATGGCTGGATTTCTTAAGTGAGGTATATAATGTAATTTAAGTACATGCATTGCTTGGTATTCATACAGCAGTCTTTATCTTTATGTTTCATACAAGGTTAATATTATATGACTGATCTCAATCCCTCACAGCTCTACCTTTTTCAAACTACAGTCAAACCTGCAAATCTATAAAGCAGGGATGCCAGTTAGAATTGATCAGAGGGCCTGAAAATCACCTTGGATGAGCTATTTTGTACACACAAAAAAACTATATTGCATGAAAACAAATTGCAAGGGCCTAAATTCAGGCTTTTGTCTGAAAACTGCCATCCCTGATAAAGACCACATTTTTTGTTTCCTTTGAAAATGGGTTCTCGTTGAAACATGTACTAAAGGAAACTGTACATTTAGCACCTGGCTATAAAGACCACTTTTCTTGTCTCCCTTGGGTGGTCTTTATAGACAGGTTTCACTGTACCATGTATTCTTCTATTTAAAGAGTACTTCGATACCAATCATCAAAACATGTTTTGCACTTGATGCATGGCTTCCGTGTCACTATACTATATTTCAAATATCACTTCTACAGAGATATTGCAATCTATGTATACTCGCAGTAAATAGTAGAATGACTTAATGAGTAGACTAGTTGACACACGGGTAGGCACTTGCATGGAATAGGGTACACATGAAACACAAGTTGGACTATGCCCCATATTAGGTTATTCTTTTTTCTCTTAGTACTTCTTACCAATTAACCTATAGAATGCCTGGCTAACTTTGTTTAGGTTGATTTTATACATTCTAGCTACCGTAAATCTCCGTGTATAAGGCGCACTTTTTTGGCGCCGAAAAAAATTGAAAATCGGGGGTGCGTCTTATACACAGATACAGAAAAAAAAAGATTTTTTTTTTTTTTTTTTTTTTTTTTTTTTTTTCCCCTTCCCGATTTCGATTTATGGCGCTATGCCTGGCAATGTCTCCCAGCTCAGTAATCAGTGTGTTGACTCACCACTCGGAAACTACAACAACACTCAAATTTGTCTGTCATCTTGGTTTGAAAGTAATCTTTCTAATAGATCTCAAAATGTAGTTTTTAATAATTCCTCAATTTTTTTTTCTATAACAAATGGTGTACCACAAGGTTCTATCCTAGGTACTCTATTGTCAGAAATTTAGAGGATTCTATTCATATCATGCATGACTATTGATGTTTGGCATAGAACACAGTGCTTCTGCTAGCTGATGTGATGAGGCTGGTGTGGGACACTTGGTATCATGAAGCCTTAAGAGTCTGGACCTGTTTTTAATTTACATTAATGATCTTACACACATTCTTCTACAACGACATTGTTACTATTATTTGGTGGGTTTTCGGCAACAAAAAAATAACAACAACAAAACAACAAAAAACGATTTTTTTTTTTTTTTTTTTTTTTTTTTTTTTTTTTTTTTTTTTTTCTTCCCCAAAATAGGGGTGCGCCTTATACACAGGTGCGCCTTATACACGGAGATTTACGGTATACACAAATTATTTATTTAGGCGATTGGTACACTTTAACTACATTGTGAAGTTCACAATAATACCATTGACCACATTGAACCAAACGCAATGAGTAACCCATCAATCTTCTAATAATGTCACACATCGTCCCCCTCACCTTCTTTAGACCATCCAGCGGAGTTGGCTCATTCCTCGTCGGAAGCCACACCTTCACATCATGATCCAACCCACTGGTTGCTAGGCAAGGCAGTAAGGGGTGTGGCTCCAGGCAGTTGACCACGCCCCCTACATCCCCCTGCATGTACTGTACTATCTTCTCACTCTCCTTCTCCCACAGGAAGATGTTACCACAGTCGCTACCAGAGACGATGTACTCACTCTTGGGACCGTAGAAGTTGACTCCTTTGACTGATGCAGGGGAAAATGGAAAGAGCATATTTGTTAATTGGTCATGCTTCTACTGATTTAGGATCCTTTAATTGTGCGCACAGGGTGCCTCTTTTAGACAGATTTATAGCACCGTCTAAGTACAGATTTATTGATATCATTATTACTATTATCATTGTTATTATCATCATCAATTTTGTTATTATCATTATTATCGTTATCATTATTTTTGTTATTATTAATATTATTATCATTATCATCATTATTATCATCCTCATCAACATCATCATCATCATCATCATCATCATCGTCATTGTCATCATCATCATCATCATCGTCAATATTGTTGTTTTGATGATTGAATTATTATCATTACCTGTGGCATTATTGCGATGGCCCCTGTATGCATGGGTGAAGTCAGCTCCGTCGCTATGGGAACCATCAAATAGATAGATGTCCTCATCATTGTAGCTTGCTAAGATTTCTGTAATTAGATCAAACAGATAAAATATGAACAGAACAGTACTTACCGCGTATTAATGTACAGAGCCAGAGCTCAACATTCTCCCATTTTTATAGATGCTTGGAGTAAGCTAAAAACTGAAATAAACCAGCAGCTTGAAAAGTATGGGCAACATGAAATGGTGTTTGGAGAAGTAAATGCAGATTTGCTAAACGTGTTATATGTCTCACTCTTCCCCTCAAAGAAGCTGATCAGTGTTCTGACTCTGAAAACTGGCATCATTACTCATGCCTGGGGCTCTCCCAATCGGAAATCTCCAGACTTACTTCCCCAGAAGAAATCTTCAAATGTGATGCTTGCTCTCAGCCAGCACCAATTCAGAAGAATATGACTGAAGTCATACAGAAAGACGCATGCTCAATCCCTCCACCAATTTGGGATGACTGTTCCCATGAACACATCCCTATTTTCTGAAAATCCACTTTATCCAAACCCCACCTTACAGAATACTCAAACTAACTCAATCCATGCAGGACCTATACATAGTATCGGTGAGAAATACATAGTATCGGTGAGAAATACAGAGCTCAAGCTACCCAAACTATCATAATCTA
This sequence comes from Strongylocentrotus droebachiensis, assembly GCA_035222895.1. NCBI lineage: Eukaryota > Metazoa > Echinodermata > Echinoidea > Camarodonta > Strongylocentrotidae > Strongylocentrotus > Strongylocentrotus droebachiensis. The sequence continues at coordinate 496,967 of JAVYIG010000025.1, forward strand.
TATCCCTGATAATGTATTAGTCTCCAAAGTAACTCAGACTGAAGAATCTCAGACCAGTGCTCAGAATAAAACAGATCTGCAAACACCTGCTGGCAAAACAAAGCCCTGTGTCAAATGCAGCGCACTGGAGAAGACACTCAAGGAAGCAAAGTCTGCCTCAAAATCCTTGGAAAACATTCACACCACAATATTGCAAGAGCATGAAAAGGTTGTAACAGAATTATGTCAGACAAAGAGAGAGAATGAAGCCTCTTTACGCAGACTTCAAGGTGACAAAGACCTGGTGGTTGTGAAGGAAGCCCAAATTGCCGATCTCAAACTGACAATGAGAGATCTAAAACATGAAAAATCTAAACTCATCATTGCAAATTTGTTATATATATAATAAATATGCCATTTTTATTATTTTTTCTTGTTATTTCTCACTCTAAGGCAAACAAAATTATCAATAAAACTATTTAAAGTTTCATGCACTAAACACCAACAGAAAAAAAGTATTTTATCTATCAAGTTCATACAACAACAATAGAATTGCTGTGGATACCTACTACAGGCTTTCACAATGACCTGATATCAGAATGGTACATGCCTGTAATAATCTTGAGGAAACAAGTAAAAACTAAAGGAAATACCTTGTTCCTGAAACAGTGAAACCTAATCCAAATTCTCGACAAAGTGTTATACGGTACATGTATTCCACACACATTATTCGATGGTACCAGGCTCGATTAGCATTCATGCTACTTTCTGGTTCCTTTTTTCCTTTTATGTTATTGTATAAAATTGTGTATACCTATTATTAATGTGTTTATTGTTGGATAATAAAATTCAAGTTCAAGTTCAAGTTTAAATGTAGGAGTATATTTGACTTTTCTTTCAGTTAATTACAACATCTTGCATTTGTACTGTAAGAGTAATTGTAAGAGTAAAGGCAGCATGTAACTTTGGCCTTCACTTGATCATTATCCTTTAAAGAGTCTGGACAAAACTTCTTCCCATGCCACCTTTGCCTTAAGCCTTGATCGACTCCTCGTCTTTTAATTGATCTGGATAAAACATTGTACTGCACCCATTCCCCCTTCTTCTTTCTAATTCCTAGTGCACCTTGCCCATCCCCCTCTCTCATTTACCCTGTTCAATGTAGGAGTATTTTACGTCCAACTTACCCTGTCCATTGTAAGAGTAGAGGCAGCATGTAACATTGGCCTTCACTTGATCATTATCCTTTAAAACGTCGGGACAAAACTTCTTCATCACGCCAGAGTTCTCATCGTCTGTTATCTTGCGTTTATCATAAACCCTGCACAAAGCCAAACAAAATAACTTTGTCACTTCTTGTAATAAAAGGAATCATCAAAGAAATTTCTACTAACAATCAGGCCTATATTCTGAAGAAGAAATCAAATTACGTTTGGGGAAAAATATTTTAATTGTCACAACAAACTGGAGGTATAAACACATATTTCTGGTGCGTGGCATATGTTTCTTCTAACTACATGCATAGACAGCCAGCTTTGTGCAAACACAAACCAATGGCTTGCCATAGTTTTGATTTGTTATGCAAATTAAGATTATTTAATTAATGCAAATGATTACCGGTACATGTTTTTCAGTACACCACCATTGGTTCATTATTTGTTTAATCTGTCGTGTGATCATGTCTCATTGTTCAAATACAAGAAGACAAAAAGCATTAAAAAAATTGGATTAAACAAGAGGAAAAGGGAAAGGCAAATGGAATCCATAGTACTTATAATCAATGAGATGTAATCTAGATAATAGTAACCTACAAAAAAGGGTTTAAGAATTGATGGCAGATAATTACTTCCTAATACAGTCAGACCTGCTTTAGTGACCACCTGTCTACAAAGGCCACCTGTCTATAAGACCACATTTCTTGTTTCCCTTGAAAATGGTTTCTCATTGAAACATGAACTAAAGGAACCTGTACATAAAGACCACTTTTCTTGTCTCCCTTGGGTGGTCTTTATAGACAGGTTTCACTGTAACAAGATAACATACACTACAATACAATGGTGTTTATGTTATGGGTCCACCCCAACTTCAGCCTACTAGCCTTACATGGTGCTACACCCTCTACATAACTTCATGTCTATATACCGGTACCTCCACTAAAATTGAATCAATATGAAAATGGTTGGAAGTCTTAATGATTACTACAACAATAAAAAAGCTATAATGGAACAATAAAAAACATCTAAGTGACACTTGAGTTATTATACTCCAATGTGACCTAATTTAAGATGCGATTACAACAGAAAAAGACAGAAATTTACAGAAAACAGGAAAGACAGGAAAATATTGAGATGTTTTTAACATGTTTTAATTTGTTAGTACCGGTATACTAGTCATTTCATATAGTAATGTGGGAAATGTTATATTACCTTACATACTGGTCTCTTCCACCAACAATAAACTCATTGATATTGGATGGATTGACATATACGGTGTATAATGCAACTTTCCTGTCGTTCTCTTTCACTACCATCAGCCTGAAAGTGAATCAAACACAGTCAGGATCAATTAATAATATTGAAATGACAAGGTTTATTGATAAAAGATTGAAAGTCACAGCTCAAAGCTGAAACATCTTGAATTTACAATTAAGAATACAACATATGAAATACATGCAAATAAGTGTGATATAGAATAGGTGAATATAATATCAAGATATTCAGTAGAAAAATTGATATAAAAAGAGTAGAAATTAGAAGAAGAATAAAAAGAAGAAGAGGGGAAAAAATGGGGAAAAATGATGGACAGAGAGATGGAAACATGATTGATAGTAAAATAAGAGTCAACAATTCATGTCTCAATTCTCTCTGTCAAAACTTAACGGTAAAGTACCCTATGATTTCAGTCATGCCCATAACCCCACTCTTCTCATCAACCATTCCACTGATTGTGAACAGACTGAGCCATTGATGAGTAGAGTTTGGCCAGCCGGGTTAAAGTTGGGCACAGTATGGCAAATACTGCTTTGTTGGCCAAGCACAAAATAAAAGAATACATG